>JAFMSR010000003.1:22878158-23478158 GCA_022818135.1 Saxidomus purpurata | reverse complement strand
CCGACTTAGAACTGGAGACAGGATAGTGTTTGTGGTGTATAGATACCATGACCGACTAAGAACTGGAGGCAGGATAGTGTATGTGGTGTATAGATACCATGACCGACTTAGAACTGGAGACAGGATAGTGTATGTGGTGTATAGATACCATGACCGACTAAGAACTGGAGACAGGATAGTGTTTGTGGTGTATAGATACCATGACCGACTAAGAACTGGAGGCAGGATAGTGTTTGTGGTGTATAGATACCTTGAACGACCAAGAACTGGAGGCAGGATAGTGTATGTGGTGTATAAATACCATGACCGACTTAGAACTGGAGACAGGATAGTGTATGTGGTCTATAGATACCATGACCGACTAAGAACTGGAGACAGGATAGTGTATGTGGGATAGTGTATGTGGTGTATAAATACCATGACCGACTAAGAACTGGAGACAGGATAGTGTATGTGGTGTATAGATACCTTGAACGACTAAGAACTGGAGGCAGGATAGTGTTTGTGGTGTATAGATACCATGACCGACTAAGAACTGGAGACAGGATAGTGTTTGTGGTGTATAGATACCATGACCGACTAAGAACTGGAGACAGGATAGTGTTTGTGGTGTATAGATACCATGACCGACTTAGAACTGGAGGCAGGATAGTGTTTGTGGTGTATAGATACCATGACCGACTAAGAACTGGAGACAGGATAGTGTATGTGGGATAGTGTATGTGGTGTATAAATACCATGACCGACTTAGAACTGGAGACAGGATAGTGTTTGTGGGATAGTGTATGTGGTGTATAAATAACATGACCGACTAAGAACTGGAGACAGGATAGTGTTTGTGGTGTATAGATACCATGACCGACTAAGAACTGGAGACAGGATAGTGTTTGTGGTGTATAGATACCATGACCGACTAAGAACTGGAGACAGGATAGTGTATGTGGGATAGTGTATGTGGTGTATAGATACCATGACCGACTAAGAACTGGAGACAGGATAGTGTTTGTGGTGTATAGATACCATGACCGACTAAGAACTGGAGACAGGATAGTGTATGTGGTGTATAGATACCATGACCGACTAAGAACTGGAGACAGGATAGTGTATGTGGTGTATAGATACCATGACCGACTAAGAACTGGAGACAGGATAGTGTTTGTGGTGTATAGATACCATGACCGACTAAGAACTGGAGACAGGATAGTGTATGTGGTGTATAGATACCATGACCGACTAAGAACTGGAGGCAGGATAGTGTATGTGGTGTATAGATACCATGACCGACTAAGAACTGGAGACAGGATAGTGTATGTGGTGTATAGATACCATGACCGACTAAGAACTGGAGACAGGATAGTGTATGTGGTGTATAGATACTATGACCTACTAAGAACAGGAGACAGGATAGTGTATGTGGTGTATAGATACCATGACCTACTAAGAACTGGAGACAGGATAGTGTATGTGGTGTATAGATACCATGACCGACTAAGAACTGGAGACAGGATACAGTATGTGGGATAGTGTATGTGGTGTATAGATACCGTGACCGACTAAGAACTGGAGACAGGATAGTGTTTGTGGTGTATAGATACCATGACCGACTAAGAACTGGAGACAGGATAGTGTATGTGGTGTATAGATACCATGACCTACTAAGAACAGGAGACAGGATAGTGTATGTGGGATAGTGTATGTGGTGTATAGATACCATGACCTACTAAGAACAGGAGACAGGATAGTGTATGTGGGATAGTGTATGTGGTGTATAGATACCATGACCGACTAAGAACTGGAGACAGGATAGTTTATGTGGTGTATAGATACCATGACCGACTAAGAACAGGAGACAGGATAGTGTATGTGGTGTATAGATACCATGACCGACTTAGAACAGGAGACAGGATAGTGTATGTGGTGTATAGATACCATGACCGACTAAGAACTGGAGACAGGATAGTGTATGTGGTGTATAGATACCATGACCGACTAAGAACTGGAGACAGGATAGTGTATGTGGTGTATAGATACTATGACCTACTAAGAACAGGAGACAGGATAGTGTATGTGGTGTATAGATACCATGACCTACTAAGAACTGGAGACAGGATAGTGTATGTGGTGTATAGATACCATGACCGACTAAGAACTGGAGACAGGATACAGTATGTGGGATAGTGTATGTGGTGTATAGATACCGTGACCGACTAAGAACTGGAGACAGGATAGTGTTTGTGGTGTATAGATACCATGACCGACTAAGAACTGGAGACAGGATAGTGTATGTGGTGTATAGATACCATGACCTACTAAGAACAGGAGACAGGATAGTGTATGTGGGATAGTGTATGTGGTGTATAGATACCATGACCTACTAAGAACAGGAGACAGGATAGTGTATGTGGGATAGTGTATGTGGTGTATAGATACCATGACCGACTAAGAACTGGAGACAGGATAGTTTATGTGGTGTATAGATACCATGACCGACTAAGAACAGGAGACAGGATAGTGTATGTGGTGTATAGATACCATGACCGACTTAGAACAGGAGACAGGATAGTTTATGTGGTGTATAGATACCATGACCGACTAAGAACAGGAGACAGGATAGTGTATGTGGTGTATAGATACCTTGAACGACTAAGAACTGGAGACAGGATAGTGTATGTGGTGTATAGATACCATGACCGACTAAGAACAGGGGAAAGGATAGTGTATGTGGTGTATAGATACCATGACCGACTAAGAACTGGAGACAGGATAGTGTATGTGGTGTATAGATACCTTGAACGACTAAGAACTGGAGGCAGGATAGTGTATGTGGTGTATAGATACCTTGAACGACTAAGAACAGGAGACAGGATAGTGTATGTGGTGTATAGATACCATGACCGACTAAGAACTGGAGACAGGATAGTGTATGTGGTGTATAGATACCTTGAACAACTAAGAACTGGAGACAGGATAGTGTATGTGGTGTATAGATACCATGACCGACTAAGAACAGGAGACAGGATACAGTATGTGGGATAGTGTATGTGGTGTATAGATACCATGGCCGACTAAGAACAGGAGACAGGATAGTGTATGTGGTGTATAGATACCATGACCGACTAAGAACTGGAGGCAGGATAGTGTATGTGGTGTATAGATACCTTGAACGACTAAGAACTGGAGACAGGATAGTGTATGTGGTATATAGATACCATGGCCGACTTAGAACAGGAGACAGGATACAGTATGTGGGATAGTGTATGTGGTGTATAGATACCATGGCCGACTAAGCATTGGAGGCAGGATAGTATATGTGGTGTATAAATATCTCTATGGTGGCTAGTAAATACCAATCACCATTTCCTGTAACAGGTCTATATATATGTATAAACATGTCCCGATGATCGGCTAGAAGATTCTGTTTTCACTGAGCAAATGATAGATCGGACACATGTGTTCTAAGACGACACTCAGCTCGTCGTGTACATGTATTATTCAAAGATAAGCTGTAAGATTCGATCCCTTCATTAACATCGAAATGGATTTGTTTCACGAGTTGTTTCAGATATATACGTCTGAGCTGGTATACAGGTCTAATTAATTAATTTTCATATTTACATATCTGTCTATTTAATATACATGTCGATAAAGTAGGCGTCAATAGCTCTATCTGACAGTAAATACAATTTTTCTATGTGGAAAATGCAGTAAGGAACTGCATCGCAAAGACACCATTTCAATACGGTCAAAGTCAACTCTTGGTGCACTAATTGATTTCTTCTCGGTTGCAAAACAAGTTCTCACAACTTAGATTAATCACTCTTGAGACTCACCTCAGTGGTCTTTCAAATAAATAATGAATACATTTTATTGTAGGGTCTTGGCTGCATTGCTAAGAGAGACGAGTTTCTGCAATACAAGATTAATCGATTATTCTTGACTTTACATAAGTGTCACAACCCCAGTCAGAATGGGAATGTAGGGTCCCTGTAATTGATTCACAGAGTAAATACGTTAACTAATAGTAGATCTGAATCAAAGGACTGAAAGTGCTGGAGGATCGATTGTCTCTGAACAACACAGTCTGCACACATACATGTGCAAATATCAGGACAACATAGACTGTACAAATATATATGTGAATATCAGGACAACCCTTGCACAAGTTATAAACTGGAGACACAACTGTCTACAAATTTTGACCTTTCACCATTTGTGTAAACTTTACTTTTGAGATAGGAACCCATGTGCTTACATTATGTCATTCAGTGACTATGTTCAACTACCCTATGAAGTATTAAGCTGTGAATCGTAACTGAGAAATGGATTTTGACAAAACAAAACTGAAAATTTATGGTTTGAACAACTTTAAATGTCATTCCAAAGTTATGGGATATGCCCATAAGGTTTATTGTATTGTGCGAATTACGGTAATTCGGATTTAACGTCGCACCCAACAGCTAAGGTCATATTGCAACTTCCGGCTTTCATGGAGGAGGAAGACACTGGGTGCCTCCCTGTATCATAATTTGGGGGTCATTTAGAAACTCCGAGGGTCATACCCTTTATTGTAAAGGCATGGCTATGTGTTAAAGAAGTTTTATTCAGGTTACTTCTGTAAAACTGCATGTGATACATCACAAAATAGTGGGTAATCAAAGGGTTGGCAAGACACAGGTGTTTCTCTTTGGGTGCTTTCCATTTTGTCACTGCATCTCAAAAGTCAAATTTGTCCACAAAGCGAATTTTTCATAACTGCATTCAACCATAGACATTAAACTTGGATATTATTTGGCACACTTAAGCCCCTTTCGATAGTGACAGTCTGATCGAAATGACTACAAAATGATCATTAAAATCACTCAGAAAGACGTTTTTGTTTCCCGTATTAAGGTTCGTCGACCATCTCCTGTTGTGCGTCTACGATCTATGATGACGGTATCATAGGAATCAACACACACAAAAACGCAATGGTACAAAATGCGGGTCGATCCGAAATCAGACGACAACGACGGCGCAATATGGTCAAAATTAGACATATTCCATACCGGAAGCGTATTTTATCAACAATTTATCTTGCATTTCGAAGCGTTTTGAGAGGTTTTGAAATGTTGTTTTTGTAGTAATTTGATCATACACATTTTAATTGCGTCATAGAAGACGCTCTTTGCTATTTCTGTTGCGTCATTGACAAAATGCGTGCGTCAAAACTGCAGAAAACGCACTCTCGCGGAATACTGAATTTAGTGTATCCGGTGTAGCGATACGTATTTCACGGGTCTTACATTTCTCATGTCACACCGGTCTGACGATAAAAACCGCATAGGAAAATAGTTCTATACAGAACAGATACCTCGTTGATTTAAGTTATAAATTATACGAAAAACAACACTATAGATCTAATATTATGCTATTCTGTAATGTTTTGATATTATTTAGATCTGTTACTATATAATTTTTAAAACAGAGGACAGTAATATAGAACTACTTTTCGGTCGTATTCGACAAAAATTTGTGTTAAGAGTTCGGCCGTAAGGGTCTGAAATACTCTGCTAACTTTGGATACGATTTAATTAATCCAATCGATCCAAAAATGAAAGACTGCTATGACTGAACGCTTCTGTCAGGTGTTGTTGTGTACAGTATAGACTTCGGCTGTAGAGGGGATTTTATGAAACTGTTGCTATAATCTGCTGGCGCGTCTTGTACTAAATACTAAGTTGTGTGACTGAAATATGTCCAGATATTTTTGATACTGATTATAGGGCCGTTCAACAAATTCCAACCGACGTCTATTATAAAGAGTTTTGAGTCTACAACATTTAAAATCACGGGAAATCGGCCTCAGGTCCAATGAGCTTGTTGTAGGCACTACTATACCCAAAATATATTTTGTTTCTTTTTTAGAAAAAATGAAACAAATATTCTAGACTTATGTACATAATAACACGGTCCGTGATAATAACATGGACAAGAGACATATAAATAAATGTATGTACAATGTATATACGTCTCTTGTCTGGTCCTGTATAAGAAAAAATAGATATAATTTTTTAGAATATCAAGATTCTATTTATTTCCTGAAACAAAAATTAATATTTTGTTTGATATAACACATTGGAAGAACGGTTACTCTGTTAGAGAGAGATCAAACAAATAGATTGAGTTATCTTAACAGTGTGTTCTATTTTTATAACAGGTGTTTTCCGATAAAACGTCACAGACCGATATAAACAGTGTGTGCGCATGACTGCACATGAGAAAATCCCACATTTCAATCAGTTGTGTGTAAGCGTGTGGTTTAGAAAACAACTTGATGGATTTGTACAATGCTATCGGATATAATTCATTTATTATTCGCTCGATGGCTTTATAATAATGGGTGACAATATAGTAGAAAATTGGCTGAAATCTTTGGATTTAGAAAAATATACGCAGCCTTTTCTCGACAACGGCTATGATGATTTGGAAATTTGTAAACAAGTGGGTGACCAAGATCTTGATGCTATTGGAGTTGAATCCATCGAAGATAGGCTGCAATTGCTAGATGCTGTCAAAACGTTGAAAGAAAAGGGCGGCACAGCGGTATATCTAACTCTAGAAGATGAGGAGAAGAAGATCCCCAAACACACCCCTGTTAGGCCCACTTTGGATAACCTACTGACAGATGTGCCGCCACCCTCCCCAAGCCCAGGGTGTGGTTTGGACACTGAGGCTGCAGGTCTGCAGGAAGTGACTGAGGACCTAATCACATATCCAAAGTTACACCTCACCCTGTTAATCAGGGATAAAGTACAAGATGACAGAATTGATTTAGCTAGTCCACCATACACAGCTCAGGTTAGTAGCAAGATTTGCACGTGCTGCAAGATATTTTGTATGGTTGTTCAATGTGAAAGATGAAAGTGAGAATTTTTAAAGTAAAATATAATTATTATATATCATAAAATGTAACAACCTAATACCATATGAAGATTTTGTTTGATGCGTTCTAATAATTATATTTTAAAACCTTGTTAGATGTCATGTTATGTAAATATATAATAAAATATCTACATTTGACAATGATTTGTATGTTAAAACCAAACACACAACATTTTACCAGGGATCTTGTATTACATCCCAGATTTAACTGCACCTGTAATAATTTAAATAACAGGAGACAAAAGTTGGTTGTGACTTAGGAACAACTTCAATTTTTGGTTCCAACTTCCTGGACCATACCTCCAATGATGTCAGAATTGACTGAGCATTTGTATATGTATGCATGTGGTCCATTTCCATTCTGTATATACCTTGACAATGCACCCATGTATTAAACCAATTGCCCACTATGCCATAGTAGCTAATGGCTTGTTCTTGCCATTTTTCATGATTAATAAGTTTAACAGTGCAGCTTATTCATGTACCCCTGCAGTGTACTTTGGCTCGTATGAAGATTTCCACTAGCTGAGTTCTTTTTCTTACTTAAAGAGTTGTTGTTGTAGGAGTTTAATTTCTGTTCCAACCATGTTTTGGTCTTTTTAACAGGTGAGCAGTACTTGCAAATTGCTGAACTGCATTCCCTAGATTTGAAATTCAGCAGCACAGTGTTGATCTCATTGTAGTCTAGATGAAATGTATTTGGTTAATAAAGTCATTATACTTAAGAAATAATCTATGGCTTGGAGTGCTTTATCGAAATTGAAGCATTCCCCGGAGGTGATGTGCCTGGCGGAATAATTCACGAGGGCAAAGCCCGAGTGTTTCGCGGCACATTGCCGACGGGAAATGCTTCATTTCGAAAAGCACTCCAAGACATAGATTATTTTGATTCTTAGAAGCCGATTTTTTGAAAACTATCGTAACTACTACGGACCTTTTTTCAGTTCGCGGTAATGTGTAAAACAGCATAAATAGTAGCTGTTGGAATTCACTCCCTATTCGAGCAACCATTTAAGATATCAAACATAACTATATTATACAAACTTATTTTAGTTTAATCATCTAATACATAAAATATAAAAAGAAATACCTGACTGACATTATGCAGAAGCGTCAGATTCAGAACCTAAAAAGCGCCAATCGATTTAAATGCGTCACCGTTAATTTGAACTGTACAACGTTTTAACGTGGAGTAATGGCGCCAGTATGATGGCGTAAGCGTTTTCATTCATAGTTTTGTCTCCCGGAATCAAAACATTGTATGACTGTTAATCCTGAATGTCTTGGCCTTTTTTAAGCAAAACAAGGTGAGGTATTCTAAGGCTTACTTGACGCAATCAAAAATAATATTTAGGTTCTTAAACAAATCTTTTTCATGCGACTGATGTATTTATACTGATATTATTTCCATTTCTATATTTTATTTTTGCGCGGGAGTAATTAGAAAGTCGGAAGGAGCTACTTCCATGTCCGAAACTCCGCCTACTTTTCCGAGTGCTTTAATCATATTAATGCACTCGAATTGACTATAGAAATATACCGTAGGCATATTAGAATTATCTATATACATTGTATATTAAATGGTTTTAAGGAATTATGAAGTTGTGCCGCTTTTAATATATTAAAACTTGTAAGATTTTTTAACTACCAGATCATTTACATTGTACTGTTACAGTTTACAATTTGTACATGCTGAAACATCTGTCTGATAGGGTGATTGGTGAATGATACATTCAGTGCTTCAGTTGAACTAAGTGTTTGTTTGTGAAGACATTTATTTTAGAAAAAGATCAAAACTTATCACACAGCCTTAAGCCAGTAAATAGGCTACTGTATATCAGAGATAAATAGAAAATTAATTAATGAAAATCTATCTATGGGTGGCCAGGCTGGTAAATAATTATCAGATTTTTATAGATAAAATTATCTTAAGGCAATGTGTCATTCAGAAATTTGGTGAAATTAATATTTGAACTCTGTCCATGCATATTCAATTTATTACTAGATAATATATGAAAACTGGTTACATGCCTGGTATAGTGTTATGTTGCTTAAAAATTTGTTTGAATGATTACAACCTATAGACACTGCTAGACAAAAGTTTGAACACCGTTGCTGCAAGTTTTTGTGACAGTTTTTGATAGACATTTTCAATTCAATAAATTTTATACTTAGAATAAATTTCAATGTACAGCTTCCTCCACTCAGCGATTTGCATTAAAACATTTATAGCACACAAAAAATGTGTATCAGTTCTTTGTGCAGACCCCCAGCGAGGGTAAGGCTAAAGTTGCTGCTTTGATCTTGAAACTCATGAAAATTTGTTGCTTTTTTATCTCTCCATATATCTTGTTATTTTAGATTAGATCAAAATGTACTATTTGGCTTAGGTTCAAACATTACATTTGTTTTACAAGATTCATTCATAATCTAATTTCTATAAAGAAAAACCCATTTTGAATCTGGCAGAGACTTAGGGCGTATTATAGTTTACACTGTTCAGTTCAACCTTAAACTTTTAAAGGCACATGTGCGATATATTTGACCCCCAAGAAATAGTGAAAACTTTCTAATTTATGTGTTTAAAGCTGTAGATGAGGGAGAGTTTACAAGGAAATGCATAGTATAAAGCGTTTTAAAAAGCATCTCAACTATAAAATTAGTTTATGCTTATTTGTTTCACCTTTATTGTGAAACAAGTTCTCTCAACTTTAGTTATGTTAATTAATTGGTCTTTTGACATCATCAATGATCAGACCGAATTGCTCAGACTTTCATAAATCAGTTTTAATACTCTTTACAGATACTGAGTTACCCAAAGATTACTGGTTACCCATAAATTACAAATTTGTAGAATAGTTTTATGAAATTTCTGTCATAATTTATAAATTTATGTATATTTACTTAAATTAAATCATGTACGGTTTAAAAGCTTAGATGTAAACTGTATGGAATACCTATATGTCACGCTAATTAATGAAAACTAGATCAACAACATGTATCCATTTACTGAAATTTAAATTTTAAGTCAACAGAAGGTTAGACTGTCATTTTTGTACTTTAAATGTTCCAGTTAATGGACCTCATGAGTGGCCGAAAGATAATTTCTACCATTAACCACTTGAACAAGATTGAAATTATCTATGTCTTATATCATACCTATTGTCCAATGATGACATTAAGTGAAAAGGGTCTGTCTTTTGGCAACATTTTATGGGTTTAAGAAGGTCATGTTGGTAATTTACACCTGACAAAATGATTAAAACACTGTTAAAGGAAACTAAAGTGCTTTTCATAGTGCCATGGTATTTATGGTACACAGTTTACAAACATGATTTTTATAACTGAAGGGTATGAAGAAGTTTGAAGTGTTGTTAACTTCCCACACCCTGGCAGCCTTTATCCAAGTACTACCGTACATATTCTGTTAACACAAACAGGCAAAATGCAGATCATGAGGGGCTGTGTGAGACTGTTGCGAAGTTTTAAAAAATTGCCTGCATTATACCATATAATAAATGATTCTATACTGGCCTATTATCACAGAAAAACATTTGTTGTTTTTTCTTTAGCACAAGATCATTATCAAGTTGTCTTCATGTATAAAACTTTCTGTTTTGAGAGAAGTTTACAACCCACGTGAAACTGCCAGAAAAAAAAGAAAACATTTAATACGTACATTATCCAAGGAAAAAACCTCATAATATGGGACCCTTCTGTTACATCACGGTCACATTATCTTAAATGAACTGTAATGAAGCATTAATGTTGGGTATGATGCCAGGGGCTAGTTTTATACAAAGCTGACCCATTTAACCACCTGTAATTTAAGTGGTTGGAAAATCATCATTGTCATCATCATCATCATCTTGATTACCAGTAGGACAAAACTGATTAATAATTTTTTGTAAAAATGGGCCCTGTTCCATAAATAGCTTCACATTAACAAATAAAATGCCTGCAAAATGCATGAAAAAAACCTATAAATGATCGAGCTTTATTAGAGCATGTAGATGAAACCAAAATTATTCTCTTGTAAAAGATCATAAATTGTTTTGCGAAAACCGAAATCAATATTATAGAGTCATAGATTCTCTGGCTAGGGAGAATTCACTGTCATGAATGGTCTGAAACTTAGATAAAAATAATTTCAAGATCAATATGAGCGGAATTTTGTTATAGACCTTAGCAAAGGAACCAATAATTCGAATAAGCCGGAGAATAATACCCGTACTTAAGTATATGTCATGAGCTTCAACTGACCCTTCCTTTTTCATGTTAAATCAGTTTTGGGAGCAGCTTTTGAAACGTAAGAGATTCAGTTTCTTTCCTTTTTTCCCCCTTCAGTTTTTTTTGTGACATTTATGGTATAGTATTGGAGTGGTCCCTTAAATCAGTAATTAACGTAGATTTTCTGCCTGGTCCCAGGAGATGAAGAGACTCCCAACTTGGAAATGAAAAACAATAAGCAACAGTTACTACTGGTGGTACATTTTGCAAATAATGGATCTTAGTTCTGTCACCCAGAATTTGACTCTTTCTTAATCTACTTACATAAAAGTCTTCAGTTAACTAAAAATGTACTACAGTACAGTTTTTAAAATAAGACCACACTTAGGACCACTGAAATATGGTCTTATTACTAAGTTGGTCTTATTATAGAAACAGTTTTACCATGAAATTGACAAATTTGATCTTAATATCGAGGTTGGTCTTAAATAGCAGATCTTTACTTTACCTTAGATGCAGCATGCAGAGCTGGCCGAATTTCAAAGGAGTCCTTGATGTGACTGCTTGAAATTGGTGAAAACCCTGAAAATGTTGCAATTCTTAAACAAGTTTCTGTTTAACCCTTGCCCTTCTGGTGGCAAGTAATAGTGTCTTTGTTAGTTTCTAGAGCAGATCATGATCAGTCTGCACATCTGTGCAATCATGTAGAGTCTGATCACAACTTGAATTGTTAATACAGACTTTAACACTTACAGTAGATTTATTGATACAAACACAACTTTTATTAAGTAATCACTCATGTGTAGGAGTTAAATCGGGGGAATTATAAATCATACTAATTTTCTTTGATAATTTTTGTCCGTGTGTGACATAATATTGTGCCATTTTAGGTATAATGGCTACCATAATTCTGAAATTTAACTCTGGCATAGTTTCTTCTCCTTCAGGTATGACAGTCTCAAAACTTGCAAACACTTGTTTTGTTTACTTTGTGGATTTTGATTACAAAGAGAATCAAATAAGACCGAAATTTTTCAAAGCAATAAACAATGTGTTTGTTGTAAATACTTGAAAAGTTTGCTTTTGTGCTTACCAAAAGTGTCAGTGACTTGCGATGTCTTTAAGTCTGAAGAGGTTGAAATTGCTACTTGTCGTTCTACAAACATTGATAAGGTACTTGTCAGAGTAATCTAACTTGTTACATTATAGGTATTTAAAAATACAGAAAGTGTTCTACAGTTCATATAAGATAATGTGGCAGTGACACAATAGATTATATGCGTACACAAAAGTTTACAACCACTGTATAAAGAGGTAAATCATGCATGCAGGAAAGACTCCGTCCTGTATGTTATCCAATGAATTTACACAGTACTGTTGGACTCGTCTGCTGCCTAACTGTCACAATATCCTGAATGAACTATACAGGGGTTGTTCACCGATGACACTAGATTGTGATATTCTGTGTAATAGATTATCTTGTTATCTAGCCACCTGACCAGTCAACTAGATAATTGATTTACCTGCTGACTTGAGGTTCACCATTTCACCAAGGTGTTGGGGTAAATGACAAAAATTGTAAAATTGTAGGCACCACACTGATAAGCTTTCCAGGCATTATCCTTAATTATATTTCAGTTCTTTAGTTGTTAGACATCTTTTTCTGTCCTTCATCCCAGGCTGTCCATGCATATCACAGCTTTGGTAGCATTTTAATATGTAAAATCTGACTATATACATGTATTGCAATGTCGGCATGCATCAAGTTTCTTGCAGTTACTCTATACATGTACCTACTGAATACTGCTAAATTGCAGAACATTATATGGAGAGGTTTTTCTTCAGTACCAAAGATCATTTATTTCAAAAAGTTGTTGCTGAGGATAGTTACATATAATAATGCAAGTGATACTCCAGGGCTGCAAGCTGAGACCAAAGTTGTACCTGTTTCTAAAACAGTTATAGTATCATTGTAGTATCATTGTAGATAATTACTTCACACCACATGGATAATTGTTTTGATAATTGATACACATGTTGTCAAATTAGGCTGTCTGTTACAGGAAACCTCCTGGGGCTGGTAACCAGTTGGTCAGTGTAGGTATTTGCAGTATGGAGGATACCCACAGATAATGTGGTAATGGGCAAAGATTTGTAGATAGGGAAGATAAGGTTGCTACTGACTGCACAAGTCAGGTTACTAATGATTTGTTAGAGAAAGAGATAAAACTTACTGGTAAGAGAATTTCAAACAATTAAAGGTGTGCATGGTCAGTTAGCAAGGGCAAGAACTTGGGTCTACCATAATTGTAAACTACATTAGTTAAACGTAGACCTAAAGACTGCAGGTCATAATAAAATAATGTAAATCAAGGAAGTTTAGTTCCGCCCCTATCCCTGGTCCTCCACTTTTCAGCACCATCGATCATCAACAAAAATGTTTGGTCATAGCATTATCTATAGGTACTGATAAAAGACATGTCGGTCGTATCATACTCAATATTTTTTGAAAACCTCACCAAAAAAATTTAGCATCACCATATTATTCATTTTGAAAAAAATGAGATATTGATGTTACTGAAAACAATATTGTTGAAAGAAATAAATGATGTCAGCAAACAATTGAAAAGTTTTGGACAATAAATATTTTTCAAAAAAATGACATGACTGTTCTGTCTTATAATATAATGTTATTGGAATTCTAGGATTTATACCACTGTTGTATTTGTTTGCAATTTATTTACACCTGACTATATTAAATGCTTCTGTCATTGTGAATTATTTACATACACTTATTGTAATCTGATTTTATTTTTTTTGCTGATTTAATGGTGAAAATGACAGCTACTTTACTTTCTTGAAAACAAAAAAATGTGATATTTATATGTGAAATAGAGCAGAATTTAGTAAGGTACATTGTACGTTAAACATGAATACATTGCACAATTGTTTCCAGGTTTTCTAATCTAAATATTTCATGGTCATTAATAAAGCTTCTAGCTTGATACATTGAACTAATCCACAGGAATATTCAGTGGCAGCTGTTACTGGACATTTATCCGGATTAGGCATGCACAACTTGCAAATAAAGGAGAAACCCTAAACAATGTGCAGTGACTGACAAAGTGACCAGAAGATTAAAGCTTCAAATGAAATTCTTTTCACATTTGGTCTGTTTGCGATGACAGGAAATCTGATTTTGATCCAGTTAGTTTCAGACATTTTCATCCTTGTTGGCAGTATCCTGGTTAAATGATATAAATTTCAGACTTTAAAACCTGTCTTGAATGGCAGTATTCTGATGTAATGAAATAATTTTCAGACTGGTTCAAAAACTGTCTTGAATGGCAATATTCTGGATTTCAGACTGGTTCAAAACCTGTCTTGACAGTATTCTGATGTAATGAAATAAATTTCAGACTATTAGCCACACTGTAGTAACAGCTGTCAGATAGGACATGTTTGTTTCATGTTTCCCATCAAAATCTGAACTATTTTTATGACCATATTGTGCAAAACAAAATGCACATGCACCTTTGGTTTTGTGACAACTGTACTTTGACAATCTACATTGTGTAGCAATGACTGCAACATAATTTCTCTTGGCATGTTCAGATCAATGTCAGTCATTTATGTAGGGCACATTCTGTCAAAACAACTTGGTTATGTTTTAGCCAAAACAATGGGTTGAACATTTCACTATCAGCTAGGGGTGCATGAAGAATAAAGCTACTAATATACTGTGATAATAATACAAAATTAATGTTTGTATGCATTTTATTATCAAAATACTTCAAAGTGGAGACAAAATAATCCTTACATATACGATTGCTGGATGACTGAGCATGAAACATTGCATTTTAATCTACCGTGACTCAATAAAAGCAGTTTTTACATGTATCATACTTCAGTGGCTGTTTTTGCTTATTTGTTATACGAGATAAGATCCTGGTTTTTGTCAAAGTTTTTTTGTTGATGTAAACCCACAGGAAATTATTTTTGACCAAACTATTAAAAGTTGATAGACTTTAAGCCACCAAAAAGTTTTTTAATCACCTAGGAAATGAAGTGATTAATGGAGGGTTTATCAGTGTTTAAAAGCAGATTCAGTATTTTGTTTTTTGCCGGAGATGATTTTTTTTGTCATAATGAGTCAGTGAAGTCAGTAAACAACAGTATTTTTGGGATTAGCCTGTTAAGATTTATAGATTGAAGAGCAGAAAAGACATTTTTTTTGTTGTTGAGTGCTTTTCAACTCAACCAAAATCAAAAAATAATTATAGTGCACATGGTGAGATTACATTATCCAGGAATGTCTGTTGAAAAGTTGTAAACATCAACAAAACCTGTTCTGCAAAAGCCGTTGCATTATGTCAAGAAGTAAATTGCTGCATCATATGAGAAGAGAAGAAAAATGTTAGCATGGTAACGAATTTTTGATTTTGATAAATTTTAGATACAAAAAATCTGCCTATGAAACGCGTTTATTGTTCAAAGGATCATAGCATTACAAAACTTTTCATGAAAAATAATAACGAATTTTTGATTTTAATAAATTTTAGATACAAAAAATCTGCCTATGAAATGTGTTTATTGTTCAAAGGATAGCATTACAAAACTTTTAATGAAAAAACATCTAAATAGGCTTGCCACTGTCAAGCTTATTTACAATCAATTACAGAAAGATATTAAAGAAAAACAGAGGATAATGGTATAAACACTACAGATACCTGAGATTTTAAATTGTAGTTTTTCTCATAAACATATTAAAGCATTTTGATCTTTTTTTTATTGGGTCAGTTAATATAAGAATTTTGACTTCTTTGAGTGGTTTGATATATAAATTTAACCAGACTTTATGACTGGACCTGAGCAAACCAACAGACACTACTTCTTTCATAGTTGTGTGACATTAAAGCCTTGTAGAGGTATCGGATACCAAGGAGTTTTATGTATTAAGCAATTTGACAGACACCCCACTTTGTAAGTTTAAGCCATGCTAATTTGTATTGCCTTTAATGATGATATACCCGAAGATTAAGGGATAAAAACTGTAATCATATTTCAATCTAACCTATTAATTGTTCAGGTTTTAATATAGAGATTTTAAAGGGAGCAGGGTGTGCTGACTGATCCCCAAAGGTTGCTCTGACCTTTCCTGACACTGGCACGGGGTAAACTATTGTTTTGGGTGACTGTATGTCTGCCTTATTAATTTTGTATCATTTAATGGCATCAGTTAAGTACTGGCATCAACAGGTAAATGACTGAAGTGATTATTAAATTAATTAAGATTGAAAATCGTCCAAGAGGTTTACTATATGATCTGTCAAGAAGGTATGGGAGAGGAAATTTGTGAAGTACAAGTTTTAATGTAAATACATTTTATGCTGTCTTAAATATAAACAGCCATGCATCAGCTGAAAATTGCCACTTTCATTATATCCTTTCAATGTTTTATTGCTTTAAACTCTGACCACACTATAAATCTTGATAATGGACATGTCTATATCATAAAATTTGGACACAGTACCATTAATAGTTCATTATAATGGCCAGCTGGTTACCAAAGATTTACTTGCTGAATATCAAAGAGTGCAGATCATGATTAGACACCTTTGTCAACTGCATGGAGACGGCAGAATCTACCAGTTTGAATGAAAGAGTTAAAACCTATTTATTTTACACCAATAATTGTGAACTCAGATGCATACTATTGTGCTAAATGAAAGTGCTGCCTGAGTGAAATTCTGCTCAGCAGAGTCCCTTCGAAGGACGTGTGTGGAAGTTGCTGTTAAATTCCTTATCACAGGATTCAAGCTTGTGACCTCCAGATAACTTTTCCAAAACTTTACCCCTCACATTACGGTGCCTCCTGAATTTTAGAATGTCTTAAATTCCACTCTAGCTTGCTGTATTCTAGGCTGAGTGACTCGATCCATTAAATTCCTTTGTGGTCTACCCAACATTTTTTTAACTGATTTTGTTTCAGCTGTAGTCTGCCGCAGGTTGTCAGCTCTACCATTAGCCTGGTTATAACCTGTGTCAGTTTGTTTGAAAATTGCATACTATTTTCAGCATCATTTAATCTGCTTTCATTATTTAGTATTTTAGTATTAGTCATGCTTGACAGAGTGAAATAATTGCATTCTTTCGTTGTTTGTAAGGCAAATATCACCTGCCTCTTTAATCCAATAAAATAAAGATTTTACTTTTAATTTAAAATTGTTGGTTTTCAGTTGGCATAATGAAGGTAATAATTTTTTTGTAGTTTTGTGTCTGATTGGATATTTTCTAAGCTTTAACTGATTGTGACAAAATCAGGAATATTCAAGACCACTTCCAGGAATAATTAAAGCACTTTTGTAATAGAAACCCTGGAGTCAGGCTTTGAATTCTGACAATTTTACCCTTCAGTTATCCTGCTGGTTGCAAATGATTCAGCATTTGTGACCAGTGATGATCATGATCAGCCTGCAGACATCTGTGCAGCCTGATCATGATCATCACTGTTTGCTATTTAGTCTGTAAATTTTCAGTGATCACCCATTTAAAAAGTTATTATGGTACAGTCCAAACTGAGTGATGGACAGTTGAAGCCCGAGGTAAGAATTTAGCAGGGTCAGGGTTTGAAGTCTGTATCGCTATGTCTAATTTCAACACAAACTCTGGACTTGACCTGTTTAAGCATATTTTTGAAAAAAATTTAATTCAGTTTGACACACTATACCGGGTACTGAATAAAAGTACCGGTAGCATTTTTAAGAAAGCATTAAGAAAGAATATAAAAAACTACACTGACTGGGTAATAAACAGAGTAGCCCATATTTTGAATCTAATTGATCATGATGGGTGGTCCCAGGGGTCATTTTTATTAAAGACTAAATCTCCATAAAACACTGGAGAAATTGTTCACCAAGTGTGAATTTGAATTGTACAAATCACTGTATAAGGTTACATGACAAAAATTAATCTGAGTACTTAATGTAGCTGATTATTATGTGTTAAATGGAACTTGAATTTGACCTTTCATTAAACATTGTAACTTTAACCATTGAATTTCTTCCATTATTTTATCCACTTAATTTATTGGGACAAGCTCATCATATAAAACATAGTTATTTTAGTTAGAAAATGTAGATAATTGAAGCGATGCCCTCATTTCTTTGACTTTAATCTGGATCATGTTTTTCCATGCATGTTTTGTACCAGCCAATCCATTATAAAACACAATTTCCTGACAGAGAAGTGCACTTGCATGCATGGAATACATGGAGACATTGCAGGCGCTATTATCGACTTGTACCAGAATCTTCTGACATTACATTCCTTCATGCTGATCACTGTCTGATAGAATCAATACACCATGTAAAACAACTCAATTGTTTCCTGGAATTACTTGGATCAATATGGGTGCCTTTGGGGTCAATTTTGCTCCTTTGGATATAGAGTGCAACTGACATGAAAAGATATTTTTAGCTCCAGGACAGTATGGCTACCATGTACAGTAGAACAGTGTGACACATTTTGAAAGCAATAAAGTAATGGAAATCAACAAGTGATTCAAAGCAACAGTTTATGTTGATTGAATGAATTCAGAAAATAAAGTCTGCCCTTGCCACAAAATGTCCTGGGAGTCTTATTTCTTCTTTAAGTGTAATCCCTTAGCATGATATTTTGTACATTTTAGGCTCATATATTAAGCCAAAGCTAGAATGATTAGTGCTTTTTTTTTTAAAGGAGGTTTAAAAACATACTGAAGTGCAACCTTATTATATTTGGAGAATGATTATTATGTATCTAAGACAATAGAGTTTGCAGTATGTCAGTTTTTACACTAAGGAAACCTTATAATCGCCAAATGAAGAACAGAAAATACATGGTAGTCCAGACATGTTTGTTGACATACGCCAAGTGGATGAAATTTAGAAATTTATCTAAAATACATTTTGCCTCTCGCTCTGTGCTCGAATAAGTTGCTCACAACTGACTTGTTGCTTTATCTGATAGGATTTAAAAAATCAACACAGGTATTTGATAAGATGACAGTTTTACTGCTTAAATAAGTTAATAAAAAGATAAATACATTACAATCTGTCTATACTCTGCAAGGATGGATTGGGCCTCCACATAGGTACAACATCTGCCAAGTTGCACTCCATAGTGAACTAACCATTACCATGTAGGATGAGGAAAGCACAAGACTTTAAACAGCCCATCATTATAGACTCTAGTTGTGAGGAAGTTTGAGCTAATTAATGAGTCTAGTTGATAGAGAGTTTGAGTACATTAATTGAATTACATAATAAATAAAAATTATGAACGTTGATCTTGCCTGCACTTATATATCAGTTATTGGCAGACTCCGACTTTTTATGGCTTTGTATGTTGCAGTAGCCAAGGTTTCTTTACATTGCTATGCAATGTTGCTGTGGAGGTTATGGTGTGTGCCACTCATCCTGGAGGTTACGGGTTCGTGGCTCACTGGGGTCATGACCATACCTCCTCACATGACACCAGAACTTGTTTTTCCAGGAAGCGGACTCAAGAGTGACTTGATAAGCTTTAAGCTTTCTTCACAATTGACCTTAAATAAATTATTATAATATTTTATAATTATAATAATATTGCTGTATGGTACAGGTGCGACTGTAACAAATTAAGATATATACCATGCAACACCTGCCATAGCCTATAATTATACACAGACTAGAAGTTCTAAAGATGGTATAAAACCAGGAATTCAAAAAGCACAGAGAATACAAGAGTTAATGTTAGATTAGTATCTGATTTATAGTGAAATGAAATCACAATTTCCCAGAATTCTTTATTGTTCTTATATTCATTAACTTTGCAGGAAGAAAATGCAAATTGCATCCATGGATTTTGAACTATTGACCTTTGCCTTTCTCCTGAAAACATAAAGGATTGCAACAGATGCAAGACATAAATATTTTAAGGCACATACAGTTGGTGCATTCAGTGGATCTTATCCATCAAAGATCTTTGGCTACAGATGATAGATAATCTTGTGCTAGGGTTTCTTTTCAAGTGTTAACAAGCAATGCTGTTGTTCTTCTGCACACAGAAGGTGTTTGTTTGATATGATGATTGTAAAAAACAAAGACAGAAATGCAACAAGTGTAGATTGTATACAAGCCGCTTTTCTTTGCAGATACATAAAGTCTAAGCCATGTAATTCTAAGGCATATTGATGAAACCAAACATTAATGATTGTGGAGTAAGGTCTTAGAAAGTAACGTTTACGTGACTTGGGAGACACTCAAAATCCCCTTGGTCATGCATAATACCATTTATCCATAAATGGTATAGTAGTCATAATCCCCTTAATGGATTTTATATTTTAATTTCAGTAATTTTTATTTTTTTCAATCATTCACTTTAGTAAAGTTTAACTAGAGACAAATGGATTACATTCAGTAAATTTTTTTTATTCAATATATAAAGATTCCTATAGTTCTATGATGGTAAAAGTCCTTGGCAAGACACAATCATTCCACATTTTAGGTTCTAATGCTATCTGGAGTGAGTCTCGAGAGCCATTTATTTATGTTAGAACTTGTTTTACTATTGAGAATGAATAAATTAGTATAGAATAGATTTCTTTCGATGAGTACATGAATAAAGACATTTTCCTGTTTTAATTTTCAACAGACAGGTAAACCCCACACCAAAACCTTTGTTAAAGAACTGTTTAAAATGTTGCAAAATTTATTACATTAAAATTTTAGACAATTTTGTCATAATTTCAAATTTTTAAGATGAAATTTGCAGCCATCTCATTGGTCGAAAAAAAGGTTATTTGCTAAGAAGATAGCTTAAATGAATTTAGTTCACAGGAAACTCACCACTTTAGTTTTTATATGATAAGAACATGATTGGCGCTTATCTGTATTGAGGAAACACTATCAATATTATGATGTTTTCATGGTATGGCGATGACTTTTCAAGTAGCTATATAACTGCTTGAAGCGCAAACTAAAACAAAAAACTTCTCACGAATTAAGTGTATGAATTACAGTAGAAATATGTTAGTAAATGGAGATATGTCTGTGACATGGTTTGATTGTTTAAAATCCTATCATATATAAGTCCTATGTAATTTAGATTGTGACCTTGAAAATAATGAATTATAGCTGGTAGTTGCCATACTGTGTATTATGACAATTATATTTGCAAATTTTTCTAGCCAATAATGGCTTAATTGGCAGCACAGTTGGTACAGATTTTAAGGGTGTCTGGTTTTCAGTTTCCAGAAAAGCGCAGGACAAGACTGTATGAACCTTAAGACAGTCTTTAATAAAGGCTGTTTCAACTTGGCAATTCTTTGTACGTTGAAAATCATCATAATGCTTTTTACAACGTGTATAAACTTTTGTTTTTCCAGAACTTGGCACCATGTTGGAGCAGTCTAACAGCTTTGGCAATCAAATACGCTAGTGAACTGAGAACATGTGTGGAAGATATCCTTGACCGTCTAGAAGATCTCAGATGGTGGCAAATCACAGAGGACACTGTTTCTATATACACGGTAGTGGTTAACTTAATTTTCTTGAGAAGTGGAAGCGAAAGACAGTATTAATTTATTAATTGCTTCAGTTATTAAAATGTGAAAACCCACTACTATTGAAAACAAATATGAAATATTAAAATGTTTGTTAGGTAATGAAATAGGAACTTAAGGTTTTGGCATGGTATGACGTTACTTATCCAAAGCGAAGAAATACCTGTCTTGCTTTGTTATTTACAGTAAAGTTGATGTGTTATGCTAAAAATCTATTTATATGCTAATCTTTCAAACTTCTTCTGAAATAATTTCTCCTTTGATATCTACCGAAATATATACCCTAATAATGCTTACAGTGTTCATTTCTTCAGAAAAATATGCAATTAATCTATTTTATGTAACCACAAACATTGAATCAATACCGAAGACCTGACCACAATACAGGGATTATTACATAGAGATAACCGCAGACAGTTATAATTACTGGATAAAAATCAATGGAAAGGTGCCCTTTTAAAGTGCTTTTGAAACAGTTTGTTTGGTGTATTATTCCCTTCTTCAGCTTATTAATGAAATATTTCTCTGCCAGCTATAATCTTCAGCAGGTTTAATGATAAACAGTCTTAAGGATATACAACTTTAATGTTTTTAACACTCATTATGCTATAAATCACTCTTTTAGCTATGTACAATACACTTTTCTAACAGCTATGCTACATGCTCTCACACTTTTCTAACAGCTATGCAATACAGCTATGCAAACACTGTTATTCAGCTATGTTTTGCAGTCTTCTTAAAGAGGAGGGGTAATATTGGCCAGTGGTTAGTAGGAATAATTAATTACACACCATAAAATAATTTACAGACACTATAATAGTTCATTATTCTATCATTACAACAGTGATTTGCTTTGTAATTGTTGCATGTAGGTGACATTTTTGGTACCTCTGTCTAATTGTCTTGAATAATTCATATAATGATTCTGTTGCATAGCAACATGTGAATATTTTTAAATATTGTAACATACAGACTTCTTTTTTACTTACATGGTTTTATATTAGCTGGGTTAATTTGCATCTTAAAGCTTCACGGCTCGGATCACTTCAGTTAACTTACTGGCAAAAAGCCTGAGCTCTGATGCCTTTGATCATGTTTGATCATGGTTCATGTAGTGCTTGAACCCCCAGCCTTAAGCTTGAGAGACAGACACCTTATACTATGCTTGCCATATATGTTGGCCTGGCATTGCTTGGTCTAAAGACTATATTATCATAACGATTCTAAACCAGCCAAATTTCTAAAATGAGCATATCCATCTTTCAGTTTGGACTGTGTCCGTGCCATAATTATGTTGCTAATTACTATGGGTGCACTGAGTAAAATTATGTACTGACTGAACTGCAAACCATTAAAACCAAAAGCAGACTTCAGAAGCTCAGTGACTGATGATCATAGTCTACACTGACAAAATAACTGAAATATTTGTGGTTGTTCTTCCAAAAAGTTGGCTGATTTAGTGATAATTAGTTCCTGTTGAAAAGTTGGTTATGCATAAAAACTATAATCAAACAGGTCTGAAAACAACGCTGTAAAATATCAATGTTAGTAAAGACTTTTAAATAATGAATTGACATTATCAAGGTATCGATCCTAAAAAAATGAATAAATTATTAGCAATGAAATCATTTAAATCAAGTATATTTGATAAGATTTTATAAAGGAAAACTTTAATTTTTTAACAAAACATTGTGGTATGAATGAGATAACTGTTTGTACAAGTGTATAAATATGTTCAAATGTAAGTTCAATGGAATGTTTGATAAGCATGTCTGAGTGTGAATCATCATTATTAAAGATAGATTAAACTGAAACCTTATCTTGATAAACTGACTTTTAATTTTTGTAAAAGTAAATGTTCTAAATTTGTCACCGTTTTTGAGTGGAATGTAAGAAACGATTTGTTGTAATCATCATGATGATGTGGCACTGGAATGCTCTCAATCTTTTTTACCCTTCGCTTACTGCACAGAATTGTATTGTCTGTCTGATGTCTGTCTATCTGTCTGTCTGTCTGATAAATTTGAAATGTTGGTGTTAAAAGCTAACAATTGTTGATTTTATAATGAAAAAAAAATTAGGTTTTGTAACAGCCCCTTTAAATGACAGAAAAAGTATGTGGTGCATTTCAAGTGATCATTTTGCCCATAAATTAATTAAAGAAACAAATCTATGATGTCATTTTACTGCTATTTAATGTAGAGAGCGCTTTCAATGAATTGATTGAAAATTTGGATACAAATTACATTGTCACACTTGTTTAATAGCCTGACTGTGCATATTGAATGGCTGTGCAAATAGTTTTTGTACGCTACAAAGGACCGAGTAAATACCGGTCATTTATCATGTCAGTCTACACTAACATGAGTGACCCCATATCATGCTCATTTTAAGTTCAAAATTGATTTGATACTTCCCCTTAAGGGTTCAAGCTGTGTTCATGCTGACCGTCTAAATAAAATAATTTGTTTAAACAAAACTCCTTTTTTTTTTGAAAAAGCCATATTTGCACATGCCCTTGATTCCGGTAGTTGCCCGTTTGACCTGACCCACCCTTTCCCATTCTCGGATTTCACTGAATGAAGATTTTCTTTCCTCACTTTCCGAAAGCCATTCATTACACTTACAGAAGGGAAAGAGAAACTGTTGTTATTTGCATAGTAAAATTGTTACAATCTCGTTTACAGTTTGGGCTCAGATTTCATTAGAGACCCTGTGATTGATTAATGACGTCTATTGTAATGGCCGCTGTTTCCTTGGGAAAATATTTCCTTTTTTAGCTTGGGTGTCTGTTTTACTTTGAGAGACTTGTAATAATACAATAGGGGGGAAGGAAATCTCGATATTAATTAGGTTTAATATGGGTATTTGTTTTGTGTAAGAGTCTGTTTGCTTATATAAAGTTTTAGGTTATACTTGAAATATGTAAATTTGATTTTGAAGAAAAGGTAGAATTAAAGTAAGAAGAGGGAAGTTAAGGTTTTGATGGAACAACTAATTAGCTATCAAGTTTAAGGCAGGAAGCATCATTCAGCCTAGGTTTGTTGTGTGGCTGCTAACCAGAGTACCCTGATGTGCTAGTGAATATCCTTAATAACTAAACACTCAGCCATGTTTGAATCGAAACAGGACCACTAGTTTTGTAGTCCAACCTGCAAATCACTACATAACTGAACCCCCTGTCTGTTTAAAGTTATTTGATAACTTTCATTACCCCCACCCAAAACAGAACCTATGTCTGATATAAAACGAAGTGCCATGGGTTCAAACCCCATGACAATATTTCAGATTGGTTGCCGACATATAATCCCCTATCACCGCTTCAAAGGCATGTTTGGATGTTTTTCTATTATCGCTGGATTCTGAGGACACTTCAAAGGATAAAAAGCCCGTAAAATAGATCTGCTTTCCAGAATGATCAGGAAAAATAAGGATATTTGTCCTTTTTCCTGTAATTCTCCTTTTATTAAAAGATTTTTTTTAAAGCTATATTGGTGATTCGTTAGAATTCCATGCTGATCAGATTTGTTTGGTTATTTCAATGCATTGCAACAGAATATTCCTATTGTGTAGATTATCAAGATTTTCTCCAGGAAACTGCCTTGAGAGAGTGACTCAGTATTTAAACTGTGAGCTGCCTTCACCATTGATAAAATTCACTACTTATTTTGCACAAGAAATTGTTTGTTTCAGAATAAGAATGGAAATTGTTTTGTTTTTTTTACATTACTGAAGATCAACTGGTAGACATAGAAACAAACTTTTCTTTTTCCACTGTTGTAAAGTTTTTAGCTACGCTTTGTATGTCAATGAGTTTTCATTTCTTGTTTATTTGTCTTTTCCAGCCTCCTTCAATGACCTCTTCAACAATGGAAGATCCTTATTACCCATCACTGTATTCCTGTTCTCCAAGAGGCGGACCTCCACCTATTCCTTCAATACCTCCAGTAAGTATCTCTACCACAGTAAATCTGTTCTCCAATGAGTGGACCTCCAGCCATTCCTGCAATACCTCCAGTAAGTATCTCTCCCACAGTAAACCTGTTCTCCAATTAGTGGACCTCCACCTATTCCTTCAATACCTCCAGTAAGTATCTCTACCACAATAAACCTGTTCTCCAATGAGTGGACCTCCAGCCATTCCTTCAATACCTCCAGTAAGTATCTCTACCACAGTAAACCTGTTCTCCAATGAGTGGACCTCCAGCCATTCCTTCAATACCTCCAGTAAGTATCTCTACCACAGTAAACCTGTTCTCCAATGAGTGGACCTCCAGCCATTCCTTCAATACTTCCAGTAAGTATCTCTACCACAGTAAACATTTTCTCCAATGAGTGGACCTCCAGCCATTCCTGCAATACCTCCAGTAAGTATCTCTACCACAGTAAACCTGTTCTCCAATGAGTGGACCTCCAGCCATTCCTTCAATACCTCCAGTAAGTATCTCTACCACAGTAAACCTTTTCTCCAATGAGTGGACCTCCAGCCATTCCTTCAATACCTCCAGTAAGTATCTCTACCACAGTAAACCTGTTCTCCAATGAGTGGACCTCCAGCCATTCCTTCAATACTTCCAGTAAGTATTTCTACCACAGTAAACCTGTCTTCTTCTTCACCTATTCCTTCAGTACCTCCAGTAAGTACCACAGTAAACCTGTTCTCCAAGAGGTCGACCTCCACCATATAATTCATTCAGTACTGTACCTGCAGTAAGTATCGTACCAACCCTGTCCTGCAATAGCTCTGGTGAGTATGTCTTCCAATTTGTATCAGATCTGTGATGCAGAATGTCATCCATTCTTTTACGGAGAAATTAACCTTTTCCATAAAATAGATACATTTTTTGCCTGCATTTATGTAAATACAAAATGTAAATGCAGGACTTGGTGCATAATTATTTCATGATCAATGCATACATCAGCAGGAACATGCATGTATTTTTCTCTTGCACTGTGCACAAAGATCTTTAAGGGATATGGCTACATGTTGGGAAAGAAAGCTTTAAAAATTCAGCAGTTTGTTTTGTTACCAACTGTGCAGATAGGCCATTCAGTAACTCAAGTGTTTTAAGTAGTAATTTGTCAGCTAATGATACATCATTCAGCAGAATTTCATGGTCAATTGTATTAGCAGGGTTCAATTCAGCAATATCAGTTAATCAGTCAGAAGAACACAAGCTGGTGAGAGGTGATATATTCACAACCTGAGATAGTAAACTGTTATTATAAGAGACAAAGTGTGACCACACGTTCAGTTCAATTTTTTGCTATTAATGGACCCGCTGTGGCAGATGGTCTTCCATTAATTAAGCTCTAGCCTTTTAATTAGTTTATTCATTATATGAGACACATATTGTTCTTTTTATTCAGCCTGAGGCAAGTCATGTCGACGGGTACGGTCAGCTTCAGAGTATACATACGAGGTAAGTCTAATGCCCAATCCTCTCTCACTAAGTATTGCCTTTACTTTCACAAAAAAATATTCGAGTCCACAGTTGCAAGAAACAGAAGTTTTTTTTAAGAATAAATCAGCCTTTAGGTTCTGTCTGTATTGTTATTAAAAAATTAAGGTCCTGGGCGAAACTATTGTATCCGCCATATAAACAAATAAGCAAATTCTCCGCCATATAAACAAATAAGCAAATTCTACAGTTTAGCGATCACCCCTCGAAATGTCAGATTGCAAAATATGGTTTTTCTTGGAGATAAAAGGTGAAGACTGGAAGCATCAGAAGTAAATTTGAAATTATATCTTAATATGTCATAGAAAGTATGAAACAAACTTCAGGTCATAGACAAGAACAAATGAAAACACGTCCAGAGGAAAACTTAAAAATATTGAGTTGAGGAATTACACCAGTTTAGTGTATGTTGCTGACGCACCTAGACAGAATATTTTAATTTCTGCATCTTCTCGGAGACAAGTTGCCATCGTTTATGGAGAATAACAACTAAGTAATGGTGTTCTTGTTTGATACAGGTCGTCTGGGATTATCAGATTGACAAGCCAGAAGACATTTATTCCGTTCACTAGTCTCAAATATTTCCCCATAAGACAGCCATATTGGATTTTCTGTGGCAGGCATTGTTTTAAGAAATTTGATTTACGGCCTAACTGACTTACTTAAAAATCTAATTAAATTACTGAGATTGCGCTTGAAGATGTTTGCGAACGGGAATGTAGCTTTCTCTTGTGAAATTGTAAATGGATGCAGAAGAACTTAAATGGTCTGTTAGCGCAGTTGCAAGGGTGGAGCATTCTGATATCTAACCTTGAGGTCAGGGGTTCAAGTTCTGTCTGCTGTGGGCTATGACCTCAAGGCGGGCTTCCACCGTCCTTTCTTTTGACATATGTAGTAGTTGGAACTCTAGGATTCTTTCATCAAGCACAGTTAGTTCATATAAGTTAGTATTATTGTAACAACTTGCATTTACAATTTGACGTGAAAATAAGTTCTATTTCATTAAACATAGGAATTACACCATAAAAAACTTGCATTGGATAGAGACAAACCAATACACTGCCTGTCATGTTTGATAGAGCACAAGTTCTATCATTGTTTTGATTGGATAGTAGACGGTGTCTTTTATTGTCTCCAGAAGCAGTGTATTTTGTGCCTAAATAGATCCATGAATAAATGATAACCTCCAGACTGAGTCATATTTTTCTAGGCAGAATTATCTATACACTCTACTATTCATAGACTGTTAATGCGTTTGGTTAACAATGGAAGCAGTCTGGACAAAATAAATGTGTAAGGGTTGACAGACATGTCTAGAGACTGGTATGCAGGTACTTTACAGGAACTGTTCTGCTGTGGTTATGGTATTTCAAGCATGCACAACAATGTGCGGCTTACAACACTTTTCACATAAAACAAAAATGTTGCTTTGTAAAACACAGCTCCCTAGTTTGCTGTACTTGCTCAGAAATAACCGAAGGTCAATCAGTACAGTTTAGAGACTGTCCCGGATTTCTCCAGAATTCACAGACTTCTAGCTAATCTGGCATGTAATTTTATATGACCACAGGCAATAAAACCCCAATTAATCTCAGCAGGTCATGATGTTTGGGCAGCAAGCCAGGTGAGATAAAGTTAGGCCCCTAGTACCAGGAGAAGGAAGAAAAACGCTTGTGTTCTGTAGGTGAAGTTTTTGTTGTGTTAAACTATATTGAAGCAAAATTCACAATTATTTTGCATACTATGCATAGCTGCTCCTAATCCTTATACTACAAGAAAGTAATCTTCATAATTGTATTCACAACAATGCCAAGATAAATCATATTTAGCTTCTGAAAACATGTGAAATAGGGAAAGGTTGGAAAGATATTACTTTTCAAGATACTTTTTTTATTTAATATTAGTTGAGCATCTCTGTCTGGAAAGATGCCGCATAAGCTAAAATGTGACCAAAAAACAAACAAAAAGGTTAGGGAGCAGGGCCCGCATAGTCTATGTATATTTTCTCCCCTAACTTCAATAACTTCATTGACTTGAGAGTGAGCAGTCTAGGGAACAAATTCATCCATTACAATAGCGGAGTCTGAAAAAAGGAAACAAATAATGTTCGGTCATTTTATAAGGAGATATTTTGTCAAACAATAGTATGTTGTTTATCTATAATAATAATATTGTGGTTATGGTGCAGTCCCTCAATCTGGGTCCTCTTTTAATACATTCAATTATATTGGTTAATACCAAATTATGAATAAATATTTCACTCTTAGAGTTATATTACCCTCCAAAGTGGTCATCTTGAGTTTAAACAAGAGCTGTTCCTCACAAGTGACAAATGCCCCCGAACGAGGTGTCTTACAGTCTGTGTCCTCTCCATGTGCTCAACAATTGTGCCATGTAATTTTAAAATCCTTCCATGCATGACAGAGTTACCATGCATACATGTATAGTATTCCATTACTTTTTAAACTCTAAGTGACCTTGACCTTTGAGGTGGTTCTAGCACCCAACACATTGTCTTGATGTGCTGAACATTTGTGCAAAGTTATTTTAAAATCAATCAATGCATGACAAAGTTACAGTCAGGACACAAATGTTTGCATATATAAAGGATTCCATTACTTTTAAACTCAAATGTGATCTTGACCTTTGAGGTAAGGATGTGGGTCTACGCACGCCCCCCATCGCCTTAATGTGCTGAACATTCGAAGCCAAGTTATTTTAAAATCCTTCAATGCATGACAAAGTTAAAGTCCGGACACGAATGTGTGCACTAAGAGGATTCCATTATCTTCAAACTCTAAGTGTGACCTTGACCTTTGAGGTAGGGATGTGGGTCTTGCACGCGACACATCATCTTGATGTGTGGAACATTTGTGCCAAGTTATTTTAAAATCCTTCAATGCATACAAAGTTAAAGTCCAGACACGAATGTGTGCATAATTATATAGAGGATTCCATTACCTTCAAACTCTAAGTGTGACCTTGACCTTTGAAGTAGGGCGTGGGTTGCGCGACACATCATCTTGATGTGGGGAACTTTGTGCCAAGTTATTTCAAAATCCTTCAATGCATGACAAAGTTACAGCCCGGACACGGAAAAATGTAAGGGGCAGAAGACGGACGGACAGAAGGGCGACTCACCTGACGGACTTTGAGAAGTTATCCCTTTGATCTTTCTTTGATCTTTTTTAACCCCACAATAGAATTATTTAACCCAACAATATCATTTTAACCCCATAATGACGGAATGAACTGAAACAACCTCACAATGCAAAGTTGTACTCAAACCCTAACCACCTAATGTCTACTGGGCATGTACGGACAGACAGACGGACGGTGCGATTTTAATATGCAACCCTTCGGGGGAATAAAAAGATATTTGGCACTGATCAAGCCTCATTGGAAAGTGCATATCATCAAAAACAGAAATAAACTAATCTGTGCTGTATTATTTCGAATATAGTGAAAATAATTTTCATCACTGTATAATGGTTCCACCACCCAAATTTACTTTTTTTAAGGTTTGATTTAGTTTTTATCAGAATATAAGAGAAATGACTCAATATCAAGTATTTCTTGCACATTTAAAAATCATTTAATCTTCCAACATGTGTTTCAGGCATCTTACTTGACTATAATGCAGTATGGCCTTTTTGAAGGATAATACTTTTTTTAATGTCCCGTTTAAGACCTATATGCAGGTTGATGCAACATTCCAGAACCAAGACACAACAGCAGTATATATCTGCCTCCCCACCCCCCCCCACATTCAGATAATCCTTTTTGTTTATACTAGAAGTTGTACTTCAAGATAACTAAGATGGTGCATTTATTCCAATTTATAAGAATTAAGATATATTAACATATGTATCTTTATGATTAATTACCTCAAACATGAAACTAAACAGTTTCATCGATTTTGAAGAATTCTGTTCTTTTACTGGACTAGATCTACAAGACCCTTGTTTCTCAATATAAATTCTTGTATTATAGATATGCTTTTACTAATTATCAAGTGAAGGGATAAAGTATAAATGACCAGGATTTCCTGCAATCACCACCTGGTACAGACAAGATTTTGGGAATTAGGTGATTAATGGCAGTTTTATGACCCTCCCTGTTGTGAAACTGACCACATGAAATGATACGCTACTGATTACAGCCAGAGTAGTTTCTACTCTGATTTTCGGGACAGTCTCTAAACGAGTAGAGTTTAATTCTGATGCCAACATCTATCTATTCAAATCTGACACATTTTCCTGTCAAGTTTTAGTTTAAAAAGTAATGACATACTGATATTACTAAACCAAAAATTGCTTCATTTTACCCATGACTGCACAAAAATAACATTTTGTCCAAATAGAGTAAGCTTTTTACCATATGAGCATTAATGTTAACATAGTCTTACAAAATTAATGGTATTAACATTTGTAAGGGACACAACTCAGACTGTTTCTTTTTTTAGCCCTTTGGTCTTTTTAACCAGAAGCAAAGAGCAAGTAGATTGTTGATCTTTTACAGTATTGTAGAAAAAGTGCATTTGCTGAGTATCTAAAGTAAATAAGCGGATCACACAGTTATGGTAACCACAAATTGACAGAGATTGAAAATTTTACAAAGCTGTTTCAAGTTAAGCATGATGTTTGGACTGCAGTTGTCGTACTATATTACCATCAATGCTTACCATAACCCTCCTGGCTTACCCTTTGTACATTGTATTAATTTTAGTCTCCAGATAGGGCAAGATTTATATGAATTTTATCTTATTCCTGTTCTAGAACTGGTAATAGTTACATCTTTTGCACTAAATCTAATTGTCTTTTGTACTAAATCTGATTGTCTGGCCTATCTCTAGCAGGTGATTATCACTTGTCATCCCTCAGACTGGTTTTATTTATTTATTCTTGAAAACTGTTGGCAGATGTGTGAAAATATGGTTCCAGTCAAAACCCTATACCATACCATTTGAGCAAAGTAGCAGACTGGTTGTAGTTTATGTATTATTCTGTTGATAAGTGGAGTACCAGTCTGGGGTTCAACAACATTCAGTAGGTGGTAGTTTATGTGTTTTCAACTGATACTTGTGCCAGAACAAGTGTAGTTCTTCTGATAAATAATTATGTGGATGTAAAATATGTCTGATCTGCAAAGATAAGGGTTGGTATTGTTGCTATAACTGAGATCTTGCTAGCAGAGAAGCATGTTTTCCTGTTCCTGATATATAACAGGTTTGCATGCAAAAATTGAAAAACAACAACAAAATACAGATAGCAGCTGATTGGAATTTTTTATTCTCTGCTACTGATTAGGGTTAGTGTAGGAGTTGCAAGGGTAACTGGGTGTGTTATTAGTACACTTTTTAATAAGTGTTTTAAATGAACGTATGCACGGGTATTTTGGGATTCAGTCTGAAGTGGGTATTTGTTGATTCTAGAAGAGTTATTTTAATTAAATAAGATGGTAAAACAATCTTGATTTGATCTACCACACAGTTATTGCCCCTTTTTTCAAGCATTTACAGCAGGTCACTATAAGCTGTAATTCAGCTTGAAGTAAGAAAACTTTTTTGATAATTTTATTTTTCTATTGTTGTGGAATATAATTATCATGAAATTTATTAAATTCTGTTTAATGCTTTTGCATTACTGTACCTATTATACTGTGATATGTTGGACAAAGGGAAATGTAAATTTAATAAGTGCGAAAAATGAATTGATATAAAGTATAGGATATGTAACAGTAGATACGTGATGCAGCATGGAATACATTTTTACTTTTTTGCCACTGTCATGTATTGCGGCAGGTGCTATCAAACATACTGTGTACTTTACTGAAGTATATTTGTACAGCTAAATAATAGCAAGCCTAATGTAAAACATTGACCTTATGTCTGACATTTAACGGACAGTGGCATAAATTGGTGTTGGTTTAGATAGATAGAGAAGATTAATCAAATATTCCTACATGTCTAATTAACCTATAGCACTGGCTGCTTGCTAATTTGATAACTTGATCAAATTTTGTCAGTAATTGCCTGGTAATTGATTACAGCCAAGGAACAGAAATGTTTTGCCAGCAGGAAAACGTAATGGGCACCATTCTCAGTGTTTAATACAGGATTGCATTAGTTAGCTGGGGTCATTACTGGAGGAACGAGTCTATTGCAGTCTTGCTTTTGATTGGCTTGCTTTTAGATCTGTTTTGGTACTGACCAATCAGTGGCTCCATATTTGAGACTGGACTGAAAGCTAAGTTTGCAAGATAAGATAAATCCTCAGGATGCCATTGCATGTTGGTCCAATTGTCAGAAATATTCAAGAACAAATGTTCTGTTGGGGATTGAGGAGACGCTGTTAGGGATGCCAGTTTTATGCTATATATTTAATGAGAACTGTTATGTGGTATTTATTAAAAAATAAGTACCAGTGTGTGTGACAAATGTGCAAAAACCATTGCATCACTTACTTCATCATTGTCTATGATATTGGGCAGAAACCTGATCATTATCTGTGATATTTTGCCCTTTCTAAATAAATTCTGGTCTTAAATGTTGCTGCAATTGTTATAATGATAAGTAATGGTAGCCAAATTGTAATATATTTGAAAACATAAATGAAGCTTCTGAGAGAACTCATTGATTACCTTAGCGCAATAACTGCTAAAACCATCATGATAAAATGAAAGACTGACAGGAATAATTGAAATTTATTCCCAATTAAATCGTGATGTATTTGATCTGTCATTTTTATGTTTCAAAGGTTTTCTTTTCAAGAGGAAAAGATTCAGAATGATGGAAAATGTACCAAACAAAAGTAGGAGAGTTCTGGTACCACTTTGTATTCTTCATTTAGTTCATATCCTTTCAGGAGACTCTCGATTTCTTTTTCCCAAATATTTGTTCGTTATTGTGAATAATTCCTCAAAATGCAACAAAATCCTTAACCAGAACCTTGCTGGCAAGGATAGCTAGACACCATCATATTGTTACATCATATAATTCATAAATTGTATTGGAATATTGCCTGTACTTATAGTCCCGGCTACATGATTGTTCCTCAAATTAGTACTTCAATAAAGGAAAAAAATGGACTAATCTGTGGATATAAAGCCATTACTTGAAGAAAACAGTGTTTTCTATGAAACCTGAAGACATTCAATTAAGTGAGTGGCTTAATGCATTAGTCAGTGTACTGGAAGAGTTAGTTCAATTAGGTCGGGTAAAGTTAGGTCAGGTTGTCCAGATATAGTTAGGTGTACTGGAAAAGTTACTTCAGAAAAAGTTTAGTTCAGGTAAAGTAAAGGAAAAGATTATTCTGATAAAGTTTATATAAGATAATTATGATGTCAGTTAAATTTTCATTGGCAATTTACCTAATCCACATAACTGTGCGGAACATATTCTAACTAAGAGTGTCTTACATAATATGTTGGTCATCACAGTAAGTTAGAGGTTAAAGATGTGTTTTATTAAAATAACTTTTCCAAGAAATGTCATTAAAAACCTCTGCTAACACACTTATGTTGTGAATTCAGTATTCCAAACTACCTGTGACACAGGGTTTTATGGAATATATTCCAAACCAAACTTTTAGCCTCACATGTGTTGGTCATCTGTTGATGATAAGGTGTGTTTGATTTATATTTCACAGAAATTTCTATCAGATGTTGGATCTTTTGTTTTCCCTGGTTTTGTAATTACTTATGATGTTCAATAAACAGTATATAATTATACATCCCAAACGAAGGAATTTCTAGTAAATTACTGTGAGTTAGCAAATATTTCTTTCATCTCTGTCCAGTTGTGAGAAGTACCATATTCTAGTACTTACTATTTTATACCATTAAGTATTTTGTAAAGAAATGTGATAATGCTTTGCAGTCTTTCAGTTGCTCTGTTTGCTGTACTGAGCACAATTTCTATATACAAACTTGCTGAGAAGCTATTTTACCCCAAAAAAAACACTTTCCACTTTTTATCATATCTAAATGCGGGAGTTACTGCGTAGTTTCCTCCATGACCGACAGTCTTAGTCATATTTATATATTTCAGTTTTCAGTATATATTTGAACATGTATAAGACATGCATTCTCTTCCTCAGGTTTCCAGTCGCCAAGTTTCATTGTTTCCATAGTTATTTTAAATAAATAAACACTACATTTTATCATAATAGCAGTTTAATACATACAATAAAATATAGCGAATAATCTATTTAATTTATATTTCCAGGTATACAGATAGCCCAAGCCATGCAAACTACGTCGCCTTGGATACAGGTATTAATACATTTTCTGCATAATATAGAAAAATTGATTTTCGTTTAATTATTTTATACATACATTGTATATACATAACAAGTATGTTTTATTCTGCAACCTTATGTAACTGTGAATATATTTGCTCTGTCTGTGCACTACGCATGTTTATGCATTCCTCAATGACTATATACTTTTCAGTGCATTTATATAATCAGAAAAGATACATTCTTACTTAAAATAAAGGCAGATAACTCGAGTCTACATCCATCATTTGAAAGTTGAAATTTTTCTTCATTTTAACAGGTGCACTATATTTCAACTTCTGGTTCAGGGGGCATTTTTATGATTACTGCACCTTTAAGTCTTTTGGTAAAGGTTTCAAGTTAAAACAAATTTCATTACAATTTTTTGCGTGATTTCATAAAATTTGGTGGTGTAGTATATTATGAAAAGAACCAACTTAGCTATGGACTTAATTAGGTCACAAGGTCAGATTTAGAGAATAATTATTTCATAATATTTTCTGAAGGTATGTTTGAATGTAGCCTTGGTTTATATATAATAAAGAATTTCAGGCAGACAGAAACAGTCTTGTTCATTTGGCTTAACAGTTTGACCTTTTCTGACATTCTTTGATTGTCAGACCTTTACAGTTACTGGACAAAAAATAATCCTAGATCATTAAAAACAAAAGCTAACATAATATGCTATAATATATATGAATAGACCTTACCAACATTTTTTCATGGAGAGTTGGTGACCGCTGACACAAATGGGTCAGTTGGTAGTATATTAATATACGTATATGTGTGCTGCATTATATACACTGACTTAATTAATATATTGCTATGTGAATCAAGAATAAGTTGCACAGTTCAAACTTTATTGATTTGTGAAATCATATATATCTTTGCTGTACTGCTGTGGACTTCATTCTAATGCCTGTCTGAAAAATTAGGAAAAACAAAACACCAGTTTGTTGATTTTGCCCCTTACCCTGCTGGTAATGAGTGCCTGTCTTTGTGACCAGTGCAGATCATGACCAGAATGCACAGTCATGTGATCAGATCATGATTTTCGCTGGTTGTTATTCAGTCTGTAAACTCAGTACATCGACACTGAGCACCCCTTTCAACTACTAATGGCACAGTCCAAATTGAAAGACGGACCAGTCCATTGTAGAAAAGTGGCAGGATAAGGGTTTTAAGCAAGTTTGGAATAATCGAATATAATATAAGAATATATTATTTCAAAATCACACTATGATTTCACAATGACTTCTATTTATATTGCATTTCTTGTAGAAGTTCTTTCTTGTTTTGTTTTGTTCTATTCTGATTGTTTTACTGTTGTGTTTGATATCTAGGCATGTGCTGTGTATTTCCGAGGAAAATCAAAGGTAATTGCTGTTCTGACAGTTCAAGTTTTTTGTTTGATTGCATTGCACTTTGCTTCACAAGCCTTTTTGCTTATAAGCTGTAAGTTTTTTTTCCGCTTGGGCTATTTTTAGTCGCAGATTTATAGACTGTCTGTGGCTGATAAGTGTAATAATCTAAAATTCAGAGTGAATTGTAATTGTTTTTAGAAACGTAAGTACAACGCGTGCTTTAATACTACTTAAGAGATGAAGAAACAGGGCAAAGAGATATGTGGGAAAGAGGTGAGAAGATAAACAAATAGCTGGTTGATGTTTTGAATGAAATGAGAGTTTGACAACAATATCAGAAACCTAAACTTTAACATTTAACCAGTCACAAATATTATGACTTCCTATTGGCTAAATGAGAACTCAGCTGTAAAACTAACCAATCAGATGTTAGAGATATTATACAGGTCTTAAATAAGCTTGTTATTTTGTATTCTTTTACACTGATTCATCTTTTCTAAACAGGATTTAAGCTGAACATTATCTTCAAGCTTTTAATTACTAGTATTCCTGTCCCTTAGTTCCAGCTTTTTAACAGCGAGCTGGTTATGCCTGCAATCCCTTTGCTTTACCCGCAGAAATCTTACTGAAGGGAGCTTGGTTTTGTTGCTTGCAAATTACCCTTACTGCTTTATAATTATGTACATTGTATTGTTTACAGCAGCTTTCTATTCAAAAATTTGATTCATAGCATTTTGTCTGCATTTTTATGCTTTGAGAAAACCAGCAATAAAGCAGCTCATATCTAGCTGATATGTTTACTTGCTTGCTTAAATTTGTTCTTTGGTGTAGGAGGATTTTTCATTGGTTAACTTAGACAACATGCATGTCCTTGTATATTTATTCTTTTTACCAAAAATGTAAATATTGTTTTGGCAAAGAAATTTAATTTAATTTAATTCAAATATCAGAAACAGGCTATGATGGTCCCTTAAGGTAGCCGTAAACTTTAAAAAAAACTTAGTTTGGAAATGTTTCAAATTCTGTTAGTGCAAAGATTGTTAAGGCTGGTAATTTGTTGTGAGGTCACATGTTCATCTCAAATAATTCTGATTGGCCTCTTAATATAATAGAATTTACTTCTTCTGGGCCTCAAGATCGAAAAATTCTGCATTTCTTCATAGTCATATTGGCTGAAGTTTGGCAATAAACTTTTGATTGTTGCACTGTACGTACTACACCTGAGGGACTTCTGTACATCTTTTGTGGTAAATTGATTGTTTATTTAAAATAATTGATAATGTAATGATAACAAACAAAAATTGTTTATGTTATGTCAATACAAATTTGTAATAGTGTTTAATCTAAACATTTGCAAGTGTATGTAATTAAGTTTATGTTCGGCATTATGTAAGTGTAATATGAGAAATGGCCTTCCCACTCCCAAGAAAAGAGAAAGGAAAACAGGATAAGGAAAAAGATGAGCTAGTTTAGCAGTTTGAAAAGGTACTGAAATTTTTTGTCTTTAATATGATATCTGCAGTTAAAACTGATTTTACGTAGCCACTCAAACAATGGAGAGGCCATTTTATAACAGATGGTTCCTTAACACAGGTGTTACCTACTTCATTAAAATGATACAGGTTAAGGCAAGACGGTTCCTATAATCAAAGTACACCACTTTAACGGATTCCACTGTAAATATTTTTTCTTCTTAGCGTGAGATTGATTATACGTCTGTTTTTACAGGCTTCGTTAATAATCAAGCTAAGAAATGACAGAGAAAGGAAATGGATCAAGAAAAGTACTAGGTCCGCAAGAAATTTACCAGAGAAAATGATCTATCATATAGAATCATGCTGTCAATAAATGATAATGGCCCGCTCTCTTAGTTGACGTTTAATGTCAAGTCGAGTAGTTCTCGCTGCATATGGAAAGATTGAAATGACACGCAATGTGGAAATGTTTCGTTTTTATTTATTCATTTGATGTAGAAATGAATAATATAGGGAAAAAGATATACTCTTGGTCTCCAGAGTTTCTGGCACTGTCTAGAAATAATCATATACGTTAAATGCCCAAACGTGATACTTTAAGAGACGTATGTTTAGTGCAAATTTGTTATATTATGATTGTTTTTTCCCTTTAAAAAGCCCTGCACTGCTGTATAAGGTAAATGCACTATGATGCACACGTGTACGATATAATGAACATCAGAAATACAAACATATCAAGGGTCTCAAGTTTTCAAACAAGAAGGCCATAAAAACTTACTACTTTAGTCAGTTTTACTAACTACTGAATGGTATTTTATGTGTAGGTTTAAAGAAAATAATGTAAAACTGTATTTATATACTATAATGGTTTGCAAAAACATAACATTTGTGCAAATTAAAACCATATCGTATTTATCATGAGACATTAGAATGCCAAAATGAGGAGACAAAGTTTTGCAGTTCATTGAGTCGATTGTGTTGCCAACCTGCAAAGCGTAGGAAAAACTTTTCTGTGTTTGTCAGTTTTAACATTTTTATCTCGTTACTTGGGACAGAAAGGGACCATCATTGATATAAAACTTGGAATAAAGGTTGATAGAGTGGCTGACTTGAAATCATTGTATTACTTCTCATTGATTGAGGGTCATGGGTTTGAGCCCTGCTGCCAGCCATGTGTCTTTATGTGAGAAACTTAAAGGCCGTTTCTTACAGAGGATTATAAAGGTTCTAGTACTGGCCCTTCCAAACAATGGTTTGCATGCATGGTAAACTGGCCGTATGTAAAAATAACTGAAATAGGGTTGAAACACATGTGTTAAAAAAAGAATCGGAAACATTTATATTTATCACCAACAAAAGACCTTCAATATGCAGTACAGTAAGGAGAATCATAAGAAACTGTATAGAATTTTACAAGATATTTTTACCCTTCATATCATAGAGGTGCGATAATACACTGCAGGTGTTTTGTATTTAATGGAAGAGCCATACAAGACCAATGAGATATTCTGAGAATCATTATTAATGAAAACCACTGTGCTTATAAAAAAGGAGGAAGCATTACAATGAATAATTGATGGGGTTTTAACAAGAAAAAATCTGTAATGGATGATTTTTTTGGACATGCTAACACCTCACCTAACCAATCACTTGCAAAAAATATCTTAGAGGAGGCACATTTATCAGGGAGTCTTTAACCAGTGGGCATAACCCCTGCAGATTCTTCAGCCTTTGCAATCATTATATTATATGTTATGATGTTACATTATATTAAATTATATGATATGTTATGTTACAGTACAGTACAGTACAGTACAGTACAGTACAGTACAGTATATTACATTACATTACATTACATTATATTACATTGTATTATATTATATTATATTGTTATGTTATGTTATGTTATGTTATGATGTTATATCATATATCATATCATATTTTATATTATATGTGAAATCTGATTATTGTCTCCAATTCTTAATGTTCAGTTTTCAGATGACATAGAATTTTGAAAGTATTTGTACAGATTCCTAAGATTTATATGCTTGACTTAAATACTAAAATTTAGCATGGGGAAGCTGTGGAAATAAAATGAGTTTAGTAGATAAGATTCTGTTTCCCTAGTTATAACCTAATAGTGAAAAGAGAAACTTGGAATTTGAACTCAAGGCAGTGGTTTTGTGGTTGAAAATCACTACATTGTATTTTACAGGAGAATCTGAGGCGATAACAGAAAAGAAGAAGACGTCCACTTTGGGAAGATTGTTCAGAAATATGGGGTTTCGGAGGTCTAGTAGGAAACACAGCTACAAGAAACACCAAGGTATGGTTTTCATCTACAACATTCTAATAAAGCCACCACTTGGAATCTTTGACTACATTGAAAAACTTAACTACAGTTGGCTTTTTGGTTGTGTCAGTGCTTTGTACAAGGTCATTTATACAGCTCGCAGTTGAAGTTTTAAAAAACATATCATGATTGAATGTTCAGCAGCATGTGTAATGTTGCAATTCTAGGAAATCTCTTAAAGTTTATTCTTTACTTTAAGATTGCTATAACTTCACATTATACATATCACACATCTAGGATCCATATTTTCTGTTTGAACTTCTGAGAGATATGGAGGGGGAGGGGGGGGGGGGTAATGTTTTCAATATCATGGTATATTATACTCTCGTAACTTATAATATGGTTCAAGAATTGACATCAGATAATGCTTGTTTATTATACTGTCTTCACTCATTCACATAGAAAATGTATACTCTTGCCTTGATTTTTCTTGGAATATTGTCAGTACTGCCTATATCCTGAAACATAGCACCTGTTAATATGTTTAGAAATGTTTTGTCTGCATCCATACACAATCCATAGCTGAAAAAAACAGCTGTGAGGAAATATCAGTACATTATTTCTCACATGTTTCATTTGTTATCAGAATTTTAAAGGCCATTTATAAAAGATTATTTTTTATGGCTACACAATAATGTAAAAATATGGAAGAAGAGTCACGATTTTGAAATTTTTTACTTTATTAGAAGAATATGGAAAAGAGGAAAGAAGAGGAAAAATTTAATAAGAAAAGAAGTACCAATTCTCAGGGTTCAATTAAGGAACAATTGAAATCAACCATTTTAAGAGTTTAATCAACTTTGCATCAATTTAAATGCTCGGGGCAATGAATAAAGGTAGCAAATCTGGCATGTTGTATTCAATTAAATGTCTGTAGAAAAAAAAGTAAATTTTATGCCAGAATGTCAAAGATTTCTTGAAATTTAGTGACCCAAAACATAAAACATGTACTTGTGCAGTGTTCATTTTACATTGTCCTCATGCAATACAACCACTACTCATATTAGTTAATATTGCTATTTACTGCAGGCATCCCACCTCTAAATGTTGTAACATTGTAACCCACCAAACGAAAAGAATTCAGTATTTTACTTCTAATTTTAGATCAGCTGTTAACGGTGTATATTTTATGAAACACTGCTATTTTATAGGTGACCTGTTAGCGCACGAGATCACCATGAGTGACAATGACAGGATAGCTCTCATGCAGATGGTAAAGGAAGGAAAGATATCCACAGAAACTGCATTACAAGTGGTAAGTCTACAAGTCTGAACCAAGGATTTGATGAGCAGCTTCGAGAAACAATCCGATCAAACCTTGACTCACAGACCACCTGTGAATACTAAAAGACTTTTTTGATCGACAGTATTCTTCAGATGCTGTTTAAATAGATAAGTACATGTTGGAAATAACATGCAGTATTATTCAATGATATTGCAAAATATAATATCAAATAATTTAACGTCAAACCTGACAGCTGTCAATAATATGCCAAAAAGTAGTTCAAAACATGACAGGGTAAAAAATGAAATACAAGATTTTCTCCCAATCAGTTGTGGTAGTTGTCATTCATATTGTTGATTCTCACATTTCAACTTTTAATATTTGTCTGTGTACATTCACCTCTGGGGATGAGAAGCTTAAAGTACTGTATTTTAACTTTAAATGGAGGCCAGTTTTCAGCGAACTTTAAAATACGTGAAAAATTTAGCCTTACTTTTTATTTCTAAAACTGCAAACTTACATAATCATATGGAAAATATTCAGACATCGGCAAAACACAAACATTAATTGGCGCAAATATTCATTGGTTTACGGTATGTTTTTAATAGTGTAGCTTTCAGGCTTCTTTATTCTTTACTTCTTACAAAGACAAGCAATAGTGAGTGTCTATCATTCCTGAAATTTTCATTGCCATTTTCACATTCAACCCTTCCATTAGCTAACTAACCTTTGCTGATCTTCCATATCGAAATGAACTACAGCAATTCACAAAATATAACATGAAGAGATGCTTTTCCGCCCAGCCTAAAGGCTCATTAGAACGCAATTATTTTTTTCCGTCAGAGCCACTGTTGGAAGGTTCTGTGAAAGCAATTAACCTGCACATAACAAACTGTGGAAAACGCATTAGTGGCTCTGTGAAATATGATGGACACGTCATATTGTTGTTTATATAATATGGTTTTAGTATTTAAGACAGGTATTGGAAATATTTTGGATTCAGTGCTTAAAAACAATCCTGTAAATTCATCCTGAGATTTTATTCTTTTATACCAGGAACTTGTATCTTAGATGTGTTAATAATTTTCTAGCTGAGAGATGGTGCTTGTTTCAAAATCTTAGAAACTTATGCCACTTTTTGTCATTTATGTTAATGAATTCGGTAATAATAATTAATTTTACGGGGTACAAAATACAGCCATTAATTTAATGAGCATTTAATTTGTAATGATGTGAGTCATTAATATACATTATGATTAACACTTGCAGCTACATTGTGAGAAATAAATTAAAACCACCAGCGAATAGTTCTCTTTCCAAAATTTTCATCTATGCAGAAGATTTACTCTAATTATTGCTTAATTTGTTTCATTGTACCTGAATGACTTTTGACAACCATTATTTTATCATCATACAAAGCAGGAACAAGATAGTCACAAGGAATGGGATATATGCCCTACTGTACAAAACAAAGATACATAACCCAAGTGTAGAAGGCAAAGATGCATGCCCAAGGGTTACATGTCGAACTTTATAAAGTAAGGATATACACCTGAACTTACAAAGCAAGGATTATTGCCAAAGGTTTAATTCAAACCGTTGATACATTCATGTATCTACAAGGCAAGGTTATATGCCCACATTCACCAGGCAAGGACACATGCATTTGTTTACAAGGCAAGGAATTTCAAGGCACGGCTATTTACCCAGAATGTATAGGAAAGGGTAGATGCTTTGGAAAAACGAACTTTCATGTTTACCTCCATACATCAATTACTTTGTCACTTTGCCAGACAAGTTTAAGCACATAATTCTTTATATCCACTTGAGTAAATCAGGTAACTGTAATAAATGTAGGAAATATGTATCACTTCATTAGCTTTGATGTTGGTTTATTAGTGCAAAAAGTATGCTTGAACATTGTAAGGTTATGGGGTTGTGCTTAGAAAACAATGGATTCATTATGCCATATTACAAAAAATCCTGCATTAAATCTTTGAGTTGCTTTATATTTCTGCTTCTTTCAATAACTTGAGATTTTTCTCAGTTAAAGGTTTTGCCATTACAGGTTCTTGCCAATAGAAATAGTGGGCTTTTATTTATTTGTATAGATTCATATGGATTAATATGCTGCAAGTTCAGTTAACACTGACCTGTCAGCAAAAACAATCAGGGATGCCCCAATTTTACAAAGGATATGCTGTTTGGGTTTTTTCATTTTAATTCTGTATTGCTAATGAAATGAAACCTGACTTTATTTAAGGACGCTGTCAGTGAGACAGGTCACATAACTCTTCTAGCTCAAACTTAAAATGCTTTAATCATACTCCTTCTGCACATAGGACATTGTGCTTGAAGTTTGATATACCCTCAGCAAAAGTTTGTTACATTTGCAGCAGTTATATCCCCTTTCCAATTAAAAATTTCATCTTTTACTAGATGGAGTTGAAGAGGCATTAATTATCAATTTTTGACAGATTTAAAGTCTTTGTAAAACTTTCAGCGACACAGGATTATTGTCTGGTATTCTTGCATTTCTCAAAAGGTCTAAGAATTAATAGATATTAGGGGATTTTCTGTGACACAAGTGATTTTTCTTGTGATAGCAATTTCTGACTTGATCCCAGGCAGAACAAATGTTGCTAGGGTCAATATGACAAATGGTTATTTGAAGGAAAACATAGAGAAACTGTCCTGAAATGAAAAATGTAAGAATTCCGTGAAAATAAATGTTTCATATTTTGGGAAAAGACAAATATGTCTGTTTTTGGTATTTATATGACTGACATGTCATATGGTTGCCTGTTGGGCATTAATTATTAGACAAAATGGTTTATAGTAGACATTTTTTCTTATCTTGTCAATCATTCTGATGTAATTGTGTGTGCGCTCAGAAGAACGTGCTATATTTGATAAAAAAATTCAAGATGAAATTATTCAATTTCATCATTTTCATTTTTTTCTCTCAGTCAAATGCTTTCCTGAAAATACATTATGTTAGCTATAGATAAACTAATGACCTGAGAGCTCAATTAATATGAAGTCATGAACTTAAGGAGATTCCTTAAATGGAAGAAATCTTTCATGCCCGTGTTACAAATCATGAAAACTGCGTGCTATAAAAGCCACATAAATTGAGACTGTTGTTAACAGTACGAGGAACGTAACAAATTTACTACAATAAAATTAAGAATTTCTTTGCTGGTTTTTTTTACAAGACATTAATAATTAAGAATATTGTTCAGTCAATAACTAATAATGCCAGGAATAAGTGCTGCAAAAAGCAAATATACCAGATTATTGTGCGCACGGTATAAAATAATGCAGAAGGTGATGTCTTCAGCAGTAGCTTGTCATTCATTATAATTAGTTATCAATTCATTGTTGAAGAGTTTCAATACAAAGTGTGACATGCCAAAACGATCATGGCAGCATTTCTCACAAGAATCAAATTAGACCCCAGCTTCCGAGGGATCAATACTTCCATCCTTGGGTCGGACTTCATTTGAAAGGCCATTGTAAATGAATTATACGTTGTTCATTGTGTTGATGCTTTTAGTTACTGATGCAAAGTTAATGTAACACGCAAGGATATGGTCAGACAATGCGTGCAGCACATGCCAATAGTTCATGTGTCGACATCAGATATTTTTAAAAGATGAGTTTTGGAGTTGAGAGGCTTCTGTCCATTTTAAAGAAATAGTGTGCACGAGGGTTCAATGCAAAACAGTCGTGAGTTATATGAAATACAGAAGATCTAACGATTGTTTTGCATTAAACCTTTGAGCTGCAGTAAGAGCATGTACTCGTTATAACAGGAAGCTGAATGCATGAAAGCTTAGAGGTCCATTATTATTTTACCATCCGTCATTATTATAGGGAGAGATCGCCATGGCGTCATGCGGCAGTTTTGATACAGTGTCTGATGGTCAATAGCATTGCAGTTGTATTTACAATGTTAGAATAACTTTCATAACTATTTTGCTGAATAACTTACATAACTATTTTGCTATCTTTATGAAAGATTTTCAAAATTTTAAATATTCTATAACAAGTAATTGTTATATTTTCTCATTAAAATATATTTTTAAAAATAAATAAACTTTTTTTATAACAACAGGTGTAAGTTACATGTTTAGATTTTTTTGTTTTTTATTCTAAGAACAATTGTTTAGCATTCTGTTGATATAAAACTTATTCAAAATATCTTTTGTTTTGTGTGATCGTTTATGGATTATTGGCCAGTCTGCACATACAAGTTACATCTTGCTGCAGTGTTAGCATGTTTGCCTTAGGATCTGAGGGTCCTGGGTTTGATCCCAACTATTAGTGATTAAGTAGTGGTAGTGTCCTCCAAGGCAAAACACAGATGATTGCACGATGCCTCTCCCTCTCTTTGAGTTTGATTCCATCTGGAGTGAGTCTCAGCGGTTTTTTTTTTAATTCTAAGAACTTAATTGTTTCACAATCTAAAGTAAATAGATTATATCAGTTGAAAAATATTGTGTTTCGTTTGCAAACAGATTCCTCCTAAAGTGCATTTGAAACTTTTTTCAAAATGAAAATTAAGTTTTAATGCTCTGAGAGGAAAGAAAACAATCTAAATCTTCTGATATTGGAGATCGCCAGTATGGTTTCTTGTAACAGCACATTTATTTGGATTGTCATTAGGAATTGCCTTAATTTTTTGTCTATAAAGCTAGACTGATGCTTCGATTTATTTTAGGAGTCGCCTTACAATGGATTACTAAATTGTGTTCACAAATCAATAGCCGCATCCCTGGTTTGAACTTAGTTATTCGATTCATTAAAACTGATTTATAGTTTGCCAGTATTAGGTCTAATCTTCATCAACTTAATTGTCCTCGAACATCTTGGCGAGGATCCTAATTTTATTCATGGCCGTCAGTAATGAACATGCCAGAGGACAATCCTTACATCTATAAAACTGATGTTTCCCAGAAAATTAAATGTGAAATGGAAATGTTGGCACATTTGCCCTAATTTCCAGCTAGCATGTGGTACTTAAAGCATAATACAGGATGAACTGTGTCAATACTGTTCCCAAGTTTGCCGTTGACTAAAGTAACTTAATAGTAAGTAAATATTTTCCGTTAAAAGTTAAATATATTACTGTGTCCCAACTGTTAAGTCATCAGTTGTTCATTGTTGATGACAGGTTTCATAGGTCTTGATTCAAAGGTAGTACTGTATCCCAAATACATGTCATACTGTAGCCAATTTCGTTCTTTAATGTCCCAGATATGCTGCATACACTCCTGCCTCCCACCCCTGTTTTAATGCCCCTGGGTATGTAACACTTTTGACCCAGGCGATGTTTATTCCAGACCCAAAATGCAAACTTAGAGCTGTTCAATGAAAGTAAGGGTTGTGTTTTTTATTAATCACTAGATTAATCAATATTGATATGGATTACTGTGTTCATATGCCTGTCTCCAAACCTTGTAAGTCAATGTGTTCTTAAAAAAAAGGGGGGGGGGGGCATTTATATGGGGGTATACGGTAAGTTATTTTTCCCCATGCTTTTATTCCAAATATTTCAGTTATATCCCATATTACATTCAATAAAGAACACTTTGTTTCCTTAAATCAGTGTAGAGAAATTCTCCATTTTTGAAAACACAAATATAAAGCCACCAAACTAGAGAATTTTTTTAAAAGCTGGTGGTTTTGTTTTTAAAAGTATTATGGAAAAGCACTCTCTAAAGTGTTCAAATGCATGAAAACTAATTCTGAACATTTAATGCTGGCACTGTGTAATATTAATTAACCTACTGAGAATGAGTTTTAAGATTGCAAATTGTACAAAAAATTAGATGTTCTTTTCTTGCAAATTTAAGTTTAATTCAAATCCCATTCAGTAATTGCATGACTGTTCTGTGTCGACTTGAATGAGAAAAAGTCCCAGTGCAGCCAAGAAATTCTATTTGAAAATTTAACAGAATCTTTAAAAAAGTTACCATGCGATAATAAGAAAAATCACTGTATTGGAACATAAGGGAAATGTCATATTGTTTTTTTTTTACTATTTAAAAATACTCTTTTTGGTCAGTTTTATGAAAGATAGAAAGGTAGGTAGAGAAAGTTTAAGTGAAAGGCTTGAACAAATTTTGTTATGATGTACATTGTATGTGGACGTGTCAGAGCTTTAAAAGTGTAGATTTTGGGTCTGACTTGGCAAAATTACTGATTAATCTTAAAGCGCTGATCTTTTGTGCTGTTACAGTATATGAATGTTCAAGGACTGACTGAAAAGTAGTTACTGAATTCCTTATTTTGCTTAGAATACAGTTTTCCTAATATGACCATGCAATTCTTGGAATAATCTTATTCTTATATCACTTAACCAATCCTACGCAAGCAAGAAAACTGCGGAGAACTTCAAATGTCTAGCCATTTCCATGGCATATATTCACAACCAATTTCATTTCTATTCAAGAGAGAGTATTTGACAGTGATATGTTTAATAAGAGAAAACAATGGAGAATACTTGCTAACTCAGCAAAATTCTTATGTTTCAAAGTGCAGTTGTTCTAAACAGGATGCTAAATTTAGATAGATGCATATGGTTTCAAAACTAGTTGAACAGATGCCTTTGGTTTTAATATTGTATGTTGTCTGCATATGGTTTCAAAACTAGTTCATTCAGGCCTTCAGTTTTAATATTATCTATTTTATTGTCACTGGCAAAAAGCAGTGCATTACATGCACGAATGTCATTAATTGTTCACATGGTGTCACAGTTTGCATGACAAGAATATTGGCAGTAGGGTAGGGGAACTATGTTTGGGATAGGTTTTCTTTATAAGGAGAACGTATTTTACATTATTAACTGCATAATTTATGTTACATTTTCTATTTTCATATTGGAATTTCTAAATTTTGATACTTCATCAGGCCTGAACAAGACTCAAACCTGCATCACCGTGGCAACATTGCCTTAATTGGTATTACTTGACACCATATTTTGAATACCTTCTCCTACTAAGAAAAAAGTTTTTGCAGTTGGCTTGAAATGATTTGAAGTCAAATTTTGCCTTAATTTCTGGTGATAATTATAAGAACTATAATGTAAAATATTACATGTATATACCCAAAAGACTCTGTAATGGGTACAATGGCAGGACCAGATGTAAGATATTGTTAGTGGAATTTCCCCAGAGGTTTTTCACTGTCATCTTGTACACGGAAAATATTGCGCCATATAGAGAGAGAAAAAAATAAGCCAGACAGAGAAATGTATTATGATTATCCAAATATGTAAATGAATTGATGATGCAGGGAGGTTGAACTGTCTGATTACATTGATCGAGACCATATACGTACTGTTTGTTTTACAGTTCTTGTTCTTCTGAGGGCTGATAATAGTCCTAAAGCTGCACGCTGTAGACTAGAACGGTTTATCAGATGTAATCAGCTCTGTCCACTGTTATTCTTTGACAGAGGACACCAGATTAACCAGTCCAAGGTGTTTATTCAGCTTCAGATGAGACCAGTCTAAAAGTTCTCTTTTGTGATTGGCTAAATGCAAACTAATTTCAAAATTGACCAATGAGAAGTGTGATATTTTTTTACTGGTAACATGACCAATCAGAAGTGTGAGATTTTTTTACTGGTAACATGACCAATCAGAAGTGTGAGATTTTTTTTACTGGTAACATGATTGTTTTAATAAGAAGTCTTCTAGTCATCCAATTTGATCCTCTGTGACATTGTAACCTACTTACCATACTGGTTTCCAAGTAGTTTCCGGACCCAAGTAGTTTTTCGGACCTTCTTTATTTCATGCTGCATGGTCTTAATGCAGCATTAAAGCATCTTGATAATAATATCAGATCATCTATACATTTCTTTCCTTGAAAAAAATACCGAATACTGGTAGTACGGTGATACTAGATATTTAAATATCGCGATTGTTTTCACTCACCCTGTTGTTTTATTTACGAAAGAGACTGCATGTCAGCAGCTGGGGAATTCCGGTTCGAGTGCGCATGCGCAGACAGTGAGGTCCCTAAAGGTAATTACAGTTAAATGAGGATAGGTACTTGCAGTGGATATGGAAGAAAAATCTCAGTATAAATAAAATAAATGCAAAATGCATATAAAAATATTACCTGTGATCTCACACGTCCTTTGTCAAGTCGAATAATCGATAAAAATAGAAAACAATTACAGACAGGGAAATTACCTTGCTTTCATAATAAATTAATTTACTTGTCACATTTATATTTGTCTATTATAAACTGCCTGTGGTGAGTGTTGCTATTGAATTTATCTGGGTAAATTGTACTGAAATGAATTGTTTGATGCTGTAATTTAATTAAGTTTGTAATACTTGAATTAAATAGCTCTGTTATGTGGAATGGTACGCATACAGAAAAGGTCCGGAAAACTACTTGGACAGACTGGGATACAAATGAAATTAAGTGCCCCCTTTTAGACCTTTTTCTTATGCATGTTACGGGCGAAAGTATACCATTGAAAACAGTAGGATGTCAACAAAGAACCTAGCTTTATTCTGATAAAAATTCATGTTTCTACAATATTTCGTTCGCATGTTATAGGTGAAAATGTGTGATTTCGGTCCGGAAACTACTTGGAAACCAGTATTTTCCTTAACAGAAATATGCCAGCTTTTGGCATACATTTTAAACTTAAATAACAAATCTTAATTATTTAGCGAGAAGGAGTTAGAATATGGAAAGAAACCTTTTCAATGTAGTTAAATAACTGACACATAGAGCTGAAGTAGGATAAAGAAGACATCAAAACAGTATAATATAAGTCTTCCAGCAGATTAGACAAAGAACTGTAAATGACTTGTACCAAGCTAGACAAAGCAACAGCAGTATCTTCTAGCAAACAAAGCAAATAAATTTGTGGAGGTTTTGTTTGTTGGTTGGTTGGGGGGAGGGAAGGGGAGGGAGATGAGTTACTAAGACCAGGGAATTAAAATATTAAGAACTTGTTCTTGGATGAAAAGGGATTGTAGGGAATGTATAGTAGTGGGGTCCAGTTGTAAAAGGGAGATATGTATGGAAATGGTGTTTTTTAAGGCAGTATAAATTGCATTGAAAGTGTATAAGAAAACAAGGGGGAAAGTTGGATATTGGTTATAAAAAATATAGAAAATGTGGACATAAGCCCAAAGAAGAAAAGGTACAAAGGCTGATGAAAAATATATAAAGAACAATATCAGAAAAATCAAGATGTCACATTAACAGTTCCATAAATAAAGCTACAGTACTCTAAATGAAAATTGTCATTTTGTGCAATATTTCAAATTTAGTAAAAATAAATATCAGGAGACCACCATTATTATTAAGATGTGAAAGAAAATTATTGGGCTTCACTAACTTTTTGTCTATTTCAAGAAGCCATTAAAGGACTTCAACCATCTATCTAAATTTTGCCTATAAAAAAGATGATAAGTTTGCCTAGAAAATGATTTTATGTAGGAAATTTCTGACTGAATTTGTTACAGGGATTGATTATGAGCCTCTGTAGGCAGTTAATGACCATTAATGTCTTGGACAGTCTGTGCCCATAAACTTTATTACCCCACATATATCAGCTAGCATGTGGTCTTCCAATATGTCATTTGGCAACATTTACTAAATATGGCATTAATAGAAACTGGATAATGAGCACTGAATAGTTTATTCCTTTCTGTTATATTGACTGAACAGTTTTTTGTCTGTTATGTATATTACCATGATTACAATGATACACTCACATCGTTAATTTATTATACATTATGCATGCAGGCTGTATCTAAAGTAACACAATAGCAACTGTAATAGAGAAATTCTGAGCTAGGAGTGTAGCACAAGTTTTAAATTCCAACCATAATTTGGTTATTTTTTACAGTCATGCAGTTTACCTTACCATTGTTCCTGGGAGGAACCAGTACTAGACTGCTTTCCCTGTTAGAAATTGCCAACTTCACACATATAGTCATAGTTGGTAGCAGTGCCTGAACCCATGACCCTCAATCTCTGATCTGCATCAGCATACTTTTTTCTGACATTAAACATTTTAAAAAATGGCAGTATTGTGACACAATGTTACATCTTTGTACATTTCTTACATTGTACATGCATCATCACCCTTTTCTCTGACACCATTTGAATCAAATTGCAGTTTGTAATGTGACACTATGCTACTACTCTTCTTTTACATCAAATAATGAAATAAAATGGCTGCTTTTAATGTGGCACTTTATTACAGAATCATACTCTTCTTTGACTTAATGCAAACTGGGTGAGCAGCGCACCATTCTTTGATTAAAAAAGCCTCAAACAGTCTTTTCTTAGAAATTAGACAGCAGCACATTTTGTTCTGTGACACCAAGTATACAGATAAGACAGTAGCATAGTTTGTTCTGTGACACCAAGTGTACAGATAAGACAGTAGCATACTTTGTTCTGTGACACCAAGTGTACAGATAAGACAGTAGCATAGTTTGTTCTGTGAGACCAAGTGTACAAATAAGACAGTAGCAATCCTTGTTCTGTGACACCAAGTGTACAGATAAGACAGTAGCATAGTTTGTTCTGTGACACCAAGTATACAGATAAAACAGTAGCATAGTTTGTTCTGTGACACCAAGTGTACAGATAAGACAGTAGCATACTTTGTTCTGTGACACCAAGTATACAGATAAGACAGTAGCATAGTTTGTTCTGTGACACCAAGTGTACAAATAAGACAGTAGCATACTTTGTTCTGTGACACCAAGTATACAGATAAGACAGTAGCATAGTTTGTTCTGTGAGACCAAGTGTACAAATAAGACAGTAGCAATCCTTGTTCTGTGACACCAAGTGTACAGATAAGACAGCAGTATACTTTGTTCTGTGACATCAAGTGTACAGATTAGACAATAGCATACTTTGTTCCATGACATCAGTTAGTCAGGCAAGGCTTCTTGCAGCATACTTTTGTATGAAACCAAAGCATCAGCACCGCATACTGTGAGTGACTGACACTAAGCTTTCAGTCAAAACATAGAAATCCATCGATTTATATTGCCAGATAGACTGTAGCAACTTCCTGATTCTGATAGACATGTGTACTCTCTAGTGGCAGGTATCATACAATTACTTAAGAGTTAAAGCATTTTTTCTCATCTAGATGTTGTAACAATTAGATTAGATATTGATAAATAATTGATGTTATGCTATATTAATCTAAAACATTTATTGATCTGTAAGGGGAAGTGTAACCTATCTTGACCTACTTTTATGAGGACAGTGCTTCTACGAAGGTTTGATTTATAGTTTCAGAGACTGTGAGCATCTTTTCTGAATGTATGTAACCAGCGTTCCTGCTCAAGTGGTTAAGATTACTTAAAATTAAGTCACACAGATTGAGGGGCATTGGTTTGAGTCCCACTATGGACCATATTCTAAGTTTATTTGAGATCTAAGGAAGTTTCTGATGAAGAATAGGAGTCTGCTACATACAGGAATGACGGCTAGGTAAACTGCCGTGTCCGGAAATAACTGAAACACTGGGCTGAAACTAGAGTTAAACTGACAAAAAAAGTATGAAATCAAACCTTAAAAAATGTATGACTAAAGGGTAACATAATATTTATAAAGTTCATTTCTGCCCCTGTCTACTAGAAAATAGAAAAGTATTTTGAAAGACAGGACACAGTAGAGGGGTATTCATTTTTCTGTAGCTGAAATTGGTTATGTCATGTCTATACTTTATAGACAGGAAAGAGCCTAATTTACACAGGGGTATATCTGACAGTTGCTCTGTTAAAAATGTTTTCCACACAACAGTTTATCTGTTGTATATAACAATACCAGACAGACAGATGGATGGACAAGCAGCCAGACAAAATTTCTGCTTATATTTAATTAGAACAGTAAATGGTCCTTCTGTTAATTACAACACTTTTGTTATAAACCAAAAAAAATATCCCATTTAGAAAGAAAGGGAATATCTGGGAATCTGTTCAAGGAACTGAAAAGAAATCTGTAATTTGATTTGCAGAAGGTGGCAATTAAAGAAGCGATTAAATTGGATTATTGGAACTCAATTTGAGTTTCGATATTAGAAAATAAGTGGAACTCAAGTTTTTATTTATAGAAAAAATGTTTGTGCTGAAGTATATCTGTCTGTATGTATTCTGTACTGTCTAGAGAGACAAGATAATTATAGCTAAAATGTTTCTCAACTTTCTATAGTGCAAAATTTATACAGTAGGATACTGAAGTGCAGTCCCCTACAGTAAATCCATTTTATCAATACCTTAAGTGTTTCTTAAACAAGAACTAAACGACATAAGAAACAATTAAGAGTCTCAAAATATAAATATGGAAAACCCACACACATTTTGTCTGTTTATGCGTGGATGTTGTGTTTTAATAGATTCAGTGTGGTGAGTTTGGGTGTGAAACTGTACTCTTTTCAGTGTATATTTTATTGTTGCTAATTGTCTGCAATTTTTCCCAATTAATTCTTATTGATTTAATAGCACCAGTAAGGCGGAAAAAGAGATAGCATTGAAGCAGTTAAGGCTAGTTTGGGGAGGGATAAGTTACTGGTTTTATTCCTTTGGGAGAAATAAAAATTCCTACAAAATCAATAGCATCATTTGGTACAAGGAACAGTCTGTAGATGGCTAGATGTTGGTCTGGGTTTGTAGCAAAATACAGTAGTAGAGCAAAGGGGCATTCTTGATGAAAGTTAAAGTATTGGAGCATTAGGTTGGTCAGAACCAGGGGGATGTGATGGGGGTTTAGGGGGGGGGGGGAGTTTCTTTTGTTTCATTTGGTAAATATGTCTGCCATTATTACCCCAAAAAGTATATAGAAAGAAGACTATTAACAGCATACTAGATATCTGTTTACACCCTTCAAATTCTAGACATTCTGGGACTCCAGTATATGGAATCAGGTTCAGTAGAATGCGGACAAAGATATTGATGATCCTTCTACACAAAAAGTTTCCTTGTTGTATACATTAATTTCAAATTAACAGAATGTGTTTTTATTTTTGAAGGTAAAGAAGTTTGAAGAAGAGAGGAAGAAAGATGATACAGTGCACATACATGTAAGTACAGTCACATGGTAAACACTCAAAGTCATTGTGACCTTCTCCTTGGAAATTGTTTAAATCTTTGTGACCTTGACATTGCGAATTGTTTTGGTCTTTGTGACCTTGGCATTGAAAATTGCTGAAGTCGTTGTGAACCTTGACATTGCGAATTATTTTGATCTTTGTGACCATATAGCATTGAAAATTGCTCAAGTCGTTGTGACCTTGACATTGGGAATTGTTTTGGTCTGTGTGACCTTGACATTGGTAATTGCTGAATGTGCTTCCTCAGACTATAAAATTTTCAAAGGCATGGGGTGACTTCAAATTTAAGGGTCAGTAGGTTGAAGGTCAAGGTCACAGTGATATCAGTATAGATAGTCAGTGAAACTGTCTGTTGGATTGTAGTTTGTGTAGTTATGCACTCCCCGCCCTCACCACCGCCCCACCCCACCCACACCCAACTTTAGTAGAGTCAGTGGAATTAATTATTTAAGGAGACACAATCATGATGTAAAAAGATTGTATCAGCAAATAGGAAATAAAGATATACCACAAATGGAATATTCACTAACAGGTGCATTGAGTTAGAAATTGGTTGTTTTTGGATTTTGTAGTGATAATTGCTTTGAAGAAAGTGATTAATTCATTGAGGCGCTTACTTCCACTGATTGAACTGTATTTCAAGCCGAAAATGTAATCATTTTTCTGTTCAGTTATTTAAACAGTCACATCTTCAGAATACATTAATAGAATTTAAAGAAAAATTAGATAATGCATGAAGGCCGAAATCTTGAAATATCAGAAGTCAAGTTTGCATATTATAAAGTATCTTTAAAGATAAAATCTCATTTTCCGCAGACTTCAAAGTTAAAAGAGATTATTTCTTTCACATTATAATTTGAAAGATTGAGTTGTTTTAAATAATATAAAGCTGAAATACGTTAGATCCTTTAGATACCCTGAGTTCTTTGATATGTTGTCTTTGAAAATGCCTTTTTTCCCTTTTTGAAATGAGAGAAGTAATTTTGTACTGTTGAAAAGCTATTTCGCTGTAAACTTTGAAAAAGAAAAGCGACTGTATTGTTTTATAAAAAGGGTAGACAGAACAATGTCTCAGGACTTAAGTATGTTGGTTTCTGTTTAGCCATTTTTATAATGAGATTTTTTGTTGGCTTGTCATTGAGCATGCCTACACATCCAGATTCAGAGATAGGCAATTTTCAGAAATGCAGCACGATCTCAGAGTTATCTTAAATTACATTAATCAAATTTAATTAATTTAACAGCATTAATCCAAGATTTAGTGTGCCAATGAAACTTGCCATAATGTCTTTTTCTTCTGAAAATTCTCAAAATTTCATGCCCACAAATATAAATACATTCACAGAACTACCTTTTCACCATTTCAGCATTACACCATTGCTTGAATTATTCCATGGATTCAATTATGTAGGGCAAATGGTTGCACCTGCTGACACTTGTTCTCATTATAGATTTTAATGAGTTTTTCTTTAGAACTATAAATGATATGGTTGAAGGTAGATTTTTTTTACATCATATTTAACAGACTTCAAAGTAATAAAGATTAAAAAACTTGACAGATAATTTCTCTGAGTTGTTACATTTGAAATAAAAAAAGTAACCAATGTCAGTTGTCTATAGCAATGAAATTCAGTTTTTCATAGACACACACAAAATGGAGGAAATTTTTTGAAGGGAGGGCACTCATGTGAATAATTGGCCTGATACTGATCATAAAATGTTGCAACAGTTTCAAAACTTTTTTCATGCCCTTTCAATGTGATAGAGAAAATAGTTATGAGAACTTTATTGCAAAATTATGTTTTAATGCCACATTTAAGTTTCTGTTCAAGACTTTATTACTGATCCTAATCATACAACCTTAATAAAGAAATCTTCACCAGAGGTGAACAGTTTACATGTAGTAAAATAACTTCTTGTGCTTGGCACATGTACATGGTACTGATTACTCTCTGAAGTTCTAACCATTACAGTTCATTTAGCATAGTGTGACAGTCAAGGAATACTGAAATCGGTTTCCAGGGAGGGGGGAGGGGTAGGGGTGGGGGTGGCGGGGACGCAACGGTCACAAAGGTTTACAACAATTGCATAGAAAGGTAGATTGGTAGGTACCTGCAAGAAAAGGTTTAATCCTTACATAAGCCATTGAATATTTGACTCCTCTGCTGCATGGCTGTCAAGATATTATGGATGTATCAATAGTTATATTCCTGCCAACCTTTGACACCCAGCTCAGAACACTAACAGTACTTCTATGTCAAAAAAATTATGTATTTCTAGTTAAATTGACAATATTTATTTATTTGCATATTAGCTATATTTAGTTTATACTAATTTATTTTAGCTCGATTGTGAAGAAAGCTTTGAGCTATAGTCACCTCTCGAGCCCCCTTCCTGAACCAGTACTGGTGTCATATGAGGAGTAGCTATATTTGACTGCCCAGTCATAATTTTCCCTAGTCTGGTGGCTAATAACATTGCAAGAAATTATTTATTTTTTGCTTGAGTGATTGCACCAAAAATAACACAGTACATGGACAATAAAGCACTGTCTGCAATTGACTGATACAAAACATAGGGCATGGAGGTTATTTTAACTTGATTGCAGCCTAGAGTGTTTGACAATCCTGATTTCCTCTGACATTTATGACTGTTTTATGGTTCCATCTCACACCAGCAGGTGTAATTATCCAGGAAATGTCTTCATTCTGTTTAACTGGAAAACTGCAGACCTTGTTATCTAGCACTCTAACAATCAATGTCAGGTGATGAGACTGTCTGGTCAAATAAAAAGCATTATATTGGCAGAAATTGTAACCCATGTCTCTGATGTTGGTAGATACTAAGCATCATATTGATCTGCTTTTGCGACTTAGTGCAGATCATGATCAGTACAGATGGATCATGGTCTGCACTGTACGCTATTATGTCTGTAAATTTTGAGCAAGCACCCCTGAAAACAGTAAATGGTACAGTTTAAATTGAAAGATGAACAAATCCATTTTAGAAATTTAGTAGAGTAAAAGGTTAATCTTAATTTATTCATTTTTGTAAGCACCTAGGGTCTACGTCTCTTAGACTGATCCCTGATCCCATTTGTCGATCTCATGATGCAAGAGGTTTTTTTTACTGTTGAAAATTTTTGCCTATTCTAGTCCGTTTATGAAATTGTGTCCTTACGTATGTTGCAGATGCGGTACAGGTTCAAATCCTGGTTTCTGTCTTTTAATAATTGTATTTGATTCCAAGATCATTATAGCATTTCCTCCCATAAAATATAGCTGCTGTCAGGTAATCAATCCACTTGTAAAATTTCTAACTGATAACATTTCATTCTGATAACAATCAGTTTACAGAATTTATTTCATCTCTGAAAATACTTCTTTATTCTGTCAAAGGCCATTGTTTTATAAAACTGTATGGTAGAATGTGTAATTACAAAAAGCCCTCTTCTCTAGGTATTTGGATCAATATATCTGTCTCCTAATATGGTATATTTTCATACTATTTTCATGTGGCAGTAAATTATGCATCCCCTGGGAAATACAACAGTTTACTGTTGAAGTAAATGCAACAAAAATGTACCAAGCATGTCTCATTTTGCACCATGAATTTCCTTCCGACAAAGGCGTTACTGTTTCTGTGATAATGAAATTGTTTTAAGTGCCAAAATTGAAACAAAGAGAAATTTATAGGGTTGGAAAGTACCTAGAATTGTCCAAGCTATTAGATCACTTTTAATCATGGAGTAGCTTTTGTTGGATAAGATGCTTACATTTCATTCATATCAGAAATTTCAGATTTGCACTGTCAGCTAATGAATATGAAAAACACCTGACTGAAGCACAAGTCATATTTGACATCAGCCTGACTGAAACACAAGTCATACTTTGGCAACAGCCTAATTGAAGCACAAGTCATTCTTTGATAGCAGCCTGACAGAAGCACAAGTCATACTTTGAAAACAGCCTGATTGAAGTACAAGTCATACTTTGACAACTACATGACAGAAACACAAGTTATACTTTGACAACAGCCTGACTGAAGTACAAGTCATACTTTGAAAACAGCCTGAATGAAGCACAAGTCATACTTTGACAGCAGCCTGACTGAAACACAATTCATACTTTGACAACAGCCTGACTGAAACACAAGTCATACTTTGACAACAGCCTGACTGAAGTACAAGTCATACTTTGACAACAGCCTGACTGAAACACAAGTCATACTTCTGAAACACAAGTCATACTTTAACAACAGCCTGACTGAAGCACAAGTCATACTTTGACAACAGCCTGACTGAAGCACAAGTCATACTTTGACAACAGCCTGACTGAAGTACAAGTCATACTTTGACAACAGTCTGACTGAAACGCAAGTCGTACTTTGACAGCAGCCTGATTGAAGTGCAAGTCATACTTTGACAGCAGCCTGAATGAAGTACAAGTCATACTTTGACAACTACATGACTGAAACACAAGTCATACTTTGACAACTGCATGACTGAAATACAAGTCATACTTTGACAACAGCCTGACTGAAACACAAGTCATACTTTGACATCAGCCTGACTGAAACACAAGTCATACTTTGACAACAGCCTGACTGAAGTACAAGTCATATTTTGACAGCACCTGACAGAAACACAAGTCATACCTTGACAACAGCCTGACAGAAACACAAGTCATACTTTGACAACTGCATGACTGAAGTACAAGTCATACTTTGGTAACTGCATGACTGAAGTACAAGTCATACTTTGACAGCAGCCTGACAGAAACACAACTTATACTTTGACAACTGCATGACTGAAGTACAAGTCATACCTTGACAACAGCATGACTGAAGCACAAGTCATATTTTGACAACAGCCTGACAAGGCACAAGTCATACTTTGACAACAGTCTGTCTTCAGACATCATTTCCTTAACCACAGGGCCGATCTCAACCAGAGTTCCTTAGGTGATTCTGTTCAAAATGTTTTAGAGACATACAGTTAAACTTTGTTCGCTCAAATACAACTGATCGCTCGAACTCAATGGTTCCGGCAAAATCTGTATATAAATCATATTGTTCCACCTCCAAAACCTTGAACCCCGATCTCTTGAACGTGTCTGATGGTTCCTTCAGATCTTTTTCATTGTCAATTACATGTTTGCGCTGGAACAATAAAAGGTGTCAGTCTCAATTATCGGGCAAACAATTGCACATTTGATCAGACATACTGAACAATGCATGTTTGAGCACCTCGGTAAACAGTTACAGGTAAACTAAATGATAAAAATTAGTTGAAAATTGGCATAAATCTAACTCTTTCATGAAAAGGATATAATATTTATTGAGTGAAGGATTTTTCGAAGGGAAGTGCTGCCACTAAAAGCTTTAAAAAAGTAGTGCAAGTTATGTGTTCGCGATTTAATCATTTTCACTTCTAACTAAAATTGGAATAAATAAATACATTTTGCATTTTATCAGCTTTCCCATGACATAAAACATGTTGAAATGTGTTTCGTTTTAAGAAAGTCAAGTTTCTGCAGTAGATCTACCCGTGACTTGCAGACCTCGATGACTCAAACCACTGATCCCTCGAACTAAAATTGACAGTCCCTTCGAGTTCGAGCGAACGAAGTTTAACTGTATTTCATTGCATTTAATTATGTAGAGAAAACCTTAACTTCCTGGAAATCAATTGTCTTGAATGACATTCAATACCATGCATTAAAATGAATATAGTTTCTCAAAATATGACACTGCAGTGAGGTTGAAAATTCCAAGAAGCTGCACTGGAAATCTGATGAAAGGTATTGACCATAATCATTCTCTTTGGTAGATGGGATTAATGGATGGAGGGATTATAGAGGATGATCCCCTTCCTCCAAATCTTGCTGTGATGCAGCAGTGATTGAGATGCTATTAAGATTCAGAAACCAAAAGGGACTGTTTTTTTATTTATTACAAACTGTGCTCTAGGAAATATAGAATAAGACGTAAATTTTTTATTTTATATGCCCGACAGATAAAGGCGTTTTTTTTATGAACAGGAACTGTTTTGTGAGTCAACTCCCCCATGTCCTGTTCCAAATGAAACATATCTCTATTACAAAGTACCTGTGTCTGGAAATCTTTTAGATTATACTTAAAGTTCATGAAGATGGTATCTCAGAATGATTATTATTTCCTGTTTTTATGTTCGGTAATGAAATGTAGATAGATAGATTCAGCTACCACTTGTTATTTGAATCTTTGATAAAAGATACAAAAACATATCAGATGGTATTTTTTCAGTACTTTACACCAGGGTTACATTCAATATAATTTTTTCTGTAATAAAAGAAAACAAGGCAAGAATGAAAAAGAAGAAAGGCAAATTAGGTGCAATATTTGCAAAGTTCAAATAGTGGATGATTCTTTGGTACAGTATACCTTTTCAACTGAGATCACACCTTGTGTCACACCTTCAACAGCTACAGCGTTGTGTGTCATCTCTCCCAAAAGCTTGAAAAATATATGTCACAAATTCAACAGCTGTTTGATTTTGTATATCACATCTCTATAAGCACAATAATATGTTTAGTTAATCTATAACAAACTGAAGAAAACACATTGAATGAGAACCACTTTAAATTTATGCAATGACTGTTCTAATATTAATTGCATTGCAATAATGGCTTTCTATAGATGATTCTGGAACAGTCTGTTTAAGATTCCAGCCTCCATTAGAACCGGGAGAAGATTCTATGTACCAAGTTGAATCTTTATTGTAATCTACAAAATGATGTACACTTAAAGGTTAACTCAGTGATCATGAAAATCAGTTAAGTGGCAGTTATGAATTTTCACAACCAGTTTTCTATCATTAATCGATGTTAATCTTCATTATTTATTGTTGTATCTAATGGGAGTAGAATTATCTGAACATGACTTCTCCATTAATTCAGACACAAAAAAAATGTGTTTCAAATATTATGCTGGTAACCTTTGCAGTAAAAATTATATAATATAAATATAATTTTTTTTGTAGTTGAAAGATACTTCTTTGAAATATTGAATATACCAGGAAAGAATTTGTTTAAATTGTAATAAAACAGTAAGAAGTCAGTTCAAGTTTTTCTCTTATCTGATTGTAACTCTTGTTCTTCTTGATCCTGCCATTGCTGAAAAAAACAAAACATTTCAGACATTTTGAGATTCTGAGAAAAAGCCGACAAATCATTATCGTAGGATGGAATTATCTATGTTTTAATGAATCTTAAACAGAAACTATGTTTTAATGGAAGTATCTAAATTATTAAGAACTTCTCCTTGAGTTTAATTGGGATATCTGTTACATGAAGGTTCATTCCCCCTTTCTCTGTTGTTTCCACTTTGACTAGTCATTAATTTTGCTGATACTGATCTGTATAGAAAAAGTTTTAAAGAAACAAACTGCAATAACTCAGACAGATATTAAGCAAGCCCAGCCTCGTGTAATCATTTACCCAACTGAATTTCTAAAATGGACTTGTCCATCTTTCAATTTGGACAGTACCACTGTTTGTTCAAAGGTGTGCTTGTCAAAATATTTCTGACTGAACTAGGGAATAGTGCAGAACATGATCAGTGCACAAAACTTCAGGCTGATTATGATCTACACTGGTCACAAAGGCAGAATCACTTGCAGCTAGCACTCAGAGTATGAATTTAGAAGAAGAGTTATGTGAATGAAGTGCAAATTCCTGAGCATTGAATTATGTAGATTTAAAATGTTAATAAAATGCAATTTAGTGGTAACTTTTATTTGTTTATTTCATTCTTTTATAAAAAAAAGGTAATACACAATGTTGTTTGTTGTGATCTTTGATTTGTAGAGCAATTAACATGCCAACAAAATCCAAACAAAGGAGTGCCCCACAAACATTACTAGTTTCACATTCCAGTCCACTTCATGTCAAGCCTGGTGGCACTAAAAATAGAAAATATAACCTTTCCAGTCCACTTCATGTCAAGCCTGGTGGTGCTAAAAACAGAAAATATAACCTGTCCAGTCCACTTCATGTCAAGCCTGGTGGTGCTAAAAACAGAAAATATAACCTTTCCAGTCCACTTCATGTCAAGCCTGGTGGTGCTAAAAACAGAAAATATAACCTGTCCAGTCCACTTCATGTCAAGCCTGGTGGTGCTAAAAACAGAAAATACAACCTTTCCAGTCCACTTCATGTCAAGCCTGGTGGTGCTAAAAACAGAAAATATAACCTGTCCAGTCCACTTCATGTCAAGCCTGGTGGTGCTAAAAACAGAAAATATAACATTTCCAGTCCACTTCATGTCAAGCCTGGTGGTGCTAAAAACAGAAAATATAACCTTTCCAGTCCACTTCATGTCAAGCCTGGTGGTGCTAAAAACAGAAAATATAACCTGTCCAGTCCACTTCATGTCAAGGTTGGTGGCACTAAAAATAGAAAATACAACCTTTCCAGTCTACTTCATGTCAAGGCTGGTGGCACTAAAAATAGAAAATATAACCTTTCCAGTCTACTTCATGTCAAGGCTGGTGGCACTAAAAATAGAAAATATAACCTTTGTATGGGCAATAGACTCCTGTAACTCCAAAGAAATACTGAGTATGGTAATTATCTAACTGTATATTTTATTTCAGGAGCACGGGAAGGACAAAGAAAAGAAGAGTTTGGGGAAATCCAAGAAATCTAGCTCCATGAAACCTACTAAGTCTCCTTCTATATACTCAGGTTAGTGATTGCTATTTCTATCTATTTTCTCTACCATGTCAGACCTGCACCACCATTGTTCTGTAACAGTTATTGCCATGTGTCCCTTTGTATTATTTGTGATCCATTTGAAATGTCACATTGGGACTGCCAATTGACAAGATGGCATGCTCTGTATTGTAGACTTTAAGGATAACAGATAGCCTGGGAATCTTTTGGAAATCATGTATCAGTGTATATCACATGACAAATTACATTGTAAAGATTTTCAAGTTAAACTAAACTGAACATGTAACACCCAATTTAGTGCCACAAAAACAAAATGTAAGACTTCAAACTGTATCTCTTGTAAGTTTAAAATCTCAAAAAACTATGGCATTTTTCAGTAATGATCATACCCAATAAAAAGATATCTTGGTAGAATTGTAGCGATCAAAGGGGTAAGACTTTGAATTTTTGTTAGCGGTTGGCTTTCACTGTTGCTTTCCCAATCTCTGCTTTTGGCAAGAAAATTGATGTGACCTCCAGAAAGCAGCCATTGTGGATACTTCTAAGTTAACATACACACTGAAAAGGAATTTTAGTCTACACTAAATCTAACACAAATACAAGGAAACTTGACTTCCTAGATTAGCTAGCCTTTATTGCATTACAAGTATTTGTGACTCATTTATTCCTGGGAAATTAGTGTCACAATTTAAAGCCTGGTCTTGAAGCACTGACAGCCACACTGCTTTGAATTATTTAGTGTTCACTTCCTGGAAATATCAGGCACTTGTACTCTCTTACCTAAATTGTTGTGCAAAGAAGACTTCAAAAATCAACTGAAAAGAAATCATTTGATCACATTATTCTGTGTATTTTCTATTGCTTGGAGAAAATATGTCAATAAACATTGTGTACAGTGACTGTTCCAGACATCCATTATTTAATTGTGTTTGCTTACTTTGTCTGATACAAAAGATACCCTAGCAGTCATAAAAAATTGTTCTCCAATATAAATAGGTCTGGAGTATTGGTATACAGTAAAACCTGTCTGTTCAAGCATCCTGTGTGACCAAGTGAACAGACTGGTTTAATCCAGGATTCCATTATACTTTTTACATACCATGGTTACAGGGGTCAATAGATTGCCTGATAAGGCAGTTTTCCATTAAAACCAGGTTCTTGATATGACAGGTTATTACTGTATTTGCAAACGAATGAAGTTAATGTGTATACAAACATTACAGTGTAACTGTGTAGGTACAGAAGCTTGAATCTGCTGTGACTGCCTGGGGTGACTGCCCTGTGCAGGGATAGATAAAATCTTGGATGATACCATCTGTAGTATCAAAACAGTCCTTTGAAATTGCTTGCTGCTTTGCTTTTAGTGATTTTAAATATTTTAGACACCCTGGTGCTGAAATCTAATTTAAAATGTTGGAAATATAACTTGAATGTGTATAAATTAATAGTTTAGTTATGGCTAAAATCTGCCTGGAGAAAGCCATAAAATGTATAAATTTTCAGATGAAATGGCACTCGTATAGTGACTTTGATTATTAAGAAACTGTTATATTTAAGAAATTGTATTGATGAATCATTCTGTCCTCCCAGAAGAACTTGTTTTTGTAGAGCTTTTTATAAGACAGATTGAAGTTTTCTGAAGTACACAGCCTAGCAAACAATAATATGTTTATTTTTGGTGTTGCTTTTTAAAAATAGGTAAACATTATAGTGTTACTGTCTTTTACTTTCCAGAATCTCAGTGTGATGTGTGTAGTAAACTGTCTAGCTATCCAGTAACTTTTGGTGGAGGTCAGAACGTTCTCGACTTCCAAGACCATGGTTGTCGACACAGACGTGTTCACAGCGTCAGCCACATAGCTTATCCTGAACACCTGCGTTCACCTGGGGCCGCTCGTGCTATGTCTTGCTCACCAATGAGATCACACTCCACTCAAAACTCTGCCGTCAATTCTCCAGTAGGTTACGCTGCTACGAGCCAGGCCTCGAAAATTTACACGCCAGTCATACCTCATGAACTCAAAATGTACTCGGGATCTCGTGGATTGTACGGTGTACACGGTATAGATATGATACGAGATCGCCTGAATGTGATAAAAACATCTACTTGTGTTCATAAGACTCAGTCTAAGGCGTCGCTCATTTCCTCGGAATCAGACCATTCAATGGAATGTTTGTCACATCTTGGAAACCAAGGGGAACAACAGAACGAAGAGATGTACTTCCCAAGCAACTACTCTACAGTGTCTGTTGGTTCCGATACCATGCCGGCAATGAATGGGAGGCGGAAATGTGGAAGTGCTATGGAAAAAATACGCAATCATAAAGTGAGTAAAGGAAATTTTGTATTCAGTTCAGATATACCAAGAATAGATTCACTTTGGATAGTAAAGTTTTTTGAAGGAAAAAACGATAGACAGTTAAGGGAGTCCAGTGAACAATGGTAGTTGAATGTTTGATCAAGTTGGAAATAGGAAATTGACAACATTGAAAACTAGTCTTCCAGGTTTATTTATACCTCACGGCTTATCCTGCAGACGAAAAATGATATGGTCTTTGCAATAAATAATCAGTCAATAAATTTTCACTGCACACCCCTTCAAACAATAAATGGGTACTGCCCAGATTGAAAGATAGACAAATCCATTTTAGAAATATAGTTGGGGTAAGACTTAAAGAGTATTTTTCTCATAAGAAAGTTTTGGAGTAGAGGAAAATATAATGTAAGGCTTGATTGACAGCACAGTTGGTAGGCTAAAAGTTTACAGTATATCGTGTTAAAGGCACACATTTTTTTCATTTATCATGCATACAACACATACCCCGTCTGCCAGCAATTTATATCGAAGCAATTAGGTAAACGTCAAAACAGTATATTTTTTAGCTTGGCTATTCAAGAACACTTGAAGCTATTTTACTCAACTCAAAGTATTGGCATATTCTTTCAGTAGATGTGACACGACTCTCTATTGCATAACAAAATGAAGTAGAGAAACCTGAGTAATAGTCATTTATTATTCTACCAGTATTGGTACCGCCTTCAGGCTTTTATACATCAACTTTAAGGGTTGAGGAAACCAGTGCTTTATTTATAACAATGTTGCTTAATTTACCTTAGTTTGTACATTTTCATACAGACTTGAAGGAACTGAATTACTTTTTAGCAGAGTCAGTTGGGTGAAAAATTGGTATGCTGTACTTTTCAAATGAGTAAGACGAAAAACATAAAAATTTAGTACTGTCCTGTCTGTCGCTACGAAACAATTGCCCTACCAGTGCTGAGAACTTTGATTGGTTAAGGAAATGCGAGACAAAGCCTATGGCTGTCTATGTCTTGTAACAGACAGGCAATGGAAAATCCATTTTGCTCGCCTAAATTGATGAGAATATTTAACAGCAGTAGACAGTCAGTAAAAATATACTCAGTTCAATGCGGAAATTGGGGAACTGTCTGTAGAAGGAAGCCTCCAGGGGAAAGATTTTGTAGATGCTTTACACATGAAGATATATTTTAAGGTGGTTCTAAATCATTACGATTATTATTGTATTAAGGGCATTAACTTGTGACTCTGGGACTGAATTTAGGATATTTTCTAAGTCATAAAGGTTGATAGTAGATTAAAAAAGGCGAAGTTGATGAAAGTTTTGCTGAAAGTGTGTTAGCTCAGGCCATATTCTGTCTGTTTGAGAGATATTGCCCTCAAATAAAGTTGTTTTGTGTCGAGTCTCGTGTACAGGAAGTGGTTTATGGTGCTGGCGAGGTTTGAAGACTGTCAAAATGAAGCTTAAACTGTTGTGATACCCTTATTTAAACCTCTATTGAAACAGCAGCCAACATTTTTGTATGAGAGGTTAGCTTTGGCTCACACTTAAATGGTGTTGAAACAGAGCTGGGTTTCATCCAGATATGCTTGCTGTTGCAATTGTAGAAATCTTTAAGGGTGTTTTTTTACAGACGTTTTATCAGACAGTTTTAACCTAGGTTGTGCAACCAGTCTAAGTAATGAACTAAGTGGCCGCTAAAAACAGGTGGTTGTTTAACTCTTACCAAGCTGGCAGCTATGGATTCTGCCTATACGACCAGTGTAGATCATGATCACTCTGCACACCCTTGAAGTCTGATCATGATCTGCACTGTTTGCTTTTGGGTTGGTCAATTTTCGCCCGAGAACCCCTTTGACCAGCTGATGACACTTTCAAAATTGAAAAATCAGTAATTTAGCGAATAATTAAGGGTTTAGCTGGTTTACAAACAAACATGTCAACATCAGAAATGCCAACTTTCTTGTATTGCAAATGAGTCATCATATTGAACATTGTACTGCATTTAACATGCTGTTATATGGACATGCTGTAGATTTTAACCTGTAAAGTTTTATTTCAATATTGGGTCTTGCCTTAGTGTTTAATAGTAAACTTGAAACACTAATCTTGTTAAGGTATGCGGGAATGTATTGTTCATCCCTTCTACTTATTACAGACAGCTTTTTGGTGTCCTACCAGCAGTTACCAGGTAGTGAAACAAGTTCTGTGACGATAGTAAAAATATCAGTGTTTGTTCAACAATTTCATGTGAAGGAGTTAAGCTTGTTACATGCAGATAGCTGTCAGGAGCTTGTTAGAAAATGCACTTAAGTGACAGCCGTCAGATAAAATAAATATTGTTGAAAAAGATGTCAAACACTGTACAGGTGAGAAAAACACAGTGCTAGTCTGATAACACTAGTAGATAGTCTGTAGAACATCCTTCCCTATCTCTCCATGCTTGTACTTCAGTGGCAGAGGACAGGAAGTGTCAGTCAGGGCGAGGATGGCATGTCTACTGACACAGATGACCTAGATGATCCAGATCGCCTGCTGCTTGGTGGCGGGACGTCAAACTCCCACATGATGGAGAAGTTCCGAGGTGTGAGGAATGAAATGAGGCGGAGGATTCTGCATACAAGAGATATAATCGGAGATGGAAAGGTCAGTAGGCAGTGGGTGTTATGAAAAGATGCTAAATGATTAAGGGTGGTTTTTGTTAAATTTTTAATATAGGGAGATAACTGTTCATTTTTTTCAAATCACTGAAATTCAGGATATTTCCCTTTAACACTCTGTGGAAAGAAGTTGCTTTCATAATGTTGTATATCAAGGGTAGCAGAAGTAAATTACAATTTACAAGTACATAATATGATACTCAAACTTGTGTATTGCAAGGCCTGACTTACTGATTGTTTTGTGTTTCAGTCCCAGCATCTGTGTTCAGCGTATCAGACTGCTCCAGGTGCTAACCAGTCTGTCAGCTCTACAGACAGTTGTTCAAGTGGAATAGGGAGTCAGTCTGGTCAGACTTGGGCTGACCTTGAGGTTCAAGGTCATGGGCAACGGCTTGGGCCTGTACTTGGCATAGCACGGGTAACGTCAAACTACACACCCTCACAGGGAGAGAAAGATTTTCTTTACTTGAAGGTAAAATTATAATTGACGTAAAAATTCCCTCAAAAAAGTTTTTTTTTTCCAACACATAATTCTAAAGTGGTTTGATTTGTTATTACAAGATTAAGAGGCCATCAAGACATGGGTTAGAAACTTCCTCTGGCATTATAATAGATGATGTGCAGTATATGATAAATTAGTATTTCAGTTTTGTACAAGTGTCAAATCTTATACATTTCCTGGGTTTCTCAGTACACTACAGTCCCTTATTGAACAATGGCAGAGGGCTATAATTGATCTTGATTAAATTTCCTTGATTAGTTGATTCAGAATGCTGACCCTACCTAGTTTCAAACCCTTAGTAACTGGATGTGTAACCAGTCTGCAGACGTCCATGGAATGATGGTTAATACTGTTTTACTGCCATTAAGTATTTAATCATTTGTGAACCTCTATCCTTGATAATGCCGGTGGACAATGTATATTGTGTTTCAAAGATGGCGGACAACCTGCAGCTACAAAGTCTGATAGCAATGCAAAGTGTATAAGTCAACATTATGGAATGATATTGAGGTAAAAATTACACAATGCCTGCTTACTGTTACAATTTACTCAGTGACACTGTTATTGTGCTTATTGGTACAGTCAGTATGCATGCTTGCACTTTCATCACGCTTGTTGACAATGATACCATGCTTGCTGGAAGTTACAACTTTTATGTTGTTTAGGCCATGATGCCTTTTTCATATTTTCATTTGACTGAATGACAGTGCAATCTAGCGTAATGGTTTATTTCATTATGCTGTGGTTATCTTGGTTAATTTGTAATGCATCCAAGAACAGAATACTCGAAGTGATCAACCAGTATGGAAAATGTTATCAGGCACTAGGCAAAATAGAACTAAGCATAATGTCATTTCAAAATGATAAGTCACATTTTGATAACAGGGGGCGCTATGTTCTAGTCGTGTTTTTCCGTAATTTGAATAATTATTTGCCGGAAAGATTATCGTGGATATCCGAATATGTATAATGTTAAAAAAACAAACAGATTTCCACTTTCATTTTCACTATATTTATATAATGTCAAATCCTTCTTTAACACTCCTGCCCCTCAGTTACAACACATAACATAACTCCTGCATGGGAAAGCTGGATGCTAAAAACACGCCAATTTCCCCTCCCATTCCGAGTTCCCCAACAGTGTGAAGGCAATGATTGCAATTGACTAGTGCAGACTGGCGCAATAGCACTTCCGACGGTATACTACTCTACTAAGCCCAAAAAACCTATTGAAGTAAACCCTGGGTGAGAAAATACCAAGGTCCCTCCTGGGGCTCAAACCCCGGACCTCGTGATCTGAAGGCGGACACTCAACAACATCGCTCAAGGGTTAACCCAAAAGCAATGCTGTTGGAAGTGGCCTATAAACCTACAATCACTACACTTCTCCCTCTTTTACTTTTCAGAGCTAGACAGCTCTCCAGATTGACCCTCAATGCTCCCCGAATGAGTCCGTCAAACACTTCTGACACCATTAAAGTAAATCCTGGGTGAGAAAATACCAAGGTCCTTCCTGGGGCTCAAACCCCGGACCTCGTGATCTGAAGGCGGACACTCAACCACGTCGCTAAAGGGTTAACCCAACAGCAAGGCTGTTGGAAGTGGCCTATAAACCTACAATCACTACACTTCTCCCTCTTTTACTTTTCAGAGCTAGACAGCTCTCCAGATTGACCCTCCATGCTCCCCGAATGAGTCCGTCAAACACTTCTGACACCATTAAAGTAAATCCTGGGTGAGAAAATACCAAGGTCCCTCCTGGGGCTCAAACCCCGGATCTCGTGATCTGAAGGCGGACACTCAACCACGTCGCTAAAAGGTTAACCCAACAGCAAGGCTGTTGGAAGTGGCCCATAAACCTACAATCACTACACTTCTCCCTCTTTTTACTTTTCAGAGCTAGACAGCTCTCCAGATTGACCCTCCATGCTCCCCGAATGAGTCCGTCAAACACTTCTGACACCATTAAAGTAAATCCTGGGTGAGAAAATACCAAGGTCCCTCCTGGGGCTCGAACCCCGGACCTTGTGACCTGAAGGTGAACACTCAACCACGTCGCTAAAGGGTTATAACCCAACAGCAAGGCTGTTGGAAGTGGCCTATAAACCTACAATCACTACACTATTTACAACAGAGACAAAACATAACTTGTATTGGTCTTGTAGAATCTTCTCCAGTTCTAGTCCTCGTCTTCTACGTCAATTTTTTGTTCCACTTATAATAACGATGCCGATTAAATTTTGTCAGTAGTATAGAAGAGTATAAGAGACATCGAGAAAATTTTTGAAAGGCGATGTATTTCTTCCAATAATAAAAATATTGTCTGTAAATAAAGCTTGAAAGCTACATAAAACTTACCAGTTCAGGTTGCAATTAATAGAGTAATTGAAACAAAGGGACACAACTGATGGGAAACAGTTTAGGCAACAGCTAATTTAAGTCCGTCATAGGCCGGAGATCCTTCGCGAAAACTACGAACGTGCGCCCCCTGGTATCAAAATGTGATGTGCAAATTTGCAATTAACATTATGCTTACTTTCAACTTGCTTAGTGGCTTATTGCATCTTTCATTTTGTGTGGTCACATCGTGTGTTTTGTTCTAGGAGCATTATAACTGTGCAATGTTGAAATATCAAAGCTTATATACAGTCCCGGCATGTTGAAATATTTAATTACGCTACATTGCACTGTCATTCAGCCATATAGACATCAGGGACTAAACACCAAACAAGTTGTAACTTCCAGCAATCATGGTATCATTGTCAACACGCGTGATGAAAGTGCAAGCATGCATAATGACTGTACCAATAAGCACAATAGCAGTGTCAATGAGTAAATTGTAACAGTAAGCAGGCATTGTGTAATTGTCAACAAGCGTGATGAAAGTGCAAGCATGCATAGTGACTGTACCAATAAGCACAATAGCAGTGTCAATGAGTAAATTGTAACAGTAAGCAGGCATTGTGTAATTTTTACCTCAATATCATTCCATACAACATAGTTTTCAGACATGTATAAGACACATTGCTGGTATTTGGCAGCAGATGAAAACAGAAACAATGCTAGGTTCTCAGTTGAAAGGATATTATTGGTATGATTTGGTTGATATTTTTCAAAGTTTGCCTTGTTTGATCCCTCTCTAGTAAGTTGCAAGAAGTATATCAATGTTTAAACAATGTTTTTTTTGATAACAGAGAGGTGAGACAGTCCATGTGTTGGAGGCCACAAGTGGGGGAATTTGGAGAGGCCAAATCGACAACAGAGTTGGGTACTTCCATTTCAACTTTGTCGATATGATCACAGAAACTACTCCGGTGAATAACAGGAGAGACAAGGTACGGCGACGGATGAACAGACGGTCAAAACCACAAACAGTTGAAGAATTGTTACAAAGGATTGGTTTGGAGGTATGGCACTATTTAATGATAACTTCATAACAAGATTGCATTATCCTGAATACAGGAGAGACTTAAACTTTCATTCGCTTCATGCTTTGTAAAATAGACTTTGTCATAAACTCCCTGTTCAGAAATTACTTTATTATTTATGCCAGCTTTAAGTGCATATTGTAGAAAAGTGAACTGAAAGTGAAGTGAAAGTTTCTTAAGAGTCAATAAGGGTGTTGTAAAGTGATATTATTATTTTCATTGGCCATTAAAGATTACTTGTTAATAAGTTTCAATAATTATGGCATTATCATTCAAAGCATTGTGCAGTTTTTAGCTTGGAAAAGATAAACGCAAAGTTGATTATTTTGTCTAGTAAAAATTGAAAGGGAAGAAATTGTTTTGGAATTTGCTTGTTAAAATTAAAAGAATTAAACAAATGTATTTTATATTTCAGCATTTAACACAAGTGTTTATGATGAATGGGTATGACAATCTGGAAATATTTGCTGAGATAGACCATGATGATTTGAACGCCCTCAATATTCTAGACTCTGAGTCCAGGACCAAACTGATCACCGCAGCAGAGCTTCTTACAGATTATAGTGGTATGTATGAAGTTATTACTCGTACCCTGCTAACGGCAACTTTAGAAATTTAGCAGGTCAAATGTGTATAAAAGTGTTAAGGACTGTTAACGACTCTGAAGATTGTCAAATATTCATGGAGTATTATACTAACTGATGGAATAATTCTACTAACATAATTTATAGAACAATAAATATTTATGTAAAGATAAATTAAACAAAAACTGTTTCTGAGGTCGCTAATGTTAACTTTTTTTTACTAGGTTTTGTCTGTAGTTAAGACTCGCGCACCAAGGGAAATGCTTGTCTTGATATTGTCTACTAGTAACTGAATAAACAGGTCTACTTTTCAATGATGAATGTAAGTCTGTCATTTTGATTACCTTGTATGTTGTTGATTGTAATGTAACATAATCACTGTATTTTAGATGGTCCCCCAGAACCACCCATTAGAAACAACCGTTCAACATCGGCAACCCCAACCAGTCAACAATACGCTGTGCCATGGACTAGCTTTTTCCCATCCAAACCATCAGCCGGTAGCCGGGATTCCGGTTGCTATGACAGTAATGAGTTTATGAACCGTGAAAATGACCCGTATGCTTGCAGAAATAGGGCAGTTTCTGATAAAGAAAATCTGAGACCTAGTGCTGGGAAGAAAATCATGAATCTACAACAAAATGTGCCAGCAAGTAATATAGAATTTAGTTTAAATGGTGCTAAAGTGCAAAATGGGACAAAAGAAGAAAAAATATATTCTGAAGAGGATGAAGAAGTGTGCAATATAACAGGTTACAAAAAGGGCAGTAGACCGTCTCCACGGCAACCAAACACGTCTCTAGTCAATGGTCGGGACAGTGCTAGTAGTGATGTACATAGTAACTATAGGTCATTAAATATTCCAGTTTTAGGACCTGACTGGAAAGTTTTTTGCGATTCGTACTCTCAGACTTCTCCTTATGGATCACTAAGTGACAGTTTTCATTCATCTGTCGAGGGAGACATTACCTCTTCAATGTCTTCAAGTGCTCATGGTGATATATTTTCTCAAAATATTTCTACCCTGAGAAGGAAAACAAAACCATATGCACGTAAAATTTCACCTAGTGTTCCAATGAAAGATGCTCAAGTACAAGTTATGTGTCCACTAGGACTGTTTCCACTGCAGTCTCCATGTAGTCCTCCTTTAGTGAGCAAACCTGTAACACAGTCTACAGCTGAAACAGTAAACCAGTCTGCAGTATCACAGACTGTTTCACAGCTGACTTTTAACCAGTCTGGTTTACCTTCAACCTCAGAAACATCACTTCCTGCTAGAATTTCATATTCTTCCCAGAATTCCAGAGACGGTGATTCAGGAAGTGATGCAAGTACTGTTAAGTCAGACAAATTAAGTAGTGGCCCTGAACAGGGCAGAAATACACCAGACTCTATCTATGGACCAATTCACAAAAGCTTTAAATCAATCAAGAGATCTGTGATACCAAAGGTGACTGCCAAACTGGCATCAGAAAATATAGATCTGGCTGCAGAACCCTACTCTTACCCTGTAAGTATAGACTGTGTGGATGATTGTTAGGAACAATGTTTACTATCCTCTTATTTGTTTACTTGCCTATTTCAAAGTAGCTTGGTTACAGTTTGGAACTAGGTTTTGAACTTCTTTAAATTTACAATCAAGTGCAGCATTTTTTTCAAGGAATCCACATACAACTTTGATATAATTACCAACAAAAAAATATGTTAGACGCTAGCAGATTGAAAGATGCTGAAAGTCTATAGCACTCTACCTGCATGTTACAAAATAATGTCAGTTGAAGAAAAATGGTGCCGTTAAAAAAGTATTCATTACTTCTGTAAAATGGTGGAAACACTGAAAGTTTGAGAAGATTTTTTTCCATTGTTTCACACTCCCAAATTTCTTTAATCAAATAATTATGCTGTACCATCTTTAAAATAGTAAGAGTTGTTTTCAGCATTTTGAGACTGTTTTTTTTTTACTATTGGCAAGACATAGTGTATAAATGTTGCATGTTTCTTTCACGAATCTCACCCATTCTTAAGTATTTTACCTTATTATTTCTATTGTACACTTTTTTCAAACCATATGTAACTGATCACTCTATTTATTTGGTGTGTAACGCTGACCTCTGACCTCCCATTGTAGTCTGGTACATGTGGTATCCCCCCTCTTCTGATACAGAGGTACGCCGAGGAGCTTAAACAAGACGTGTTCAAGACAGCCATCATCCTTGACCAGGTCCGCATGCATAAACTCAGCACACTTGGCCGACCAGTGGTAGGTACCAGTGTACAGTTGGATAAAAATTGTAGTTGTCTCATTTGATTTGTTAACAGATCCTTAAAGCACATGGATAAGAAAAATTAGGGCTTTGATGTGGACAGTTAATAGCTGAAGAGTCCGAGAACATTGAATACCGAAGCTATCACCACCTCATTTTCATATCATATTTAGTACATAAGTATATGAGCAAATAATGGTTGTACACCTGGTTTCTGTCACATTTTTGGCCTGTAGCCTGTACCCTAGAGACTGTAACTTACCTCATTTAACTATTGCCTTTACTTTTCATCATGCATTTCTTACTCTCTTAAATGTTTAGAAACTTTTTGATGTAGATATTATGCAAGTACATGTACCTAGAATACTGTCGGGGACAATATATTGTCCATTGTAGCCATTTAAAGCAATAAGATTGTTGGGGGCAGCTACATAAATGATTTCTTCACATATGTTCTGCACTATGTTATTTTCCATTTTCAGATTCCAGCAGAACAGCTTACAGAACAAAGTCTTGCAACATCTGAGCTGAAAATAGCAACAATCCCAGAATTCTTCATCTCCATTGGACTGCCTATGTATGCAGAAGCATTTTGTGCAAAGGGCTTCACATCTGTTGAAGCTATATCAAGTTTGTCTGTTAAAGAAATCCAGTCTGTAACAAAAAGTGACCGTAAACATTTGAAACGTATTGTACATGCACTTGAGTGGGTACAGAACAGACTTAAATCTCCAAGTAGAAAGGTTAAGTCTTCACCTGTCAAAGACAAAGTGTGATTATAATCTGAGCTAAAAATAGCAACAATCCCAGAATATTCTTCAGCGCCATTTGACTACCAATCTGTGGTTTTAATCTGAGCTAAAAATAGCAACAGTCCCAGAATTCTTCATCTCCATGGCACTACCATAATATTTGTTAAAGCTATAACAAATTTATCTATTAGTTACAATAAAAATAGTTATATTATGAAATGAATAATTACCAAAACGTGTATACACTTTATTCAGCAGAAAAATAAGACTTCCTTCTGAAACTTTAATACAGGAACTGCTACATTTAATTTTACTTTCTTTAGTACAGAAATGAAGAGTTCTAGTACAGTGACTGTTTGTTTTAGAGAACTCTAGCGATGTATTTTTATAAACATGAAATTTCTGAAATATGTGCAATTGTATTGACACCAAAGACCTGAGAGTTAATGTTTTTCGAAAGTTATACACATAAACTTAACTTTTCAAGTTGAAAGTTTGTGCTATTTTCTGATATCTTGTTTGCAAGATATTTCGAGGTATTTAATAACAGCACAGGAAGGCAGTTAATGCATAAAACCTTTGGACAACACCACTTGATAAGATGTTGCATATTTGTCATATTCCTTCGACTAAAGAAATTGTGGGGATGGGTGGCGGGGGGACTGAAAAATGTATATTTCTTTTTATATGTGCTTAAATTGTGAGAATCAAATATGAAAAGCTAGATTTTTATTTGCTATTCCTTTATTGTTACTGTGTCTAGACCCATTCTGTAAAAATAAGCTTACCCAACATATCATTGAGGTGGATATTTAAATATTTGCTAACAGTGTAGACTGGTCAACCAGCATCATCTGTGCAGTGAGAGCCTAAGGAAGACTGGCTTGCATAAAATCTGTATAAATAATGTTTGATCACTCCTTGGAATGATGACTGGACCTGTCCAAACTGAAAGCTGGGAAAGTACACCCTAGAAATTAAAGAAAGTTAGGGTAGAAGGTCAAAGTTTTTCATGTTTACATAATGATATGTGAGCATTTGATTACTGGCAGATGAAAATTCTCTAAAATCAACGAAATAATCTTAGGGAGGTGCTGTAGTGAAGGGGCCCAGGGTTGGACTCCTGACCCAAAACTTGCAAGTTAAAATCCCTCAGCAGAATATGACCATGACCACAACAATCCCATCTTACAGTGTGAGTACTAGTCAGAATTCAAGGAAGCAGTCATCAAGGATAGTTAATACAGTAAACCTCGGTTATAAGGAACAGCTTGGGACATTAGAAAATTGTTCCTTATAACCGAGGTACCTTATATCCGTATAGCGAACTAGTTCCTTGTAACCGAGGTTTGTATAGCGAACACAATTTTTATAGCGAACATTATTTTACTGAACATCGGGCCGAACATGAATTTTTAATGAGAAAGCTCGAGTCTAGTACCAGGTCCTTTCCTTCCCCCCCCCCACGAGTGCTTATGACTTCTTGAAGTAATCAAGGATACTCGTTTGAGATTGTTGAGAGTGAATAATATTTGACTACATATTTAAGATTTAACATAAAATACTTATTACATGTACAAATTTAACACTTTTCAGTACAGTAAATGTTAAATCTTCTATCGTCTAGATCTAGTCTTTTGTTAAACTTTTTGATAGTATTATATATTTCTTCTTTTTATCGTATCCGTGAATTAACAAACTAAAGATCATAGAAATGAAATAATTTATTCAAATAACATGACGCGCATGAAAGTGCCGACGTTCGTCCGAGTCATCAGCGTTCCGATTTTTAATAATTTTATTCTTTTATGTTTGTTCGCTAAAACCGAGGTGTTTTCCATTGAATTTTGTACTCTCGGACTGGAAAATTTGTTCCTTATAACCGAAGTGTTCCTTATAACCGAGTTCCCTATATCCGAGGATTTTTACATTGAATAAAGAAGGATTTAGATCGGGGATTTGAAAACTGTTCCTTATAACCGAGTGTTCCTTATATCCGAGTTCCTTATAACCGAGGTTTACTGTATAAGCAAGAACTTATGATTACATTTTGATGTACAGTAAATTATTTTAAACAAACAAAATTCATTAGAAATGATAAAAAATCTAGCCTTTGATATTTATAATTGAAAAATGAAGTGCAAGGGATCTTTGCATTTCTGAAATTTACAATGTACATGCATCTTTCCTCAAATGAAATTTGAGTTTTTTTTGTCAACACCAAAAACAAGTATATCACCAGAGAAAACCTGTCCATACCCCATGTCACATTTGTAAATAACTTCATTTTTATTAGTACAGTCATGCTTCATGTATATGAGTCATTCACTTTTCTGATTATTAAGTAACTTTTATAGAGGTAGCACAACACAATGTAGTTAAATGATATAAGTATTACTTCTTCAAAGTTAGTCCTACCTTTATTACCTCACAGACATATCAACAATCAGTCATGAGACACACTTGGATAACATTATAATTAGTTTTGATATATTCAGTGAGCATAATTTTGTATATTTGGAGATTTTTATTACTCTAATGTGCAATAATTTCTTTCGAGAAATGCCATGATTTTTATTTACTATTTTAAGTTTTATTGTTTAGCGTATTTGTTATTTGTCAGTCAAAACCTGTAGACTTTTATTGCTTCTATGCCAGATATAGCCATGTTCTGTGAATGTCGGATAATAATGGCAATGTTTCTGTTGATGTCACATTTTCCACTAATGATTGGCCATGTTTATGTGAATGTCATGTTTTCTACTAATGGTTGGCCATATATTCTGTGGATGTCTTCTTTTCCACTAATAGATGGCCACATTTCTGCAGATGTCACCTTTTTCCACTTATGGTTGGCCATTCATCTGCAGATGTTGTCTTTTCCACTTATGAATGGCCATTTTTCTGTAGATGTCACCTTGGTCATATTTCTGTGGCTGTTACTTTAGTCATATACATCTGACTGCAGGTTTGTCACACATCTTTCCATAAATTGTAAGTAACAGAGATCCTTCCATATGATAATTATTTTGAAAGGTTGTGCAGATAGATGGTACAGTGTAAAGCATGGACATATTTTACCAGAAATGGGAAAATACAACTTTTGTGGTTATTCAAGATTGTGAATTTAATGAATTCTTGATTTAAGACTTTTTATGATTGTGTAAATACATATGACTCTGGTTAGCAAGTTTTTAGCATGGTGAATTAATCCTGAAAATATCTGTTAAAATGGATGTTACCTAATGTAGAGTTCTTTGTGTCAGAGTTTAGGAAGACTTGGAATTGAAACTTGCTTTGATGTATTTTGCATTTAGTGATCAGAATCGGATATAAATTATTTTGGTTTATTATTTGATTAAAAATTAGAAGTCATCATACTTAACATGTTGCAAGGTGTAAGTTACATTAGGACAGTTCATGTGTAATCATGCTTATCTTGTTCTGTCTTTACAATATAAGCAGTGTAGACTATGGTCTACCTGAACAGGATAGCTTATGGTCTGCCAGAGCAATGTAAACTATGGCAAACCTTAACAGGATAGATTATAGTCAACCTGAGCAGTGTAGATTATGGACATCCTTGGCAGTGTAGACTTTGGATACCATCGGCAGTGTAGACTGGTCAATCTGACTAGTGTAGACTATGGTTAGCCTGGGTAGTGTAGACTACAGGCGACCTGCAGTCGGACCATCATGTTAAACAAGCCAGTGCTTTGGTTAGTGATTGATTTCAGGAAGTTTGTGATTTAAGATTTCTTGGGTTTTGTCATTTATTTTAATATATTTAGCAAAACATGGTTTTTATTTGGTTGTGATTTGTTACAAGTTTTTACAGTTTACTTTAACTTGAAGCTTTAAAATTCAGCTGTTTTTATACACCCACTGAGGGGCTTGGGATAGCTTTATAGGAAGTACATGTACTTTGTTGCCTGATGTCACACATGTACTGTCACATCATGTCACACATATACTTCAATTTGCTTTTGCTCACATTTATGACAACTTCTTCCCCCTTTTCTTCAAATTTGCTCTAAAAGTTTTTGTGGGGTTGCTGCAATACAATGACAAAAATTAATTGGGATTCCTTACCAAGGCCTGCTTATTGCCTGTCTCAAATCTCTGTTCTATGATTGGTCAATTTTGAAACTAACTTGTCGTTTAATCAAAAGCCATGTACATGTATTATAAACTGGTCTTGGAGAGAAAACATAAAATCCAAAGCCCCTAATATTTTTTATGCAGTTTTGTATTTGCTGATTTTTACAGCTTGCAGCTGCTTACAGCCAAAATTTAAAAAAAAACTTTTAAATTTTCTTTTTTATTTTCATTTTGACAACAATGCTATCATCCTGGTTGTGGTCCCCAAAGCTTTAGCTGGAATATTTTCATTCATTCAACAAATAATGAGAAAAGTGGTTTTTCTTGTAATGTGAGTCTTCCATTAAACCAAACATTTTACTCTCTGTTGAAGCTGTATGCATGAGGTTACAATATTATTTGTTTATAATTTGCGCTCCACAAACAGATACTATAAATCAATTTAAAACAATTGTTGTGCATGAAATGCTGTTAATTGGGAAAAATAGGTGATGATTTAATTTTTTACATTTTTCTTGCAAATTCCATTTTTGAAATTCATGAATTTTGTGAAAAATTTGTTTTACATAGATTTATAATTAGACGATTTTCATTTAATGAATTTTATATTTGCAAATACTGTCTGTTATCAAATTGTGAAAATTATGTTGCGTGAAAATTACCAAATTCATGGTACAATATTTTTTTAAGTTTAAGGTTTGACAAGGTTATAGTCTCTAATTTTACTCATTTAGGGAAGTTTGACTCGAGATATTCACTGTTTCAAGAATAGTTATAGATACACTGATGACTAGTGTTCTAAGCGCTTGTTTCAGTCATGGACCTATGTTTAGATACTCCGGTATAAAGTTCTAAACCATTTAGTCAAGATGTTCATAATTAACCATTTCCAAATGGTAGAACTCTTGTACCTTGCTTTGCGTCATAAAGATAACTTCATTCTTTACCTATTCCTACCTGTATGTACACTGTAGATCATGATCAGAATGTACATATATCCAGTGAAATCATGTACATTGTCCACTCTTAAGTAGGTAATTTCTTCCTATCGAGCAGACAAGCACCTCTATAAACAGGAAATAGAGCTGATTTAAGTTCCTAACTGATGGTCATTTTAATTTTAGCTGATGGGGGGGAATGCCGCATTATTGTTCATGTTTTGTTGTCCGGCTGAAGTAGAAAAATTATTCAAATTGCATAATACGGAAGCCATTTCTTCTTCATGGTATTAAAACTTCAATGACCACACTAAATCTTTTTTGCGGCATCAATAGATTTCAAGATGGCATTAATAGACATACATTGATTTTTTCAGGATTTTTTGTAACATCCTTTAAAAAAACAAATCTTCCCATGCTTATTTTAATATTGCCAAAAAAGCTCTACATATTTGGGCTTCAAGACCAAAAGTTCAATTATCGTCACTGCCAGTAATAACTCGGTTCCCATTTAAATTCTTTTTTGTACGACACATAATTTCGTCCACCTTGAGGAAAGGGGGATTTTGTACATATAAACTACAGTTGATAATAAGACACTGGACAGTGTTAACATTTAACACTCTACTGTTGTAAATTTAGTGTAGTTAACTTCCAAAGGTAAAATGTCCACCCTATAAAGTTGTACATCATTAGTTGTGTTCATTGTACACTTGTGTTTAAAATTTGTTATTTATTTCATCATATGTTTATGTTGTTATATTCTATACTATACAGTCATTTTTGTTGGTTGTATGGTTATTTGTGTGAAAGTAATAAAAGTATTATTATTAAAGCTGATATGTGTACTGTTTTTATTATTTATTTTTTTATATTTAATCAAACATTTAAGGAAGATTAAATGGGTGCCAGTTACCCAAAATGGGGAAAACCCTCGTTACAAGCTAAACACCAAAGCACTTGAACACCAAGTGAAGAAACCCTTATCAGCCTTTTTATACGTTTTCCGTTCCATTCTTTAAAAAAAATTGTAACTTCTCATCTCTACAGTTCGGTTAAAAACCGAAAATTTCAAATTTATCAGTCTATCTTCCATATGTCTCCAACTACCTCGGGGTCATCATGGAGGCTTCATTTTGCTTTATTTTAACACAAAACTTTAGAAGAAATTTGCAGTGCAAACTCCAATGCACCATAGTGCCAATATATTACTGTCTATCTTCCATAATAGTCTACAACTACTAAATCAGTCCACCTTCCATATGTCTACAGTTACTAAATCGGACAGTCTATCTTCCATATGTCTACAGCCACCAAATCTGACAGTCTATCTTCCATATGTCTACAACTACTAAATCTGACAGTCTATCTTCCATATGTCTACAACTACTAAATCTGACAGTCTATCTTCCATATGTCTACAACTATTAAATCTGACAGTCTATCTTCCATGTCTACAGCTACTAAATCTGACAGTCTATCTTCCATATGTCTACAGCTACTAAATCTGACAGTCTATCTTCCATATGTCTACAACTACTAAATTGGACTGTCTATCTTCCATGTCAACAGCTTCTTAATCTGACAGTCTATCTTCCATGTCTACAGCTACTTAATCTGACAGTCTATCTTCCATATGTCTACAGCTACTAAATCTGACAGTCTATCTTCCACATGTCTACAGCTACTAAATCTGAATCTATCTTCCATATGTCTACATCTACTAAATCTGATAGTCTATCTTCTTTATGTCTACAGCTACTAAATTTGACAGTCTATTTTCCATATGTCTACAGCTACTAAATCGGACAGTCTATCTTCCATATGTCTATAGCTACTTAATCTGACGTCTATCTTCCATATGTCTATAGCTACTAAATCTGACAGTCTATCTTCCATATGTCTATAGCTACTAAATCTGATGGTCTATTTTCCATATGTCTACAACTACTAAATCTGACAGTCTATCTTCCATATCTCTACAGCTACTAAATCTGACAGTCTATCTTCCATATGTCTACAGCTACTAAATCTGACAGTCTATCTTCCATATGTCTACAGCTACTAAATCTGACAGTCTATCTTCCTTATGTCTACAGCTACTAAATCTGACAGTCTATCTTCCATGTGTCTACAACTACTACATCGGACAGTCTATCTTCCATATGTCTACAGCTACTAACTCTGAAGTCTATCTTCCATGTGTCTACAGCTACTACATCAGACAGTCTATCTTCCATATGTCTACAGCTACTAAATCCGAGTCTATCTTCCATATGTCTACAGCTACTATATTTGAGTCTATCTTCCATATGTCTACAGCTACTAAATCTGACAGTCTATCTTCCATATGTCTATAGCTACTAAATCTGACAGTCTATCTTCCATATGTCTATAGCTACTAAATCTGACAGTCTATCTTCCATATGTCTACGACTACTAAATCTGACAGTCTTTCTTCCATGTCTACAGCTACCATTGTGACCTTGCATTTAAAAACAGTTTCCCATCAATAACTTCAAAACGCTTTGAACTAGGTCTTCAAACTTGCTAGGAGTAAAACTTATGCAGAGTAGATTACCCCTAATGACTAGTTAATAGGTCAAAGTTCAAGGTCACAGTGACCTTGCATTTAAAAAACATTTCTGCTCAACAACTAGACAATGCTTTGAAAAAGTCTTTTAACTCCATAGGAATGTGATGACCCCTGTCAATTTCTAATGACTTCTGGGTCACTAGGTCATCAGCAATGTTTTGTGTTGCAGTTACAGGGGTTGGGGGGGGGTGGGGGAAAGGAGGTCTGCAAGTATTTTACAAACATTTCGTTTCATTATTGTTTTAATATCTAACATATTCATTTATAACACCGATATGTGAAATTTCAATGATTAAATAAAAGTTTGTATTCAATGTTTACAATCTTAAGGTAGAAATATGCTGTTACAACTTTTGCAACCCATTAAATTTGAAATATAGGCAGCTTTAACATGGATTTTGATATGTTCTGTTTTAAAAATATTTGAAAAGCAAAAAGAAACCCTGCCAAAGCTGGACTGTAACTGACAATGAAGAGAAATAATTTCCCTGAAATTGACACACAACCCAAATGTTTATTAGCTTCAGACATCTTCTAAATCACACAAAACTCCCAACCTTATTCTGATGTATGGAACCCTGTTCAATACTGTTTTTGCAGTGTTATTTGATTTCTGAATTTTTGCTTGCTTTTTTCCTGTCTGGATCAGATAACATCTCTGGAACCATACAAAATGATACAATTTTAATAAATACTTAATCAAATTTTGATCACATAGTTTACAAAAACTCATTTTGATTAAAACTTCATTAGAGAAATCTTACATTATTGAAAATAATTTTCCAGTCTGTCTGCATTTCCATATGGTGGATAACTCTTTTTTTCTGAAATATTTAAAAGATTTCAACAAGATGTTTTAAAAATATTTTATACATTTAATGTCACTGATCAATTTGATCAGCTCTGTCACTATCACATCATAATATATGCCAATATTTAACAAGGACAAGCATAATAATTCAACAGGATAAATATGTAACATGCTAATTACTATATACACAGTCAACAGGATAAAAATATTGTGAATGCATGTAAATTTGTAGGCATAAACATTTGTGGATTTTTGATAAAATGCAATTTCATGGGTACTAAAATTTGTGGATTTCATTATTTTATAGAAAAAGGTAATGTGGGCAGATTCTGTAGGGACTTTAACTTTGTGGATTGACCCAACACAAAATCAACGAAAGTAAGTCTCCAATGAACATTAATAGTTGCACAATATTAAACTTATCAGGTTTCACAGAATATTTTGTTTCTGCATACACTTAAATTTTAACTACACACATTTTTTTTTCACTTCTCAAATTTAAGCTTAAAGCTCCATGGTATGACCAAATGTGTCTTTTGAAGGAAAATGAAATTGTATTTCACTTAATAAATGCATAGCTTATAAAGTTCACACAACTTTATGTTGCTTTAAAACTAATTAAAACATTATTACAGACACAGAGGCATATTTATCTAAACGTTCAATATGTCTTTGGTAAAAAATGACTGACTTTCATGCATGTAATAAAATCAAATGGCATTTTCTATCATTAAATCGATTTTTTTTTTCAGAACATTCAAAGATATAACTACCATGAGAGCTTTAAAAGGGCACAATTATAATAAAAGCATGAATAACATGATGTATAAATTGTACACATAGATTATCATGCAGAAACAACTGGCAAGACCTGTAAAGAACTGTATGTAAAAATAAAAACAAACTATTTTCCCTTCTAAGCTATATTGTTAATGCCTTTTTGTCTAATGCAGTGGTTTGCTCCGACAGCAAAAACACCAAGGATTTCACAGACATTTTTATATACATGTAGTATCTTTACAGATAAATAAATGCTTTTAATACAATCATCCTGGCATTCAGTGTCAGTGAGATCTTCTGCTTTGTGTTCAAGGTCTACACCATCACAGCAATGAAGGGAGCAGTCTTGTTTAAGTCTCTTTTGTGCTGTACAACTTCATTCCTAGGGTGGTCGAGTGACTAGAGTCTGGCCGCACACCTTTTCTTGACTGCTTATACAGGAAATATACTTGAAGTCAAGTGTTCAGTACTTTGGTCTGAAAGACCACATTAAGCATTTTGGTGACAAGAACAATTTAAATTTTTCATACATATGAGCATTGTGTCCTGTGCAAAGCCTGAACAAAATGACTTGTTCCTATCTCATTATCTGTCTAGTAGATGATAGTTACTCTCCTTTGATCTTGTAGGAGTCTTAATCACCATGAGTTCTTGAGATAATTCCAAGTAATATTTATATCAATCAGCACAATTCTCATACGAATCAAGGTTTCATTACTGTTCCCATTTAAAGTCCACATTTTACAGGTTCAACAACTAAAACGTATAAACATATACATGTACTGCTATTTCTAAATTATCCTTTTTTATGTTACCCTAACTTATTGCTGAATTGTATTTGCTATGCTGAGTACGAGAGATTGAGACATGAAAAGCATTCTTAAAATGGTTATGCTGCTAACTTACAGCAGTCTGTGTAAAAAAAGAGAAAAGGTTTTCATGGATGAAAAATGAACACTTCTTCCTATGTTTTAAAGGTCTAAATTTCTACAAACAACTGGTTCCTCTTTTTCAATTTGGACTGCACCATTAGTTCTTGTTCAGAGTGTAGATCATTATCAGATTGCATGTATTTGAAAGTTGATCATGATATACAGTTGTTGCAAAGGCAAAAACCCTTTCTGCCACCTAGGTACAGCCTAAAGAAATTCAACATTACACTGGAAACCTATTCCTTTTCTAAAATCTTCTCTGAGTAAGTCTGTGTTAGGTACACAAAATCTAATGTTTCAGATAACACACTGTCATAAATTTATAAATCATTGGGTTTTTAACTTAAATGTACACACACAGCTTATCACCGGTTTACCTAGAATTTATTCATGTGTCTGACTTTCAGAAGAAAATACTTCTTTTTCAGTATTGTAATTTTAGTGCTCAACTACCAAAAGGTGTATGAAATGTAGCATTTTTGAATTAACAAATTTAACAACAATTTACTGGTCCTTTTTTACTGATGAACAACGTAAACAAATGGTGAAAATTCATTGTTTCGAGTAACATTGGTCATTTTTACCTTGAAATAATAATTACAGCATTCACCTACAAGAAAATTTGCTAGATTTACAGGATTTGTTCACTGAACTGTCTCCTTACGAGTAATAATAACAAGCAGAAAGTCTAGAATTTTCTTACTGAAGTAGGAAATTTTGTTAAACAAAAGAAAAAGGTTAAATTTTGGTCTCACATGTCTGTTTTGGCTTCAATGCAATTAGGGCATAACAAACAAGCTTATCTCAAATATTCTTACAGAAATATTCTACAAATAACAATATAATCAAGGACCTGATGCACGCGATATGTACCTCGGCCATAAAATACCCAAATATATTGACCTGATGTACATGCCATTCACCTTGGCCTTCAGCGACTTTAAATATCACATACATCAGGTCAATAGATTTGCATATTCACCTCATTATCGGTCAAAACTTGTATAATACTGTTAACCTCTGTGCCAAACCCTAGCCTACAACTGGTTTCAGACTTTGTGTCAAAACTAGATGTAATTTTTATTGGAACTTCCTAAAATTAAGACTGAGGTCAATATAACATTTTAGGTCTATAAAAAGTGTATCTGATACTTTTTTTCAAGCTTCAAATAGAACATAAAATATATCTATTATATACTATGATTCAGTTTGTATGCAGTTATATAAACCAAAAATGAAAACTGTTTACTTCAACTTGGGTCAATAGTAATTTCATTCAGGACAATAAAACTGCATACCGACCTCAGCATATGTCTTAACTGTATACAAACAAAACTAATATTGCAGTTACAAATATCATACTACAGTAAACTCTGTATATAAGGACTCCAGATATAGCGAAACTCCGGATATAAGGAACAATTTTTCTCTGCCAGTGTTTTTGCTTTCTTTATTTTCTATGAAAATATTATCCATATAACAAACTCCGGATATAAGGAACAATTTTTCTCTGCCAGAGTGTTTTTGCTTTCTTTAATTTATATGAAAATATTATACATACAACAAACTCCGGATATAAGGAACAATTTTTCTCTGCCAAAGTATTTTTGCTTTCTTTATTTTCTATGAAAATATTATACATATAACAAACTCCGGATATAAGGAACAATTTTTCTCTGCCTGAGCGTTTTTGCTTTCTTTATTTTCTATGAAAATATTATCCATATAACAAACCCGGATATAAGGAACAATTTTTCTCTGCCAAAGTTTTTTGCTTTCTTTTATTTTCTATGAAAATATTATACATATAACAAACACCGGATATAAGGAACAATTTTTCTCTGCCTGAGTGTTTTTGCTTTCTTTATTTTCTATGAAAATATTATCCATATAACAAACTCCGGATATAAGGAACAATTTTTCTCTGCCCGAGTGTTTTTGCTTTCTTTAATTTATATAAAAATATTATACAGATATAACAAACTCTGTATAGAAGGAACATTTAAATGGTCACCAAGGAGTTTATTATAAACAGAGTTTACTGTATGTCTATTATTTCAATTAAAATCTTCGTTTAAGTTTGAAAGACTTCTTTGTTGTAAGGTTCTAGCACTATAATGTACATTCTCAAAACTAACAACACATACAGTACTATACAATGTTCTCAAAAATGACCAGACCTGCCCGTATCTAGCAGTCCAACTGGATGTTCAAGTGTTTTATTGCTGCTTAACAGGTACAAAAGGGGCCATGATGGCCCTAGATTGCTCACCTGAGTCCAATGCAGCTCAATAACACCTTCATCCATACTAGGATGATGTTTTTGAGACAAATATTTAATTTTTAATACTACATTTAGTAACATATAGTATACAGTCAACTGTGTATATCTACCCATTCATACATTTTCTTACCATATATATTATTGACCCACCTGAAAGAAGTAAGTTTGTTTACAAATCAGTATCTCTTAATCAGCTGTCATATAGGAATAAATAAGGACTATTCTTTTGAAATGACTTCAAGATCTGACCAATGGTTCCTGGGAAGTATATATATTTCTTTTAGTTTCCCATAAAGACATCAAGGGAGATCAACCAAGCCCTTCTGTGGATTTTTTTTTTTTACAAAGCATCATCTCTAAAAGGTTTTCTAAGAAACAATTCATGTGAAAATATTTGAAAATTTAACCAACGGTTTAAAAAGATATTTTATATAAATAGGGAAAAGCGCCACTGGTTTGAACACCAACCAAGGCACATATATGCCAAGTTTTATCCCACAGATTTAGGCAAGATGCTATTTATAGAAAATTATACATGGACAAGCACAGGACACTTAGCAGCCACAGCAGCTAACCCAGAGCATAAAAGTCCAGGTGAGCTTAAAAAACACATGATTTTATTTATAATATTTTGTTATATTTTATCACACTCTGCTTGTCTCTGAGACAGACTTAGTCTATGTATTATCCACATCCTCATCCAAGAAATGCATGTACATTGTCTTTATGGCCAAGCTGTTCAGCAAATCTGAAGGAAAGAAAAAAGTTTCTGTCACTTGAACCATTCTGTACAAGAACGTGCTTATGATTATCACAAGAGCTGTCAGTAGGACAGAGCACTCAACTTTTTTAGTGCTTGCCTATAAAACAAAACTTTGACAGTTAAGGGCACACAAGACTTTAACTAGGAATTTCTAAGTACAAATCAAGAAACATTTTCACAGAGTTATCTTCTCTTGCTTACATATAGGTCTCATGATGGTACATAAGTACTTCAACTTTCAAAGTAATATCTCAAATGGTTAAGTCAACAAGTGTACAAGAATGAAAATTTTAACTGAGTTTCTAAGTCAAAAAGGGCCATAATTCAAATAAAATCCTTGACAGAATTACCTTCTCCTGCCCATGTTTTGAGATTATGATGGTCTACAAGTATTCCAACTTTCAAATTAATATCTCAAACAGTTTAGTCAAAAAGTGGACTGGTACAAAAAACTTAACCTAGATTCTAAGTCAATAAAGGGCCTTACTTTTTAAAACAAATCCCTGTCATAGTTACCTTCTCTTGCATACAGATGGGAGTAATGATGTTAACAAGCATTCAAAGTTTCAAAGCGATACCTCAAAGGGTTAAGGCAATAAGTGGATTTTACCCATATTCAATGTATTTTCTAAGTAAAAAAGGGGCATAATTCTGTCTAAAACCTTGACAGAGTTATGCACTCTTGTCTGTTGATGTAGGTCATGATGGTAAACAAGTATGGTTAGTTTCAAAGCAATACCTCCAATGGTTTTGAAATAAAGGGAGGTGGCCCTAAAAACTTAACCAAGCTCAATACACTTCCTAAGTCAAAAGGGCCATAATTCTGTCAAAAACCTTGACAGAGTTATGTACTCTTGTCTGTAGATGGAGGTTATGATGGTAAATAAGTATGGTAAGTTTCAAAGCCATACCTCTAATACTTTTGAAATAAAGTAGGGTGGTACTGAAAAACTAGGCCAGGGTGTGACACCAAGCCGACGCTCAAAGCCTAGGATAGCTCCCCTTTTCTTCGAAAAGTCGAGCTAAAAATCTTATTGCTACACAGTTAGGAATCTGTTGTCACAAAGTCATAGTGCCTCTGCGATGCTTTATTCCAACACCTTTACAGTTTTCCCTGTCTTTTTCAACAAAACTGTCATCAGATATCTTCAGACGCACAGTTTCAGGTCATGAAGAAACAGTTTTGCAGAAATAACAACCTTTAAAATATTGTGTTTACACATTAATGTATGCAGTATAAAACACAAGTTGGAACAACTTTTGTAAATAAAATATACTTTATCATTGCATTGCTATGTGCTACCTGTCACCTTTAACATCTGTTCTTTTGATGACCTGCACACAAAACACCTGACAAAACAGAAACAAACTTCTCATTTTTTTGCTTTTAGTAGATAAAGTCTCAGAAAGTATCTTACTGTATCACAGACTTGGTGAAGGGTGTAGGGCCACATACACAGATCAACAGCTTATCACTGCTGCCCTCTATACTTGGGATAAAGTCTACCATCATCTGTTTGTTGATCCTTCCACAGAGTCCAGTCCAGCTATCCTCGGCCTCTGACAGGCAGTTTGTGTATGTAAACCTGAAGGAAATTTGCAAGCTTCAGAAAATAATACATTACGTACAATTTCACTTTGAAATAACTTCTGATCCGAAAAGAAATAATGTTTTAAAATCTAGTTTAAATAGGGTGATTCTCCAAAACTGAATTACAGAATATTTTGTATTTTTCTCTTTGTTGATATTTTGGAAAAGGATTGAGACAGAAACTTCCACCAGATAAGCCATATTGTCACTATACCCTTACAACAAGAGGGCCAAGATGGCCCTATATTGCTCACCTTGGTACAAGTCCACTTGCCTGGTGGAAGATCACTAGATAATGTTATATACCAAATAAGTTTTCCTATATACGCCTTTGTAAAACAAATGATCCCCCCCTGGGCAAGGTCAATTTTGACCCCAGGGGCATAATTTGAACAAACTTTGAAGAGGTCTACTAGGCAATGCTACATGCCAAATATCTATGCTCTAGGCCTTGTGGTTTCAGAGAAGAAGATTTTTAAAGTTTTTCCTATATATTCCTATGCAAAAACTTAGTGCCCACCCACACAGGGTCAATTTTGACCCGGGGGTCATAATTTGAACAATCTTGGTAGAGGTCAAATAGACAATGCTACATGCCAAATATCTAAACTCTAGGCCTTGTGGTTTCAGAGAAGAAGATTTTCAAAGTTTTTCCTATTTGTTGCCATAGCAACCAGAGTTCTGCATGGAATGGAATTCTTTGAACAATTTTGGTAGAGCTTCATGCAAGGAACATTCCTGCATAGTTTTATCAACATTGGCCTAGAGGTTTCAGAGGAGATGTCATTTGAATCAAAATGTTGACGGACGATGGACAATCATCGATCAGAAAAGCTCACCCTGGCGTAGCCAGGTGAGCTAAAAAGAAAGCCCTGGTTTGTACTCGGTAAATATTTCAGCTTATGCATACACAGTTGCTTCACAGTCTGCATTTGGGAAACAGGCTTATATATCAACATTTAGGACACTGTATTGGTTTGAACCCATGACTTAAAAAAAACTGAGGCACCATCAGTGGACACAGTTCAGACCTTCACACATCTGCCCAAATCTATTATGAAAGGTCAGTACTTAAAATTTAATAAATCCTGGTAAGGGAGGTACCTCTGGACCTCAATGTCACGGGTTCAAAATCAGTTCGAGTCAGATTTTGATAGTAACTTCCACACTCCCTTCTCTTAGACCAAGTGCCGACTGAAGTCATCAGGCAGGTGACAATAAAGGCTGTAAAAACTGATACATCAATAACTTGCTCAAGCCAAAACGAACTGGTCATATACAGGTTGACTTACCTGTGATTCGAGTCTGCTAAGGCACTTAGCTGATCATGCCACATTATGTCTGCCTCAGTCTTATTGAAAAACAACATCTTTACTTTCCTACAAATTTGAATAGCAAAATTTTACGTGTTTTTACAACAAAAGAACTTATAACCAAATACCTTCATAAAGTGTCACATTTCTAAAGCTTTACAGGGCAGTGAAAAATAAACTAAACTCCTAACTATATACATGTATGAAAGACACTGAAATTCACTTTATATACTTTACTATATATAGGAAAAACATGTATTAGAAAGTACTAGCCTTTGGCTACTGAGCCAATACAGGCGCTTTCAGTTATCAAAAGAAATCCGGTCCAAAATATTTGTTCCTAATATCCGGAATTTGATCTATCCGGAGTCGTTATAGACAAAGTTTACTGTACTAGTTTTCATTTCAAAGTTGTGAACACAATTGCATGTACCAACCTTTCTAAAGTGGTGTCCTGCACCAAGGATTTGTAAATGAGCTTAACCATGGGTGTAAACCCGGTACCAGCTGCAAACATGACTAGATGTGTACATATATTCAGTTGTTGAGATTCGTTAAAATTGCCGTCATAGCTGCTCATGGATATATGGTCACCTGAAACAGGAAATAGGGAGGGTCATGATTCATGAGGATAAGGATTTAAACCACGCCCATTTATTTTTGACTCTGCAATTTTTTTTATTGAAAATTACCAGCTGAACGGCAGACAGGGTAGACAGTAGCCTCAGTGTACTAATCAGCTGTCTAATCAAAGAAGGCAGAAAGATCTGGTTCCAGCGGGTGAACTGCTGGGTTCATTCCTGGAACACTTTCACCATGGCAATAAAACCATGAATAAAGTTTTCCTTAAAATTTATCTGGATTCATGGTCCAAGAAGTTCGAAGTCAATTACACAATGTAGGTTAAACTGTGGCAAACTTTAACTTGTACACTGTTTCCAGCAGATATCTCTGCCTTTGTCACGAGCGCAGATCATGATCTACATTGTTCGCTTTCCTGTCAGCACTTCTATGAACAATGGTACTGTCCAAATTGAAAGAAGGACAAGTCCATTTGATAAATTTAGAAGGGTTAAATCAACTATGTCAAAATCTGCTCGATTCAAAGATCTTTACCTCTCACAATATGTAACTACTGGAATGATCATCTACTTACCTGGTTTTAAGGAAGCCAGCCAGGGTGTAAATGCTCCTTCTTTGTATATTTTGATCATAAGGAATACAACAGTTCCTTCGTCTAATCTGTTGTCCTGATTCTCCAACACGAGGGATGGCAACACAGATGTGTAACTTCTTACTACTTCCATACCTAAATAAAAGATTGTAAGAATTTGCTACTTTTTTACCTGACTATTAGGTTTGGCAAATATTAGTATAATTATCAATACTTGGCAAAAATATGCTGGTTGGAGCTACTGTAGAGATTTTCTTTCAGCATTAACTGTAAATAAGTTGAATACCACTGCATTAAATTACCCAGAACAAAGGACTGTCACAGTTATCCCCCTATTCAGGTCATGACTCAACTAACAGCACAGTTTTGTTCAATGAAAACTAGATTAAAATTAATTACTACATAAATTTCTTAAAAACGGTATTGTACCCTACAAAGTACAATGTACGAAAGTTTCAAACTGATAAGAAATCAAACAATAAAACAATCTATTGCAACATCTTTCATTTGGCTATATAGACTGAAGTAAAACTTTTACCTTCTATAGTGTGTTTTATATGTACATGATATCCCGTGGGTAGCTTCATTCTGCAGCCTTTAGGTAGGCATATCGTATACAGGTTTGTATCTTGTGCAACTGACTCTATCTTCTCTATGGTACAATCTCTAAATGCAGGATCTAGAAGATGATAAAACATGATGCTGATTAACAACTGCTGGCACTGCATTTCTCATAAAGGAACACTACTCTAACATCATTTATAAAATATTCAAATGAGAGTTATATTTCTTGATCAGTTTGCTGTCTTTAACATTTTGCCCGACTGCTGTGACATACTTATCACTGCAGATTGTAGCAAGGCTAGAGTCAACACACTGTAAACGTCTTTATATTTAAGAGTTGCTTTGTTTTCGCAATTTTCTAATTTATAAGCAAGACCCATAGAGTTTAACAAGTACAATAACAAATCTTAGGACAGAAATTTTAGCGAGATTGATCGATCAGCCATTAAGTTCATTTGCAAAATTAGCAAAACTGAAAACCTTGTGAAAATAACAGGTCTGTATCCCACTTATCCTCACATAACTGTAAAGAATTTCCAACAGATAAAATTCTGGAAATGTATTACACATTTACCAAGAAGTTTAGCACGAAACTACAACCATCCCTATCAATGATTATTAAACATATCCTAGTAGACATAGGACTCAAAATATTACTAAACTCTTATGAGTACATGTAATAGTAAAATGATCACCCTGGGTTCTACTGCAAAATCTATTGTAAATCTATGGGACCACCAAAACAAATGTCTATCCCTGTATGTATCTGACTTATAAAACAACCCATGTTTATCTCCCCTCAGAGGTGATACAGATGTAAATGTAACTTACTGTAATTTTTATCAGGGATATAGAGGTTATGTTTCTCCAAATGTTTTCCTATACACGACCATTGTAAATCAGGCTGGGATTTCTCGAAGACAATCTCTACTTTACCACTATCTCCAGACACATTTACTGAAATTGACACCACATTATATCAAGTACCAAAAATACACCAGAAAACAGATACAATGTCTGATGCAGACATTGCTAAAATGTTAATCCATCACCTCTTAACAGTTTTAGTCTAAACAGACTTCCTGTTTTCTTAGAAGCTTTCATGTTCTTTCTATGTCATACTCCGCATTTATTAGACAAACCTGAAAATAACCTCAAATCTATAACTTTTGATCAGTTTCAAATAAAACAATCTCACAGAATCCACGTTTTAGTCGATTTCCCCCCAAATATTTTGTTATACCAGCTTGTCACAATAACATGGTAAAACATAAGGTAAATAAAGGTATCTAACATTATCTTACATTAGCAGCTAGCAACCACAAAAACTCCAAATCATCATACAAATAAAACAAGGTACTTACCTTGACACTTGTCTGTAACATCTTTCTCCAGTTCTGCATATAAATAAAGGTACTTTGTCATATTTTTTTTATTTTGCAAGATTATCATTATGATAAAAACAATTACCTCTCAAAAATGATCCCTATAAATAACTACAGCCCAAATTCAACTGTTAAATCCTGTATTGGCATAAAACTGTTGTTCAAGTACCTTTAAAATTGACTTTCTAGGAAAAAATGACTTTATATTCACCTGCTGTTTAATATATTTTACGGATAGTAAGTACCCAAGGCTAGCAGTTAACTCTTACCTTGCGGAAAATTGTTCTGCCTTGGTTACCAGTGTAGATCATGATCAGCCTGCACATCTACGAAGTCAGATCATGATCTGCACTGTTCACATTTCAGTCAGTATTCTTTTGATGACCACCCCTATGACCAAGTAATGGTACTGTCCAATTTGAAAGACGGACAAGTCCATTTTAGAAATTGAGTGGGGTACAAGGGGGGTTATGATATAAATATGTGCTGCAGTTGATCTAAAATGGCTTACCTAAATGGACATAGTAGACAGACTGTTTTATATGCATGGTAACAAGAAGGTTCCTCTCATCTCTGTCAATTATAACACATTCATCTTTCATGTCTGTCCATTTTGTATACACCACCACTGACACTGTCTTGTTACTCTGGTACCAGTCAAATCTACAACAAAATACAACTATCTACTAATTCTTGTATGATACTGTAACACTTTAGAGATCTTACATACCAGTAAGATCACAACAAACACATATGCCATGTTTTTTTTTTATATTCTTTATACTACACAGAAATCTGATGCAGACACACGGCTTGCACACATATGAACTTCCTCACCAGGCACTAAAGCTAATACACAATTTAACACCATGAAATTCATGTTATGAAATGCAATACAGGAACATAATTAGCAAGCATGTTGTTTACAAGACTGCATCAACATATTACACCATTCCTCTATGTTAGTACATGTCCATTAATGTGTTGAATATTGGGAGCTCTTTTAAGAAAGTAAATTGAACAAGTAGTTCATAGAATGGTATACTGGAGGCAACATCAAATGATATACAATGTATAATTTACCTCGGGGTCTGTTGAGGAAGAGTAGATGGAGCCAAGAAGGTGGGTGGAGCTAACTCACCTGAAATATAAAGTGAACATTGTCAATAATGATGACCACAAAAAGGGGTTTTGTTGCAGTGGTCAACCTTTTAATCAAGACAACTCATGGTAAATTAACTCAAAACATTGACTAAACTTCACATGGCTGGCAAACATTAGAAAAAAAAGACAATTGTAGTTAGAAAAGCTAGAAGGGGAAGTACTTTAAGAGCAGCTATATGCAGCCCATTCCCCAGCCTCAATAACTGTAACTCTAAGCACAACGATATACATGTATTATAGGAATAACTGTTTTGTAATTTTGATATTTGCGACTGTATATACGGTTTTTAATGGTTGCAAATATTTTTAACGGCGACGGCGTTAGCCGGAGCTGTTAAAACTGTTTGCGACCATTAAAACCGTATATACGGTCGCAAATATCAAAATCACAAAATAGTTATCCCTTTTCTAACACACAATGTGTCTAAATGCGATAATTAAAACGCCGTTAGAATTTTGCGACTATATATACCTTATTTAATAGTCAAAAATTTAAACAACGTCACCAATCAGAAACGACGTTACATCGGTACTGCATTAGAAAATACAATAACAGACTGTTAGTACCTATAATCATTGTAAGGAGGAACTCTAGAACAAAGATATGAAAATAGTTGTTTCCAGCAAGTCAAGGACTATAACTCTGCTCCTAGTAGTTCAGTTGTAAACTTAAATGACCATTAGATGGCAGAGTCAGGAAATTTTACAACATACATTTTTAGCATGTGAAGTTTGTTTGCTTTTCCCCTTAAAGCTGATTATATCACTAGGTGCTCACTGATGGCACAGTGAAAGTAAAGGCTTGGTAAAAGATCTTTTACATGTTAACTAATTTTACTTACCATTTGGCACTGCGCCCAGGCTACTTTTTGAACCTATAAATATATAGGGAGAGACATAAACACACACCAAATTCAAATTCACAAATTTTTCCATGGCAGTGGTACTGTCATTATCTCAGCAAACGTTACAGGATATTTAAGTGAATTATAAAACGAAACCATGCTATCTGCGAACAGTACCCTGCGTGCTGACGATCTGCCAGGCATCCTCTATTCAAAGGCATACAATATCACAAATGAACATTTCTTGTAATTTTGAACACATTTCTAGCTGCATTTTGTACACAACAGAAGTTCCTTTTTTGACAACGGAGACCTTTGGTAAGATCATTTTGGCCACCCTTAATCTCCAGCTCTTAGCTCCACAGTTAAGCTAGAAAGCCACAACAAGGCATTCATAGATCATTTCTTTGAAATATTTTGGAAAATGTTAAGCTTCAAGGGAAAGACATCAAATTTGACAACAAATATTTTACGAAGTCAGTGTAAGCAGCTACTTAAGAAAACATACAATGAAGTTTTGTCCCAAATATTTTAATTGTTTCACCACTACTTGTGTCAGTGCATGCACATGACAAACACTGTGTGTTATTTTTTTATGTTATCAAATTACATGTGCAGCAGCAAAACGTGACGTTTGTGCAATAAAAACCTACTATTTCTCATTAAAGCTGTCTTCAGCATTGGGCTTTCTGTCTTCAGCTTCCCTATAAGACATTTCTCCAGCATTGATTCTGCATTCACCCATTTGTGAATCTGAAAGTATATTGCACTTTGATTAATATCATAAATCTTTCCTGGTGCAGAAAATAATACAATAAACTTCTGTCTTCTGCTAGATTGCTTTACCAGGAGGGCATTAGAGCAGTAAATAACAAGAGCTGTCACATGAGCACGCTCGACTATTCGAAAGCTTGTTGGTAAAATGGGGTTTTTGTCTAAGAACAGGAGTATTGTGTAATTGTCTATAAGAATTAAGGTCAAAGATATGAAACTTGTTCAAAGACCTTTGTAAATGTACATTGCATTCAAGGCCTTACTCTGGATTCTGCAAGCCAACTGGAGGGAGGATGGGGGGGGGATAATTTCAAAGAAATACATGGCCTTGTATATTTGATCATGAATAATCTTGTAACTTTTCAAAATTGATATGTATAGAATTAAAAAAGCATGACCACTTCATGCTGCATAATTATTCTATGACATTTCAAAAGAAAGCCATTTTGAGTATTTCCATTTTAGTCTGGAAAAACTGTGACAAAATTCTAAGTTAAAAAGGGCATAAATATGTCAAAAATCAAAAACATTGGTGAAGATGTTGACAGTAAATACGTTCGATAGTATTCTATCTTTAACAAAACATTCAAAGTTAAAAAGGGACACAAATCTATCAAAAATCAAAACAGAGTTATGGGGATTGTTTCCTCAGGTGTAGATGTTGATGGTAAACATATATTTTGAGTTTCAAGTCAATACCTTATATAGTATTCAAGATATTTGAATTTACAAAAAAAAAATACCAAAACTTCTAAGTTAAAAAGGGGCATAAATCTGTCAAAAATCAAAACAGAGTTATGGGAATTGTTTCCTCAGGTGTATAATGTTGATGGTAGACACATACTTTGAGTTTCAAGTCAATACCTTATATAGTATTCAAGATATTTGAATTTACAAAAAAAAAATACCACAACTTCTAAGTTAAAAAGGGGCATAAATCTGTCAAAAATCAAAACAGAGTTATGGGAATTGTTTCCTCAGGTGTTTATGTTGATGGTAAACATATATTTTGAGTTTCAAGTCAATACCTTATATAGTATTCAAGATATTTGAATTTACAAAAAAAAAATACCACAAATTCTAAGTTAAAAAGGGGCATAAATCTGTCAAAAATCAAAACAGAGTTATGGGAATTGTTTCCTCAGGTGTTTATGTTGATGGTAAACATATATTTTGAGTTTCAAGTCAATACCTTATATAGTATTCAAGATATTTGAATTTACAAAAAAAAAATACCAAAACTTCTAAGTTAAAAAGGGGCATAAATCTGTCAAAAATCAAAACAGAGTTATGGGGATTGTTTCTCAGGTGTATATGTTGATGGTAGACACATACTTTGAGTTTCAAGTCAATACCTTTGATAGTATTCAAGATATTTGAATTTTAAAAAAACTTTAACCAAAAATTCTAAGTTAAAAAGGGGCATCAATCTGTCAAAAATCAAAACAGAGTTATGGGGATTGTTTCCTCAGGTGTAGATGTTGATGGTAGACACATACTTTGAGTTTCAAGTCAATACCTTTGATAGTATTCAAGATATTTGAATTTATAAAAAACTTTAACCAAAACTTCTAAGTTAAAAAGGGGCATAAATCTGTCAAAAACCAAAACAGAGTTATGGGGATTGTTTCCTCAGGTGAAGATGTTGATGGTAGACACATACTTTGAGTTTCAAGTCAATACCTTTGATAGTATTCAAGATATTTGAATTTATAAAAAACTTTAACCAAAATTTCTAAGTTAAAAAGGGGCATAAATCTGTCAAAAATCAAAACAGAGTTATGGGGATTGTTTCCTCAGGTGTTTGTTGATGGTAGACACATACTTTGAGTTTCAAGTCAATACCTTTGATAGTATTCAAGATATTTGAATTTTAAAAAAACTTTTAACCAAAAATTCTAAGTTAAAAGGGGCTCAATCTGTCAAAAATCAAAACAGAGTTATGGGGATTGTTTCCTCAGGTGTAGATGTTGATGGTAGACACATACTTTGAGTTTCAAGTCAATACCTTTGATAGTATTCAAGATATTTGAATTTATAAAAAACTTTAACCAAAACTTCTAAGTTAAAAAGGGGCATAAATCTGTCAAAACCAAAACGGTTATGGGGTTGTTCCTCGGTGAAGATGTTGATGGTAGACACATACTTTGAGTTTCAAGTCAATACCCTTTGATGTATTCAAGATATTTGAATTTATAAAAAACTTTTAACCAAAATTTCTAAGTTAAAAGGGGCTAAATCTGTCAAAAATCAAAACAGGTTATGGGGATTGTTTCCTCAGGTGAAGAGTTGATGGTAAACAATGTTTGATTCAAGTCATCTTTGATAGTATTCAAGATTTGACTTTAACCAACCCCCCCCCCCCCCCCCCCCCCCGGTCACACTTTAACCAACGCAGACCCTGGGCCCCCCCCCCCCCCCCCCCCCCCTGGTTGGGTTGCAATAGTGTCATTCATTCGAATATAGCTAAAAACAAAATTAACTATTTATGCCAGACAGCATTGTCTTTACTAGAGCACCTTTTATATTACCCTTATGAAATTACCATGTCTAGCATACTCTTAATAAATAGTTATTAATCATATATATACTTAAGAACAAAAGTTCTGTATGGTTCGAAATTGTTTAATTAAATTTCAATTGTATGTTACTTTTAATTTTTTATTTGCAAATTTATATTTTGAGACTACTTGCTACATCATAGGGTGTTTGAATTCTGTACAAAAGCATTCAATCAACCGAGAAAGCATAAACCATGAATTTCACATTTATCTTAATTTTATGTAAATGAAGCTTATAATCACAAAAATTTCAAGTGAATCTTTTTACCAAAGGATAGTCCTATCTAAGGTCATAAAAATTTAAACAAATACTCAACGTATGTTGTTATTCAAAGCTTTCAAGATAGCAAAATTATGTCGACTAGAGGTCAGTGAGCCTACAACACATGTTGCACGTGTGTTAAACGCCCACGAACATTCTATTTGACGTCACTAACACTGAAAATTTGTAAATTGATTCGAAATTTATGAAATTCTTATGCTTTTCTAATTATGAATAAAATACCCGATTTCAGTCTTTGTGTTAGTTTAATTATACTGTACAGAACTTTTGTCCTTAAGTTTATATAAGTATTCTGTCAAAATTCAGCCTTGATTAACTAAGAAGTATGAACTGACCAATGAAATTCCATATTTGATGTATATAAAATCCTCACAGTACCATTTTTTATAAGAGAGCTTCTCATTGGTCAATAGAAGATTCCTGCATTGCCATTTCAGAAAATTGTACACATATTTCAGACGATTAACTGGAAAAGACTCAGGTGATAAACTTGACACCTTCAAGTCTGACAGCAGGTGTTTATAAACGTTCTGTATTATAACTTTGTTCCATTTCTTATCTATGGTGATGAAAAATGCTATTTACAATACAAAAGTGGAAGACAATTTCTAGCTTGGGTAACCAGTCTTTATTTACAGGCTGGAGAGCTAGCACAATCACTTAGGAGGGGAGATAACTTACCTCATCAAATAGACCAGTTGCATCTTTGCCTGCCCCTCTCATGAGTTCATCCACACCACCAGGGTGAAAATCAAGGTAAGATGAAACATTATATACTTTGCCTGCAAGAAAGTACAAGACACAAAAACTGTAAAAGAAATCTGTGTTCATTGGTCAAAATGTCTAAAAACAGTTTCTATAGCATCTGTTTTAGTCTCTTCTATTTAATATACTGATGTTTTACACAACTTGACATGAAAAAAAAAGATGCTGATTTTACCATGGGACATGTGCTGGCCAAGTTTAATCTGATTGACCAAAAACGAAATATGCCAGGAACTCATTATGAGGCCAATTCTTGTCAAGTTTTGTTGTAATTTTATATAGCAGCAACTCAGTTAAAAGCACTCAAAAGGAGAACTGGTAAATACATGAACTAGTATATAACTTTCGATAGTATTAACAACTGAAATATGATCCATTTACAATCCAACTGATCCTAGATTGTCAATTAAACTAACTTTAAGGTTTTCATTTTACATTTAAGTTACAAGGACCAAGGAATGTGCCAGATAAGGCAGTTTGACATTAGAAAACAACGTAACCAATAAGACGGGTTTTACTGCATACAAACAAACCTCTCAATGCTATCCAACAGTCCTTCTCTGTGTTATGTTTTTTCAATTCTTCCGCACTCACATCTATCTTACAACCACCTGTTCCTGTCAGATCTTTACCACTTCTGCCCAGTTTGATCCAGTCCATTAAAGAATGCCCCGGCTTCAACTGTACCTGTAAAATAATGTCAAAACAATTTATTCAGCATTAATTGACCAAACTTGGAAACCCCTATTATACATAATGTAGATGAAATTCTGGGACATTTAATTTCATTTCGGTAAAAGCGGCTGAAATAAAAAAAACAATTCGATTTAAGACAAACACAAATTGCTTCTCTGTGCAAATACATCATGTCACATTTTTCCCCTAACTAAATCAATGTGACAGGACTAGAGAGTATGCAATGTTTTGATGTCACAACATCTAATCTATACAGTAAATTGATCAATGATTTGATTTGTTCAAGGAAAAATAACATTTCCTAGAGCAATGTAGGCCATACATCTATTCAAATCAAGCCATTACCAGACAAACAACAGAGATTTAGTGCTACAAACTGCTTTCAGAAATATTGTACATTCACAGGAATATTGTACATTCATTTATGTCCTATTTCATAACACAAAAGTAAAAGTACAAACCTGTCTTTAGTGACCACACAGAGAAAGCTGAAATTGTGGTCTCTTAAAACAGGTGGTCTCTTAACTCAAAATAAAATGTCATCATCTCATAAAAATTAAGGGAGGAATATAAAGTGGTTGCATATGTCAGGTTGTTGATAAACTCAAGTGGTTGCAAGGGCTGTATTGACTATATTGTTTCAAAGACAATGTAGCATACATGCGTAAGACGATTCCTACAGTGACAGAAATTTTAAGTTCACACAAATTCTCAAAACATTTCTCTTTCACAGAAAGTTCCCGCATTAGATTGAAAAAACAACATGCAATTTTCATTCGGTCGATATCGAATGATAATACCCAACAGAGGGAAAAACCCCAAAGCGGTATTTGTTCGGCTATCTGTACTTTTTTTAAAATTCAATTTCCAACCTAAATTAATAAAATTTCCTACCAGTGGCACTTTAATTACAGTAAAGCTGTAGAATTGATCAAGCGCTGCTCTAAAATAAAATTACTTTTGTGAAAGTTGTAATCAACCGCACAATGAAGTAAAGATTACAAAATGAGCTCTAGTGTGCGAAAACTTAACCATGAATTTACATTGGTTGACAAAAAAAATAACTATTGAAAGCAACATACATAGATACTATGTCATGGATATCTTGGTCAAATCATGCAAATACATAGGTGTATCAGAATGTAATCTGGTCACAAAGGCATGACTTCGTTTTTGTGTCTTCACACTTATTTTGTGCACTGAAGTCATTCACCCTTTGTCAGCAGCTAGATTTTTTCCTTACAATGTTTTCTGTAATACCAGCACAGATTTTCAGATGAAACACAGAGTTATTATCCGTCGACATGAATGTAACCATACAGTGGAACACAGTCCTACTCCTTGTGGAACACAGGTATGCTCATTAGCCAGGCATTCAGTTCTTTGTGAATGAAAATCAGCAATGCACTAAATGGAAAACAACCAGCCGCTGTTTCAGCACAGTTATGCTCCAAAGGAAAACAACCAGCCGCTGTTTCAGCACAGATGCTCCAAATGGAAAACAACCATGCCCCTGTCCCTGAAAACACCCCCCCCCCCCCCCCCCAGCACGTATGCTCCAAATGGAAAACAACCATGCCGCTGTTTCAGCACAGTTATGCTCCAAATGGAAAACAACCATGCCACTGTTTCAGCACAGTTATGCTCCAAATGGAAAACAACCATGCCACTGTTTCAGCACAGTTATGCTCCAAATGGAAAACAACCATGCCTCTGTCTCAGCAGTCATGATCAAAATGCAACACAACCATGCCCCTGTTTCAGCACAGTTATCCTCCTAAGGCAACACAACCATGCCCCTGTTTCAAAACTGTCATGCTCCTAACAGAACACAACCAGGCCCCAGTTTGAACACAGCAATGTCTTTATTTTACAGGTTTTCATACTATTGTTTTATTCAAGCAGCTAGTGTGAATGACTTAGAGATTTTATTTACAAGAAGTTATATTACCTTATTGCGACCTCCCTGAGATGTTGATGAGATCCTCTGCTGAGATCCAGCGGCGGGAAATGAGGCCACGCCTAGTGTTAGATTCTGACTACTCATGTCGTCTTTTACTGGCTGTTCCGGTACCCACTTCTTTGGACTTGAACTAAAAAAAAATCTTTCAAATATTTCATAAGTTCACCGTAGCTTCTTTTGAATCCTGATGTCTGTCATTAATTTTGTCTGCTGTCTTTCCATATAAACTTGTGAATACTTAAGATGTCTTAGTTTCAATCCAGTTATCATAAAACTTGGTCATAAGGTTTGTAATGAGAAAGTATAGGTCTGAGTCCAAATGGAAAACATTTGGTTAAAAACTATGTCACTAGGGTAAATCAACGACTTTTATAGGCAAACCTTGTGAGAACGCCCTACATGGTGTAGTGTTGCATCATGAAACTTATAATGTGTGCCTTTTTTATTTCTAGCCAAAAATTAAAACTGGGTCACTTTCGGTAAAAAATCTTTCGGTAAAAAATCTAAGATGCAAGGTCAAATCAAAGATGAACATTGAGAACACATTCTATTTAAGGAATATAAGAAAACCAGCGAGATGTATTTTTGACTGAACTGACATCTCCGTACCCTGTCAGATAGCCATGCAGGACTCACCTAAACTGAGGGATGTAAGGCTAGCTATCTTGGCTCTTTTGTTTAGTTAAGATTTAAACAAATTAACTAACTCAAATGTACAACTTTCTCACACCTTTACAAACTAATAAAGGACATTGAAAATTTATAGCACAACAATATAATGGCATGAAAATCCTGTTTCAATGTTGTCGCAAAAAAACATATTATACAAGCCTCAAAATAAGTAAAAGTTCTTGAGCTAAATAGTACTATACCAAGTATATCAACACTGATAAGTATGGAAAGCATGATAGCTCAATTAGCACATTGTTTTTAAGAACCAATGGGTCTCTTTAAAGCTTTTATTAATAGACAATTGATAAACCTGCTAATAAACCCTGGTAAATAAGAACTTGTGCTTGATAATATGATGTACAAACTCATGCTTTAACCCCTTTATACAAAAAGTACATTAGTTTTTAAGAATTACTTTGACATTGCGTGAAATTAGGGGACATCTAACAGGCTGCAACACAGACAGACAGACACAAATTAAGACTTCATGCAACAGCATGTGCATATTCCATTTTACGAATAAAGAACAAAACATTCAAAGAGATAACTTGAATAACCAAGTAATAGATATTACTGTATACTCTGAATTAAACATTCATCCGACCCCTGACCCCCTCTCCAATAAATGTACAGGCTGAACACGATCAACGGAAATGGTCACAAATGCAGTCACTTAATTCAAGGCTGTACTTACTAAGGATCAGTATCTACTGACTATAATCTATGTCATATGAAGATGTCTAAGTCACCAAAGGCCAGTTATTGATGAAATGCACTTTTCAAGCAGTTTTAAGTCTTAGATTGTCATTCCGCATTAAATAGAATGGAAATGACAAAAAAAATTATAGATCTAGCATCAGCTCTTCTTACACAACATTGACCATTGACCTTTAATTATAAACAAGAGCCATGATAGACGTGGCCATCCCCCCCGCCCGCCGAGTGCTCTTTCTATGACCATGAAATTTGAGATGAGAGGAATGGCTATGGTATAGGTTCTAATTTAATACAATCGATATTAGTAATAATAACGTGTTGGGGGTAATGCACTTTCTCTGTGTTAATGTCGCACTTCAATTCTAAAAATCTTAAATTCACAAATATCAAAACTGTCGCAATAGTCCTTTATTTTATGTAAGTTGCAACAGTTTTGCGCATTGTTCATTTCCTGGAAATTGTCAGGTTTGTAGAAATCTAATGATTTCGTTTACAACATATATATTTCAAGTCATGCAGAATTGACTCTATTATCAATAACACGCCCAAGTCTGTACATTTCAAGCTTTAATTTTCCAGAAATACCAGTAGAGTAAAACTTGAGAATAAATCAAGTTCCATTGACAGAAGTATTTTAAAACATGTATAGAATTCAACTGAAAATCAATTTCAGTCTGCTTATCGACTTTAACACACTGACTTTCCCTCAAAAAAGATCTCAAAATGACACTAATAGCTCAAAATGTCTGAATAAATCTGCAAGGAAAAGCAACTAACTAAATGTCAGATGTAATTGTCATGCTTTGGAATCTGAGACTTGCACGGAGAGAACTCGTAGACTTGGAGCTCCCAAAGATAGCTTATCCACGTCACACTTCTTTGCAAGATTGAGCACAAGACGATCATAATCCAACCAACTAGAGAAAGATTATGGAATGTTTTACTAAAATTTCATTGACTCGGGGACTCTCTGAGCTGTGTTCTGAATACACATAGCTTAAGGCCTTTGACTTGAGGTTTGAATGTTTTAGAAAATGGGCTAAAGAGGCTCGCAGGGAAGATTGGGCAAGATTCAACTGCATTGCCTCTATAAATAAAGTCTTTATTATTTTTATCATTATTATTATAATTATTATTATTATTATCATAACTTTTGCTACAGAACCGAGTGCAAGGCTTCTTGCCTAGGACCCTGACCTGGTAAAATGCCGCGGAAGTTTCAGCAGCCATTGCTTCTGGCTACACATTACTTCCTATTCCTCTAACGACACATAAATAACAAAGACAGTCACAGCAGCCTTCTACAAACATCTTTGTTTTGTTCAGAAAAGGGTAACCAAACAATACCTTCTCAGAAATAAATGCTTTCACAGAAATATATACTTTTACAAAAATATATACTTTCACAGAAATAAAGATGCTACACAAAGGCTATGTTCAGAACATGCGTATTAAATAAAAGTCTACAAAATTGTCTGATTATTACGAAAATAATGATAAATCATAAAACATAAGGAAAGTACACAAAGATGCAGAGAAATACAATATCTTTTCTTTACCTTGCGCATCCCATAGTATGGTGGAGCACTGAAGAAAATACAATTGGGTAATCATTCACATTTTCTGCATTCAATATAAGTAAGAATTTGTAACATGTTGCATTGTATTTTTCCACAATCATCTTCAAAATGACCCCTGTTGTGTGAAAACAGTATCAATTGATCTTCAAAATTTTCTGCACCAATCAACACAATTCGCAACTTTTTCTATGTAAATATAGAGGAAAAGAATACAATAACATACACAGTCACGTTTTCTACGTGCAACTTGTGTGGTACTGATGCCCACATTCAAATACATTCTGTGCACGCTCGATTAGTTACAAACATGCATCTACGCGTTGAACATAATTAAAGCTATTTTTCAAAGATAATATTGTGTTGGAATCAAAATAATAAATTCCTTGGATGCCACTATTTTATCCTTGATTAACATACTGTCAGTCCTTCAGATGGGAAAAATCAAATCTTTCAATGCTACGCACTCGTAATTTAATCACTACAGCTGTCAATCAACAATAACATAAAGGGACACATTTATGATTTCTTAATTAATATACATGTATGTGACGTAACAGTACCAAAGCTCTCCACTGCAATTAATGAGACATTCTTATTCAAGCCATCTTAAGTCCACTACCTGTGATTTTTTTATATACATGTATCATGTTGGCCTCTAACTCAGTCTCAGCCTCCAATATACAACTGTTAAATTGTTTCTTTGGCAGCCTGCACAAAGCAAAGGGTACAGCAGGGATTCTGAGCACTTTAATAAAAGTAAAAGATGGGATTTTATACTGCACAGCTCAATTTTTACAAACCCTGTATCTGTGTGACTTATCACTCTCAATCTTGCCATACAATATGCAAGTTTTAGAAACTGACACGAATGGCATTTGAAGTTAATCAAAACTGCTTCAGGTATGAAATGAAATATCATACAATACAGCACTAAACATCCTTAATCATCATTCGCTAAGTGCCTAGAAGCAAACAAAACCACAACATTTGGAATGCCTTTAATGCCTTTTAGATTATAATTTGGGGAAAAAAGATAATCCCCCCCACCTGCCATCACCTCAATACCCCTCCCCAAACCCTCACCTCAAAACACGATCATCATAAAGGATACAAGTTGGAAACCTACATAAAACTGGACCCTCACCGGGATAAAACATGCTCTTCATTTCCTAAAGCTGTTAATTATTGCAAGAGCTACCTAACACTTATACATTCAGTACCAAGAAATCAATACTGTGTCACCAAAACAACTCCGTGCCTGTCAGCCTCACTAAATTGCCTGCATTGATCTCATCTAACCAACAAAAAAACATCTACCATAATCTGTCTTTCCAGCACAATGTCTTTTGGAATCTAAGTGCGAAAGTGAGAACGTTATGTTCTTTAGCTACTTAAATCACATGACATGCCTATATTAGGATGGTTTCCTCTGTCGGCAGTTAATCATCAAAGAACTGTGAGTTTCCTGAATTTCCAAAAGACTTTTAATCCCCTTGAGATTAATAAAAGTGCGTCTCAAATTGTCATTCCTCATTAAATAGAATGGAAATGATATAGACCTAGCACCATCTCTTCTTACACGACCTTGACCATTGACGTTTAAACATATAATTAACCAAACAAAGTAAGGTACCAACAAATTTTGGGAGGAAAAAATTTTTTGGAGGTGAAAATTGCTTCCAAAACTATACATGTATATTACATTTGATCTTTGTTACTGGTACATGCATGTCATAGATAAAGTCAAAGTGTTCTTGATTCCTCGCAGAAAGCTAAATAAAGGATATATGCCCAAACCAAAGCCGCAATCTTTTAATATTAAGATTGTGGCAAGGTCGCAGCAAGATTGAAGTCGCAATCATAATAAAGTGCGGCAAACTTATCTAAGCATGCAATAAGATTGCAATTGGAACATTCGCAACCTTAAATCTAAGCACTGTCTAATAACAAACATCTGATATATCAACTCTCCTACATTCTATAAATATTTAGTCCAAAAAATTACCTTATCAAGCTTGCCGTATTGGTAGGTTTTTGTGCTCTTCCTGCAACCTTATCAAGATTACGCAACCTTAATTACTAGCTTGCAAGGTTGGTCACAAGCTGATGTAAGAAAGCTATGAGAACCTTCGCAATGCTGCAGTTCCAAAAGTTTTCTACAAGTAAACCTTGCCTCCTTAAATTTCCTCTGGCTCAACCATAATCTGAGTATGGATATTCAATTTTTAAGTCCTAACCTTTAGTAAAAAACCTATTTACATAGACATTTTATAACAGTCTGCTTTTTAAACTAAGACTGCAACCAATACCAGCAACCTCCAATTTCTGCTGAAGGAACAGACATTTGATATATCAACTCTCTGACATTCTATAAATATTTAGTCTAAAAAATTACCTTTTAAATCCAATTAATCCTATTAAATACAAATCTCATCCATATTTCTAATATCCAGTCTGTCTATAATATTCCCCTGGATTTAGCACTTTGGAACAAAAAGACATCTTTATTGCTGCTTGGCCTCATACATCAAAGTCAAGGTACATGTCAATAAACCAATTCCAGTGTTCCTCTCTAGGCAACACCAATAGCAATAATCAAGGCTTAGCGCTTAAAGCTCCTCGTCTAGTATGACATGATTTCTAGACCCAGTTCTATCTCTATTCCTTTAATTCATCAATATCATTAGCCTCTGATAACAGAGTCTGTATAAACAGACCGCACCTACGCTTTTAAGTCAGACTGTACGCCTTGGAACACAGCATCCACATTTTCAGAAGCCGTCTGAAGCCCTTTTCAGTTTGTTTTCACTTGATGAACGTTCTTCATCACATGGAGAAGACTTGTTGATTATCTACAGTGTCTATTTAAATTATCTGTGATATAAGAGGGAAGCAGAAGACACCTATAGTCTGAGCACATTTCACAATACATCAAAATTCTGACAGGAGCTAAATAACTAGCCAGAAACATGGAAATTCCCACACAGTTCAGCATTTTGAGTTGCTAAGCTTTTTGTAACAAATATAGCATCACAAAACAAAATGCTGGGTCTTGCATGCAACAAGTCGTCTTGATGTGCTGAAAATTTGTGCCTAGTTATTTTAAAATCCTTCAATGCATGACAAATTGATCAAATGTAAGCACGGTCACACTGAGGGATGTACTTAACACTAGCAGTTGTTAGGCTATTCTTTTGCTTTTAAGCCACATCAGTCCAAAAATAGCCACATAAGACATACTGAATGAATGACACCAAAGAGAATATACTGTTACCTATTCTTGCCATAGCCACTTAACCTGCACATTTTGGGCGCATACAGAGAGACGGACGGACGTTGCGATTTAATTAAATACACCCACCTACTTACGAAAGAACACTACAATGAAAACATCTTTTGTCTGTAACAATAAAGGTTATTTTAGAAAATGTCAGTCAGTATTTCACAGAATCTTCCACTTCCTTTTTGTTAGAAACTGTGGCCACAGGAGACACTAAACCTAGGTCTGTGCAGCAGAAAAATAATTCCTGGAAATCTCATATAATCCAAAATTGATTGATTTCCGCAATGTCTTTTGAGTCCTAGTTTACAAGTGCTGGATAACCAGAAACAAGTGAGTCTTTTTTCTCAATATAAAATCACTATTCAGAACTTTTAAGTTCAGATTCACAATATCCAACTTTGTCTCAGCACACAACATGCCATTTATTATCACAACAGATAATTATGAGGTAACAGCCAAGTTTTTGAAACCACACAAAAAACACACAAAACTTTAGTAAGAATCACAAAGAGGAAAACTGGTGTAAACAGATGGGCAATTAATTCCAGCACATGTGTAACCCTACAATCATGTAACATGATTAAGAGTTGGCCTGCAATATATCTAGTTTCCTGAGTTCAATGCCAAAAGGGTTAGAATTTCTTTCATTTGACCATTTTTCTTCTCACTTGATATCAGTCATTCCTTCCACACTTTTTGGAAACAAGGCTAAGATGGCCAAATAAGTAACTCACCTGAGCTAACATTTAAGCACCTTCAACCCAGATCTGACCTGCAGCTAAAGATAACAGGATTAATGAGCTAAATTATACGTTATAAGCTGCTGATGGACAACATTTCCAATTTTCAACTACTTGGAACTAAAGGTCTTGAAGCACACAGAGCTCATTGTGGGGAACAATATTCCCAAATACAATTACCAAAACTTCCTGCATGAATCTTACACTTCCCAGTACAAACTGGGCAAATATTCTACCTTCTTGAAGTGTGGTTTATGCATGTTTCAATACTTCCCTTATGTAAAAAGTGTCCAAGCAATTAATCCTATTTCAGTGATATCAAGTGCCATTTCTGTTTCATTTATATGTCATAAATTTATCATTACTTGACCCCTTTCTTTTCTTATTTTAAGCGCATGTATTATTGAGGGCTTGGCAAAAATGCTGAGTTAGAAGAAAATCTTATACCAGGATCGCCTTATATGGGTTCAAATGATAGATTTCTTCAATACTGTATGTAAAGGTAACTTAAATTTTTGAGTACTATGCCGATTATATCATGCCATCCACTATAAACAACAAGATATATATCTTAAAGTCCATCGTAAGCCCTTTTGAAAACTGGCTACCAAATTAATGCTTGCAGTTACTTTTGAAATTTCAATCAAGCATATAGTGAATCAAAGTTAAAATTAACCTTTTCAATCGAATTTACGAATCCTACCTAGATTTTTGAAATCTTTAATTCTCCTTAAGTTTTATACGATAATACAGAATGTAATTTTACTGACAAAGGAATGTTTTTTTAAAGTCGGGTCCATGTGCCTGACATTTTGGAAAGTATTTGAATATTTAAAAGTTCGGAGTGAATTTTCAATTTTTCATATCACAACGACTTAAGTTTGTCCGATTCAAATATGTTACTTCTATAGTTTGAAATGGTAGATTTATGATATTAATAATTATCTAGTAAAACAAAATAAATGGTAACATTTTACAGGAACCCACTGAATAGCCAGAAGGCTATGGTATTCAGTAAATGGGTAAGTTTTGAGCCGGTTCCAGAATTCAATTGCAATGTTGGTACATGCTTCGGATTATCACCCAAAGTTACATGCCAAACAATTTGACAAATGACAGGAAGAATGCTTAATCAATTTTAATAACTTAATCCATGCATTTTGGATATGTTGTACAGTTAGTATATCTGCACCTCTGCATTCCAACCTGACAAGGTTGCAAGCATTGATGTATGAAATTAGCCCTGTGCTGAAGCTACGGATGCAAAAATGAAGAATGAGCATTCTGTAATAGAAAATTTCTTAGAAGTGTTGATGAATTACACAGGTTTAACACACACATAGACTCCTGTTAAGGTATAGTACTTGTCTAATTTGTTTAATAAATATAAAGCCATTTTCAATGACCGGTTCAAAAATGTGTCTAATGTTCGGATAGCTTATTGTAAAATATAAGTCTGTGCATGTCTTCCGACTTCATTATGTGTACATTTACATCATATAGATACATGTATACATGTATCTTGATTCTGGCCATAAAGCCACTAAATGAACTGAACAAATATAAATTGTATGGCAAGCCAGTCTGAAAAAAATGCTTATTTTGACAATATGCATTTAAATGCCCGATCTACTTTTTTCTGCAAAAACAAAATCTTTTAAGACATGCTTTTAGTGTAACTTTATAATAGATAATATGTTCTGAAACAGTTTGACTAAGTATGTTCACATGGAGAAACTTAAACATATTTTGTTATATAATTTTTGCTTAAGGAAAGCCACTATAAAATAGCACATTTTGAGCAGAAGAATATGCCTAGGAAATGCAGAAACTAAATCTATATAGAATGAATTTATTTCATTTAGTGTCATAGTGTTGTTTGTTATACAAGTCTGCCTAACCATGTACACAAGGAGAAACCTATTAATAAAGATAGAATCACTTTTCAGAACTTTTAAAATTGTTCAGACAACTGACAATATTAATACTCTGTCTCAGCATTATTCAACATTCCATTCTACAGAATCAAAAAAGATCAGATTAGGTAATAGCCAAGTTTTTAAATCACTCAAAAAAACCTTGACTTTAGTACAACAATAGTCTCAAAACGTAAACTTAATTTCAGCACAGTCTAAGGTGTACAACCAGGTTCCATGATCTGGTCTGTCATTTGCAATATACTGGTTTCCTGAATTCATTGCCATCATATGTGTACTATTCTTATTTCTTTTCAGTTTTGTCTTGTCGCTGTGACAGTACTTGGGTGTTCATTGCATTTTCTTGCATGAAATTGAAGTGCTAAGAGGCCTTTCAGCTGAAAAACATGATTTAAGGCATCATGACACTTCGCAACGGAATGTGACCAGTATGTATAAAGAATTTGTCCAATAACTGCTTAACCAATTATATCTGATAAGACTGCCTATGGATATGGTATAAGACACCTTGTTTTTAGTTTGAAAAAATTGTAATTATAATTATAATAATTATCATTACTATATCATTATTAATATCTTTACTATTCCCAAGAGTTAATACAATATGTAAATCTTTACTATGCATAGAAAACACAGTTAGACCCCAGATTATGAGTAGACATCTCCTAGCAAAGAGTTTATACGTAGTGTAGTTTTAACTCTAGCACAAGACATTATAGTAGTGTTGTAACTAACTTTGTGTAGAATTCATAGTCCTTGCACTGCAAAAAAGAGTGTATTTCTGTTTTGTTTAGGTGGGGAAATTTATCTACTTGACCAAATTTTCTTTATTTTTTATCAGACTTATTAAGGGGTGGTGATGCAGTAGATTGTTTTAACTTTTTGGCAGGTACAGATGGTTGGGATCATCTGAATACCGCAATCAGCGCTGATCATTCATCTCATGACATTTTTACATAATGTCCAAGACTGCCTCGGAACAGCTAAAGGTCTTAACCATTTTATAACTATTGAATTATATCACGATATAGCCTTGAAAACACACCAATTTTTATAATGATTGCATGGGTACAAAATGTGACTTCTAGAGTAGATGCATAGACAGCAGACAGATGACAGATAAAGGACTGACATCAAGTGATCAAAACAGCTTATCTTCAGCACTGTATAAATCAGACGTTTTTTTCCCAGTAGCTTTCTATTTATTGATTTTGTTCTGTTTCAAAAACACCATCAAACACAGCACCCTACATCTACATCAGCCAGACTTAAATACAGAAGAATGAATCTTCGTACTAATCATCTTAACTAATGAATCCAATGAAATTTATATATTTATTATAAAAATTTGTTTAATGAAACAGTCTGTAATAAATCTGTCCTTTTTCTGATGTAATGTATAAATATGTTCTGGATGAAATTCTGCTATTCTAGATGAAATTCTGTAAATAATCCTAAATACTATAAATTGAGGACAATGTGATGTAACAGACATAATCATCAGTGTACACACAAGTGTGCAAAACATTGCATAAAAAAAAGGTAGCTCTTGCATAAATTAAATGAAAAGTTGAAAAATAAAATCTTCAAAATATCTGATGTATTATGAAATGTAACTGTAAAATGTAACTGCAAAACGTAACTATAAATGTAACTTTAAAATGTAACTGTTAAATGTAACTTTAAAATGTCACTTTAAAATGTAATTGTAAAATTTTAACTGTAAAATGTAAAGGTAACTGTAAAATATAACTGTAAAATGTAACTGTAAACTGTAACTGTAATTGTAACTGTAAAATGTAACTGTCAAATTAACTGTAAAATGTAACTGTAAAATGTAAATATAAAATGTAACTTTAAAATGCATCTTTAAATGTAACTGTATACTTACCAACAAAGAATGAAATCAAAATATCCTAAAATCTCTGAAAATACTATTTATTACAACAATATCAGTTTTCTTGAAGAACAGACGATCACTTTATGAATAATGAATCAATCGGAGATTTCCTTCTCCAAATGCGAAGCATATTCAGCGGACAAAATCTTGTTACTATTCACAAGAATCCTGTCAATTTTCTCTCCGACTTTTTCAGAATCCCCCCAAGGTTTCCTTGACATCATAAAAATTCATATTGTCATATCTTAATAATTGATGCCCTTGTGAACAACATCTGAGATATACCCAGACAATCGAGATGGTTCATACCAGAATGATTGGGATGAAATCTGTTTTAATTTTTCCAAAAGTTTTAATGTTAACCATTACTACCTATTCAGCACCAGACTGTTCTAAGGAACACATGTGTGAACGGCCAATAAACTTTATGTACCAATAATGTTTCATAGATCAAGATATTAACCTGAAAGGAAATTATAACAATGAGAAATCAATAAATAATTCAGATTCTTATTGATGTACACATTAAGTTTTAGTGCAATACCATTAACAGTAATCAAGATGTTGTGCCAGACAATATTATGACATAAATACATTTCACCCACGCAGATAACCATAAATACATTTCAGAGTTAACAAACAATTAGTATTATACGTTGCTAGTTTTTTAACATTTTCTTTATTGCTGTCTATCATTGTAATCTATCTATGTCCCCAGTTTGAGTCTATCCCTTTGAGGGATTCACTGTAGGCAAATCAAACTAATTACAAAAAATCGACCCCTAGAAGACATGTTAATCTTTGCTTTGTTATTTATCAGAGATCCCTCTATACATGGCACAAACGGTTGGAGTAAATGCTGTGCAATATTTGGGAAATTAAAGTTTAGCAGGAAAGTGTACGTTTCTAACAACACATCTGATAATTCACTGCGTACGCTGACTTCAAACATTAGCTTACTGCAAACATGTATCAAAACACAAGTTGTGTTGCCTGAGCTTGTGGAAGTTCATACAATACTTCTTTCCAAATCAACCAATTATCGATATAACGTTTCAGGGTATTGAATGTGCATAATTCAAAATGGGACTTCAGTTGAGATTTTGAAGGATTTTTTGTTCCTTTCAAGACAACAGTTTAAATTACCAGGAGCTTATGATAATTTCAAAATCATCCACGGGGCTCAGGGGTAAGAGACTCAGTATCGGGATAGCCAAGAGGTCCACATCACTCAGGCGCTGTTTTACGGTGCATTTTCGTTGTCCGCCTTCTGTGTCTCACTTTGGTGCAATAGCGGGAACCTCCTCACAAAATTTGTTGGGCACTTATACCAATAAAATCAAAAAAACAATATTTAAATGTATTTATGATTTGACATGGTAGGATAGTTTAAAATACACCATCCAAATGCTTACCAATCCTAGCTTATCTATTTACCCTCACCGAAAAAAAAAACGGCTTATTTTGCCTTATGTATAACCCCCCCGTGAGGTAACTTCAGATTTTTAAAAAGTGGTGGATTTTTCAAAATCTTGGTTTTCATCACAATTTAATTCTTATTTAGAGCGTTAGTTGTTTTTAATAGGTAAATTGTATTGGCCGGTTGTACCTATTAAACTACACTTTCCGCCTATTAGGGCAAAAAATTGGGTGGGGTAGTGAAGGCCCAGCTAGCCAAGAGAATCCCAGGGGATTGGCATGAATGGTTCCTTCTGTAACAGGCCTATATTGCCAACTGCGACAAGACACACAAGTGGCAACAACTTTTCTGTTTTGGGAGACAAAAACATTTCATAATAGCACTTATTTGTAATCATCTAGGCCAATTCTAATGATTTTGTGCTAATTGGGGCAATTTATGAATGTTCCATAGGGAACCCTCTGCATTTGCTCCCCAATATCTTTAGTGCTCAGCATTTTCTAAATTTCAATTCGCTTGTATAGTCTTGTCTTTCCAACTTTCATAATTTATCTAAATGAGGCCCACTTTCTTGATTTACTGTCTACAATAAATTGAAATTTCAGATGTCATCAAATCAAAAAAATCACACTGCAACAACTCTGGAAGCTGTTTGGAATATAGATTTACTCAAGAGTAACAAGCGCTACTAGACTGGATCCAGAGGGGCACCAAGGGTAATCTATGTAAAAAGAAAGCATGCCTTCCCTAAAAGCACTGAATCCAGCATAGGCAGACAGACAGCTACATTTGACATAGCTCATGCATCCACACACATGCAATACAAACAAAATGACACAACACAAAATCCCTCAAAACCTTGTGCAAACCTTTCACACATTGACTTAATGCGAATCAAATGCTGTCCAAACAAGATGGGGGGAAATGTGCAGCATCCTGCCAAAATGCTCTAGAAAAATTCCCTATTGCTGTACAAGCCCTTAACACTCTATATTTGGTACTATATATTTAGTACTTAAGTCAAGTCTCTGGTAATAATGCTTATTCTATTTAATTCAGCAGCCAAAAAAAGTCTTACCTTGACAGTCTGGTTACATGCTGTGTCTAAGTGGCTGTATCCGACTGTTGTATACAACCTATTTTAAAAATAAACTTTTTTTAGTTTCATAATAACATGCACAGTGACACACTTGGCATTAGGGAATTGAAAGTAAATTAAATTCCCACAGGACTTCAGCTTGATCATTTAGCTGCATGTTACTGTAGTGTTGTACCAAAATGTCAATTACATTAAATTTTGCAAATAATGGAATAAACTTAGTCGGCAACAACTGAAAATTACTTTGGTGGTCTTACTTGTACCGGTACACCAGGGATTTTGATTCAACTACAAGAGCCAATATTACTCAGGAGTGGGCGTTCCGAAATGAATTTCAGTTACACCTTCTGAATGGTCATCCAATCGTCGCTACGGTGGTGTCAATATCTGGTTAATTAACATTCATAATAACCCCTCACCCTTACACAAACAGAAAATCGGGAATTTACACAAAGTTGCCCATTAGCCTGGGTTACGTATCATTAATCCCACATGTTTATTTTATAAGCCTTGATGATGTTTATATTAAAGTATATATCTCATTGCCTTTAAAATGAATGTTTGAGTTTTGAATGGTTGGGTTGAAAAAAAACATTTATTTGGAGCATCAACATAGATTTTATGACAGTTGTAATCCAGACAGTGGGGTATATTCACCACTAAAGTCAAAGCTGTTACTCAGACTATGTTAAATGGTGTAAACATTGTTAACTTTGATCTGGGCTAATTGGTTTTCAGCTGGGCTACTGGATTTGAAAAGTTACGAGCCCGGCTGGCTAATGGCATTTCAATGTTAATTTATATCCCTGTTACACCCTGCATGATTCATATTGGGAATAAAAATCTGAATATCACAAATTACTTAAGATTCTGTGCCGGTTGAAACCGAAAAAACAAATATCGAAAATTTCAGCTTCCACAGGTTTCAGCAGCTAGTAATCAAATACAAATGTACCATACATTGACATGATGAATTGATTAACAGTCTGACAGGTTTTCCCATAACTGATTCAGACAATTCTCACTTTTATATTGCATATTAAATAATAATTGACATTCAAACCATTTCTAAATCAAATCAATATTTCCAGAGGAAAGCCACACCCCTATTTTCTTCTTCTCACAAATTAACTTCTCTTAAAAAAAATTGGTAAAACATTTCTGTGAATTTACTTTAAGATAAAATCTGGGCACTTGTTTCTAACATTTTAAAGGTTTTCTTGTATAAGTCTATTTAAAGTAAAATATCGACCGCCTCGATAGCCTAGTGGTAGAGCATCCGCTTCAAGTGCAGGAGGTCGTGGGTTCGCTCCCTGGCCGCGTCATACCAAAGACGTAAAAAATGGTACCAGTAGCTCCCTTGCTTGGCGCTCAGCTTAAGGGAAACTGGCTTCTCTTCTCTCATCCCTCACGCGTGGATACCATAGAAATGAGGTGTCGAGTGATTTATAGTTGGTACTTGTTTCACTCGACCTAAAATTATAACTAAAATATGTGATCCCTGTGACAGAGCCATTGTTGACCCCAGTGGCATAATTTGAAACAGGACTTGGTAGAAAACCATCTGCCTAATGAAACACACCACACATCTTAGCTCTGGGCCCAGACAGCTTCCCTGCTATGTAAATCAAGGCCAAGAAGGATGTGTTAAACTTTGTGAGTGAAACTTTCAGGCTGATCTCCCTTGCACTGCATCAGCACTTGTAAAGACATTAAAATTAGAACATAGAACTGCATTTCAAAGATTTCACTTTTCCCTATTGACAACAGTTACTGTTTCTTGAGGACTCAAAACCTTTTGGTCAGTTAGTAAACATGTAGGGTCACAAAATGAACATTCCTGCCACACAATGAAATCCAGGCTGCCATTTCAGACAGGAATATATTTAAAGTTTTCCTCTATACTTGCCATGGTTACAAGAATTCTACATGGAATGAAATTCTTGAAACAATTTTGACAGGGGACAATGCCAATAAATACTGCATGCAGAAATGTCCAGCATCTCACACCCATCCTCAACAGAAACTGCTAATGATCTGGTGATCCAAATGTCATTAGAGATCAATGGGGGTCATCATATTCTCTTAAACAATAATTCTAGCATGCCTTGTTATATGTATCACTCTACTTAGCCTAGAATAATATCTTTTAACAAAAACCTCTTGAATCGACACTCAAACCCTTAAATCCACTGATAAAATCCTCAGTCTTATCTCATTTAATTGTGAAACAAATTTGTTTACCATGTAAACATAGGCGCTGCATAATCCACAATCAATAATAATGCCATATCAACCTTTGTTCAATAGTATTTACAAACCACAAAAGCGAAAGTGATTTAAAGTACTGATAAATGCAAAATGAATTATTAATTCGGTGCGAAATGTGTGTGGTACGAAACTACATGCCAAATAAAATGGTCAACCCGCTTCTTAACAGAACATTTAAAAGGATGAATAGTATTGTGTTTAATCATTTCGGTATTTTATATCTTACTTTTCTGCATTAAAATACTCACAGCAAGTCGGCTCTTTTCTTATTTCATGTGATTTACAATATTTGATTACCGATTTTCGTACTCCCGTAATTATTGTGAGAATCATATTCCGTCAAAATCAGTAAAAACGTAGGTTACAAACCACCATTTAGCCGGTTATAATGTAGTAAATAATAATTATATTCCTGCTGTATTGCACAAAAAAAGTTAACAAAATTTACCTCATAAATATATATTGGACCATTTCACATCATGACAATTCGATCAAACAGATAAAAGGTGATCCATTAGCTGTGGCTTAAAACATTTCACATAATGAGTGAACATGAAACATTGTCCCAAAACTCTGCGGGTCCTTATATGCATCCCGCACGAAAAACCGCCCGACAATAGGGGAAAGCCCCCTTCCGCGAAGAGGGGTCCTCCCTTAAAAAAAAAAATATTTTTTTTTTTTTAAAAATTTTTTTTAACCATAATAAAAGTAGGAAAATGCCAATATCTATCAATAGGGACTGCAGTGCGTGAATGATAGATCGATAAGGTATTCCAACAACCTCCCTGTAGGGCTAGTTCTTAGCAACATGGTTAGAATCCATGGAAAATGTTACTACCTTATAGGGTTAGCTCTTTAGCGACATCAGGTTAGAATAGATGTCTGTAGTGAGCAACGTGTACTGTGGGTTACTAAGTGCCTGTGACCCCAGTGGAGGGTAAGTGACTTGCTAAAACAGGACCAAATTGAGTCTTTACCATTGGCAACAGTGTATATATAAATGTAATTTTATTTTTTAAATAGAATGTAATTGTTGAGGAAATAGGATAAAAAAAATGCATCTTTGTATCACCATTCACTCAGCTGATGCACCTGAACACAAGACTTTAGTGATCCAAACAGTAAGTGTTTCTAAGATACGCACATGTGAATTATTAAAGTTTTACACAAAACTTTAACCAAATTTTCTAGATCAGTCAAATGCAATAACTTTTATTGAACTCAGTAAACGGCCAACTGACTTGACTGTCTGATTGAGGTTTCAAATCAGCTACAAATTGCTGAGATGTGTGCATAAAATTACTTGCATCGAAACCATAGCCCAAAATCTTCTTGGTGAGAAAAAGGTCATGATTTGTAGGAAATTGTTTTAAAAAGTTTTATAATTCTTTGATGAACCTCGAGACTTAACTAATATTTGAAATCAATCCCATTACTGATTAGAAATACTTCAACTAAATTTTCAAGGCCAAACTTGGGCCTTAATTTTTATAAACTTCAATCAAGACTTCAAGTAATGTAACTTTACTGTTGATACTCCTCCCAACCTTTATTCAAGGTTCAAAATCTGTCTTCAGAGATTTTCTACAAATTGACAGTGACCTAGTTTTTTCCCCCAGGTGACCCATCTATATATAAGACTAACATTCTGATCAATTTTCATGTGGATCAGACCGTAAATACTTCAAATCTGGTTGAAAATTTGGCCTGTACAGCGTTTACAAAGTGACCTAATATTTTACCTTATACAACCCCATTTCTAACTAAATGACTTAGATTTTACGAAGACAAGCTCTTTTCATCAAGCTTCATGCCAATTTAACCTATTGACCTAACTTTTGACCCTAGATGACTCAGAATCCAGCTCAACAAAGAATTTTTTAGGTTAACATTGCTACCAAGATCCATTAAGATTAGAATCAAGTGTTACGAGCAAATTTTTTGTCAACAGATGGAAGGGGCCCGATGGTTGAAGGGCCAGAAAGACATGTAACCAGGCTATAATATTATCCAAATTCTTTCATTCAAATTTTGTTAATCAAATAAAATTATTTAAATGACTGCATCAAGAATTTTCTATTTTGGAATTAAGCTGTTTTGACATGTTGTACTTTATCTTAAATATTTCCTGCTACAATATGTCAAAACAGCTTAATTCCAAAATAGAAAATTCTTGATGCACATTTAATAAATTTTATTTAATTAACAAAATTTGAAAGTAAAATAATAGAATTCAATATTTTTATCAACTAGATGCCCACGTGCAACATGTCAAGCCCGCCATATGTCAAAAGGGCTAACGCCTTACCAAGCAGAGATGGGTCAAAATTCACCTAAATATTGGATGTAACATGCATGTTGTACCACAGAAAAGTGGTCTCGATTTTTCTCTACGGCCAGTAATAAAAAAGTTACAATATAAGCTATTTATAGTAACAACAAAGGGAAGTAGTTCTAAAAACAGGGGAAGCCCATGGTGGTGAACATTTGTACAAAGTAACATCAAAATCCCTCCATGCATGAAGAAGAAATGCTCCAGACAAAGATATTCTTGACTTTGAACTTTAACCTCTAAGTGTGACCTTGACCTTAGACCTAGGGACCTGGTTCTTGTGCATGACACTCCTTCTCATGATGGTGAACATTTGTGCCAAGTTAAATTAAAATCCCTCCATGCATGAAAAAGATATGCTCCGGACAAAGTCATTCTTGAATTTGACCTTTAACCTCCCAAGTGTGACCTTGACCTTAGACCTAGGGACCTGGTTCTTGCACATGACACTCCGTCTCATGATGGTGAACATTTGTGCCAAGTAACATCAAAATCCCTCCATGCATGAAAAAGGTATGGTCCGGACAAAATCGGACGCACGCACGTACGCACGCATGCACATACACCAAAGCGACAAAAGTGACGACTAAGTCGAGCTCACCGCAAGGAGGCTCTACAAAAATTGAATGAAAGAATTTGGCTAATATTATAGCCTGGTTACAGACAGCACACAAGTATTCACAATAGCTAAAGTAAACATAGTTTCAAAGACTTTGTCAGGTAAGCTAAAAAAATACTGTCCTTTCTCACTTTACATGTACTTTCAGTTTTGAGTTTAAAATTGCTCTCTTAGAAGTTTTGACACTTGAAATTTCTTTCTTTTGTTACAGTAACTGTCTGACATTTAGTTTATACTAATTCATTTACTATAGTCTATTGCATTGATGATTCTATAAGAACTGAATAAAGGAAACTGCTAAGACTAACACTTTAAGAATTCTCAATGTCCAAAATAACATAGTCAAACTGAATATGACAATCTGGTAAAAGTCAGATTATTTTTCTGTGATGTAAGGATTGTGTTGTTCAGGATATTTATTGGTTGGAAGTATTCTCAAATGTACTAGCCTGCTTTAGAACATGTATCAAATAACAAGAGCTTGCTGCTAGATATGATTCAGAATAGAAAAACTAATTTAAAGTAAATAGTTTTGAAATTTTCCTGAAAATCTGTCCATGTTAAAATCAAGTTTAAAATATACTGCAGGGCAGTTTGTTAAAAAAAAACAGAGACAAAATTAAAGACAAAGATTACATAAGGGCCTAATTACTTAATGTGATACAGTTAAACTTCCTATATAGTGTCTTCCTCTTCCTAATTTATAGTTCATTACATGTCTTTACTCTTAAATAGTAACTGAATCATGTAAACAGGAGAATAGCTCAATTCCTGTACTTCCTAGGTATACGTCAGTGTTCCAAAGTAAATCCACTGAAGGGTGCGATGTATTACAAATGTATAACAATAGTGTAGAAGTTTTGAATTGTGACAACAAAGAAGTGGACCCTAACTGGTGATCACCTGTTTTTGCAGGCAGACAACACATTAACATTTAGAGAAGTCAAGTCTGAATTTCAAACAATGTATTTTATATGAATACAGTATCTTATCACAGAAAGAATACATAATACATTATCAATCAAAACATTATATGAACTTGTCTATGCAGTACATTAAAAACAAATGCTACCAATAGATTGACGTAAATGTGCTAAATCCAAAATGTTGTCATTACCAATCAACATTTTGTATGGAAAAAAAACATGTATATTGTACAACTTCAAAGTCACTCCTAATTCACTAAGAAACAGTTTAGCAGACAATATTCTATGAATCTCTTTTCTCAGACCAGTCTAAAGCAATGGTTAAATTTGAGTTCACTTCAAGTGAATCATAGTCAGATTTTTCAGACTGATAAATTTTCAGAAAACACTGATAACAGAGCAAAGATAATTTCAATCACAGAAGTGAAACTTGTAACAGCTCAAAATTGTTTTAATCTAAAACACTTGTACATTGTATGAAGCCACTGTAAATGAAGATAAGGACCTCACACCAAAATGCACCTAATTAGTCTATGCATCTATTTAATATATCACATATCAGTATTATTATACATAAGCCAGTAGTAAGTCCCTCTTTATACATGCACATGTAAGTCTTTCACTGGCCTCTCTAAATTCAACATTTATCACCAGATTTTTTTACTTAAGTTAAGAACATACCAGTTCTGACATTTAGCAAACATTTCTATAAATATTTACACAATATATTTCTTATTCCTAGTTATTAACTTTTGCAAGCATTTTAATCACTTCATAGATTTAGTTTTCACTTTTGCTTTCAGTTCAAAGGTGACATTAACTCTGCAGGAAACAGTCACGGTGGCTTGTGAAATTCTTTGCTGCACTGTTGGATGTGTCTCTACATCAGCCACTCCTTCAATCTGACCCTCCCACTCTTTTGACTCCTCCTCTTGTATGCTGATAGGTTTACCAACTGCCTGGTGAACAAACTTTGCCATTTCCTGAGCTTTTTGTTTCGCGTTATGAACAGCTAACAGACTGGCTTGCTGTCTACAGTAAATAAAGTAAAATACATGTAAGTACATAAATTTTCATATGTATGATGAATATCTATTGTCAACTGGGCCAAATTTTATGAAATTACTTCTCAAGTGGAAATATAAAATTCATCTTTTTGTGTTGCCATCTACTTACTGGAATTGCAGTGTAATCAAAATCATTGTATCAGGAATCATTTATAGTTACAGCTCAGACATGTACATGCCTGTATAACAAATGTGATAGAAACTACAATGTACCAAATAGTGCAAGGTTTAACAGATTTTAAGCTTATTTGAATTTATCACATTTCCAAATTTACTAAATGACAGCATTTTTTTATTCAAAGTACTAGTAAAAGATTCTTCTGCAAACTGCTCTTCTGCCCAGCAGCATATTATCAAAGTTTAATGCAAAAATGTAGTTAGGCAATCATTTTTCTTTTCATACATTGTATATGTTATGGAGGTATTGCAATTAGCCTTTAATATATTGTACATTTATGAGTAAAGAATCAAAGGCTGCATAATTCAGAAAGGTGAGTTTACTGCAACACAGAATGAAGAGTCTTACCGGAGAGTCTCAAGAGTTGTACCAGCATGGTAGAATTCTGGTATTCCTACACTGACAGTTTCATCCAACTTTTCGACAAGAAGGTTACATGCTGTCTGACATTTGTGGAAATCTAGAAACACGACAATGACTTCTGATGTCATATCATACATACTCTCTGCCCTTCGCATACACTTATGAACTTGAATATCACTTTCCTGAAAAACACAACTTTATATAATGAAAGTCTGATCCTTTCTAATTTATGGGCTGCAATTTGAAGTCACTAACATGAAGCAGAATTATTGGTACTTTCGCTAACACATTTTTATCCATGACATGCCATGAGGACTAGTAACTTTCATGGTTCTATCATAGATATTAATAACACTTCTTAATCATCTCCAAACATCTACCGGTACTAAAGTTAGTAAAGAAAGTTTTTTTTTATTACATTTAAAATGATTTTAGTAGACTTTATGAGTGAGTTTCAATGCTAAAACTGATAACAGTTTGGAATGTGCATCAATAACATTCATAATACACACATAAAAATTATAGTCAAAATAATATGTTAGTTGGTCAGGCAGAGTTTTGCTGCTGTCTGACTGAATGGCCTTAAAATTACATTATAATTAGTCTCACTATTTCCACTTCGAAGGCAGACCGATTTTACAGGTTGACATTTTACAGTTGTCTGCCTTCTACGTCTCACTTTGAAGTGCCAATAGCTGGGAACACATCCCCAACGAAATTCTGTTGGGCACATATAAACCCAACAAAATCCAATATTTAGATGTATTTATGATTTAATATGATAGGATTAAGTTTTAAAATGATGCTGACACAATTCTAAGTAGTGTAAACTTGCATGTTAAGGTTTAAAAAATTCAGATTTTTATAAAGTGGTGAGATTTTTCATAAATTTTTATGTTTTCCTTTAAAAGGATATTTAAATCATCATTTTAGACCGGAAAATTGATTTTAGAAGAAGGAAAATTGTGTATTATGCGCCAGTTGTACCTAATATTGAAACTACATTTTCTGCCTACTATGGAGCACATTAAAATTAGGCGTAGAGGTGTGACAGTTATAAAATATCAGATCTGTGAAAGGGGTCACACTGAAACGCCAAATTAATTAGGCTACATTATAATAGTTTCTGTTGTTCAGTCAGGCAATCAATTTTCAGGAAGACTGTAATCGGAAAAACTTTGTGACATTATCCTGGAATAGCATAGTGACTACTTTGTCACCTGAAAATTCCTGCATTAATTTGGTCTTTCGACTGTTTGATGTGAGTAAAGATATTTCCCATAAAAAAAACGTTACCCTAAATATTTCCTAAAATCTTGTCAAGTTAATTTCTACAAGCAAAAAACATGTACTTTGACAATGCAGCTGCAAATATGATAACATGATACTAGGTTAAGTAAAGTGCCCTTACCTTTACACTGTGATTTTGAAGTGTTTGAAGCACATAGTCAAGACGTCGTTGTATGCTATTTTTCACATCCTGAACATTATCCTTTATGCTGTGTATTTTTATTGTCACCCTACATCTGTCTGGTGGTAGAGAAACTTCTCCTACTGCTGTAACTTTTATCATTCTGTCACTTTTACCAATTTCTTTACCCTCAAATTCATGAAAATTGTTGGACGAGTTGGGAAACATGTTTTCCCTTTGTGGCGGAAATATACCTGGGTTAATCTGTTGCTGCCGATTCCCTCTGGTAGTTATTGATGCAAATACTTGTGAAGGGACATAATTTGTCATATTTCAGAGTTTTATTTTGAAATTTCAGTGCATTCCCACCTTAGAAATTATTTGTTGATACTTGTTACATCAAAATAACTCAAACGCTTGCTTTTGATGTATTGTGCGTTTTGAAGACTGCCACATATGCTGTGGACAAAATTAAAAAAGCATCAAATTTTGTTTTATCATATTTATTTCGGATATTCTCTAAAGTTTCAATCATCACTAATTTTTAATAAGGAAATTTGCACAATATTTGCGGAATATTAGTGAAAATTTAGAATTTGTAAATGTTGTAAGCTTCCTTTGCTTACGAGGACAAATAGTACTGTCATTTTTCGTAAATATTTCGGTTTGTCCGTCCAGATATGTCGAGCTCTGGAAAGCGACCTGATGGAACAGATGGTAGTGATCATTGGCATAGAGAAAGTGTCGCATGGCAGTACAAAATTAGGTAATTACCTTATATGGCATGCAGTACGATGCCATATGGTAGATTCGTCCTAGGTCATTTTCGTAACCAAACAATGCTTTTATCAAAAATAGGAACCCAACGTTTGTGATAATGAAATGTATAAGAGTAACAGCTATTTTAAAATTTCAAACAGTTGAATATGAAAAATTTAATAATAATAAAGCTACTAACTAGAAAAATCATAATGTAAATTTGTAAACGTCTCTAGTGCTGCCAGAGACAACATGTACTCACTGCTTTTTGTTTCTATTTTCAGTTCTATAAACAAGAGTAGACTTAAAACGGCACTTGTTCTACAGATTTTGTTTGGGCTTATTGTCATAGTGCGCCTTCTACCTGGTCTAACTGCTTTAATTGGATTGCCAGTCTATAGGCGACTCCAGCACTGGGATTTTCCAGCACCAAAGGCCTGGGAATATGCCTGGATTGTCAGCTTACTGGCGGCATTGTTTGGCTTAAAGTCACTGCCTAGAAATGACACTCTCATCCTCAAACAGTTCATGATCGGAACAGTTGTTTTTGGAATTTTGCCAGTTTTGTATGGAATGGTGGAACTTCTTGATGATTTAATCCTGTATTACAATGAAAGAAAATACAGTGCTCAAATTCTAGGTTTTCCAGCTGTTCTTATGTGGTATTTTGCGCTGGTTATTTGTCTACAAATCCATATCTTTTCAATGTACTTTGGGGTAAATTTATTAAAATCATGGAAACCAAGAGATAAGAAAACCCGTTGAGAAGTGACCGTTATATCTGACATTTACCAGATTGTGCCGAATAAAGCATGAAATGCTGAAAGAGACTTAGATAAAATGCCTACACATAATCATATCAACTGTTACAAAACTTTGACCTTCACCATACCTCTGCATAAATTTGCAGTTGTTGACTTGCCATTCCATATGCTAAACAGGAAACTGCTTTAATTCTTCTCTTAATCTACTCAAAGCATCATTCAGCCTGCTGTCCCAGCTCTTTCATTTAGAAGAAATGAAAAAAGAACAGATTTTAGCCACCTTATCCTTTTTAAAGGCACAAAATCAGTGAGGCAATGTTTTCAACCTTACCTTGCCTTCATTTTGAAGAAAGAAAGAGGAAATAAAATTTGGCAATTAATGTTTTGAGAGGCTGGTAATTACATAAGTGTCTAATAAAACTAAATAGATCTAGTATATAGTGTGCCTTTAAATGTTTGCAGAAGTTGAAGAATGTGTGCCTTTTAAAGTACAGAATAGTTTTGAGGTAAAGTGTCATTGAAAAGAAAAACAAACATATAGTAAGTGAATTTGTTGGGGAACTGGAGCCTCAAAAAATATAGTTTAGTTTTCTTTCAGTAAAATTTCAGTCCAGGATATAATTCTGTTTGCATTATAATAAAATGGTTAATGATAATTATTTCAGAAGAATGTGCAATATTGTCATTAAACTCCCATTTTCAAAATATTTTAGATGTAGTTGTTGCTATAAAAGTGTCATCACTTTAAATGTATGATAAGGGTACTGACTTCATTTAATATGACACTGAATCAACATTTTTATTATATGAAGTGTGTGGTTTTTTTTCTATCCAAACTGCTGTAAATGTTGGCCTTTCAGTATGTTATTTATATTTTATTTTATTTTGGTGATATAGTTGATGCATATGTAACAGATATTCAAAGATGTCAAAGGTAGTATACATTTGTAACAATAAAATACTAGTATCTAAACATACAATGTATAAAGAAAAAGTATGAAACTATTTCATTAATTTTAAGAGTATAAGTTTATTTTCAAACTTTTCAGTTTCAAGCCATTTAATTCAAATACAGTTTATAAAATTCTGTATGGTATTGAGACATCACTAACAGTTTGGTCAGGCAAGTGTGGTATGTTATTATTCTACTCTTGTACCGACGGTTCAAAATGTTTAGAAGGTTTAAGTTGCTGTAAGTACTTGTTGCAGAATGTTTAAGTTGCTGTAAGTACTTGCTGCAGAATGTTTAAGTTGCTGTAAGTACTTGCTGCAGAATGTTTAAGTTGCTGTAAGTACTTGCTGCAGAATGTTTAAGTTGCTGTAAGTTCTTGCTGCAGAATGTTTAAGTTGCTGTAGCTACTTGCTGCAGAATGTTTAAGTTGCTGCAATGTTTTGGTTGCTGTAACTTCTTGCTGCAGAATGTTTCAAGTTGCTGTAACTTGCAGAATGTTTAAGTTGCTGGAGCTACTTGCTGCAGAATGTTTAAAGTTACTGCAACTTGCAGAATGTTTAAGTTGCTGGAGCTACTTGCTGCAGAATGTTTAAGCTGCTGTAATTACTTGCTGCAGAATGTTTAAGTTGCTGTAACTATTGCTGCAGAATGTTTAAGTTACTGTAACTTCCCACTGCAGCATGTTTAAGTTGCTGTAACTACTTGCTGCAGAATGTTAAGTTGCTTCAACTACTTGCTGCAGAATGTTTAAGTTGCTGGAGCTACTTGCTGCAGAATGTTTAAGTTGCTGTAACTACCCACTGCAGAATGTTAAGTGGCTGTAACTACTTGCTGCAGAATGTTTAAGTTGCTGTAACTACTAAGTAACATGCTGCAGAATGTTTATGGTGTGCAGGGATTGTTTTGTTTTATTGTAATATTGAATTTTCCTGATATGTAGCATGTATTTCATATGTTAGACAGTTAAAGTTGTTGTCGTCATTTTCCAATGTCATCTGTTAAAATGCATCTTCTAATGATTGTCAGATTAATAGGTACAGTACACAAGCTTTTACAACCTTACATTTGCCAAAAAGTGTTTGTACACAGATGTTAATCAATATGTAATTGTCACCAAAAGCAGAAGTTCAGGATACTTTTACAAGTTTTCAACTGCCCAAGAGCATTTGGTCTTTGGCGCTCGTAAGACTGTACTGCCACTGGGGAGCATATTGCTAAAACAGTTGTTTGACTGTACAATCATCAAAGATTCAATAGGACCCAGCCTCCCAGGGCAGTCCAGGATTTCCCAGGACCATAAGTCTCTTTACATAACATTCCCAGTGTTTAAATATTTTAAGTTACACAAAATACTTGAACATATTTATTACCTTTATTTATGAATGTTTTGTAGGCTGTTCTTCAAGATTTTGTGCCACACATGTATGTACAGTATGCATATAAAAGAAATGCTGATTACTGGTTTATTCAAAAACATGCCACTATACCAGATGTAGACTTATTCATGCTATGATCAAACATTGTGAGAAATTGCACACAGATTAAATAGGATTGTTTCCACTTACTCGGATACTGGGTGTAAAATTGGGTGTCTAATTCATGTAGGAACACAGAATATTCCAGTAAAATACCTTCTAAACATATTCTTTTTAAAAAGCAAGTTAATCTATTCTGACACTTCTGAACCATTTCTATGGTTCTATTTTTTATGTAAAGATGAAATCATTATTGTTAAAGCTGCTCGCTCTCCGTTGCCGTAAAAAAAAATTCAAAAAGACATACTAATACATAAAATATAAATCTAAAGGTTAGAATCAACAAAAGAAGTAAAAATCTAGGTAGAAATTTGCAAAAATCGAATGAAAATGGTGGATTTACGGCACCGCTACAATATATGTTTATATTGGAATTTCAAAAGCGTTTGCAACACTTTACTATTTGGTAGCGTATTATTTCAAATCTACAGATATATGTGACAGAAACTTAAACTGGAACCTTTTGATATGACTTTATGTTTTAAAATCTGTTATTTTCATACAGTTTGAAGAACTTTATTTTTATACCAAAATCTGAGAGCGAGCAGCTTTAAAGCTTAGTTTAACCTGTTTGCAACCTTTAGTAGTGGTGTGCTACCAATTACTATTGATTTGTTTGATTAAATTTTGAAAATCACAACCTCAATCAGTTAATTGGAATTGTTAACCTCATATTTATGTGCAATTATTTTACCACTTTCTAAACTACTGCACTGTTTAATATTAGTATAAAAGATATATGTGTGCAAACCTTGTATATTATTGCAACAAATATTTGCTCATTGCTTTGTAAGGGAGTGTACAATTGTCTGGTGTCTGTAGCTAAGTTTACATAAATTTCCACCAATGTTTTTCAGTCTGTTTTGTTAAATGATGCAAGGTGACAGTATAGCAACAGCTTTTATTAGTGTTTTATTTCTGTCATACTTTACATCTCCAAATAAAAGATTTATCAAGAACTTAAGCATTTCTCTTCTATGCCCCCCAAACCTTGCCACACATGCAGTTGATATGAAGGGATATTGACTTTGTGCTTTCTAGATGTCTGTATGTCACAAACTGTGATCAATATTACAAGAGCACAGTTATTGACTGGGTTTTCAAACTCGGTTGGGTGAATTGTCATGTTGAGAAAATGACCATTGTCGACATAAAAAAGATATCCAATGTAGATCTATGTCTACAAAATGGATGATCCTAGGGTCAATATATCAGAGTGGTTGGTCACAAGAGTAAATGACCCATATTGATATTGGATGGGTGGGCCAAGTGTCGATGCCGCACTGCCTTTAAAGCTGCTTGCTCTCAGATTTTGGTAAAAAATTAAGTTCTTCAAACTGTATGAAAACGTATTTAAACATATATATATAAACCCCCCTAAATCCCCCCCCCCCGATAATATAAAGTTTTTTTCGTCTATTTTTCAATCTTTATGTTTTTTTTTTTTTTTTTTTTTTTTTTTTTTTTCAAGGCTTTAACATCAAAAAGATACAACAACAAAAATAATATGAAATAAAGAAATAGTTTATATAAATTTTTTTTACTCTATCAATCTTTAATGTACCCACATGCTAAGAGACTAGTGTCACTGATTGACACTGTGGCAACAGAGCAGTACTTGGCACGGTAAGTATTGCTACTTGATGTGGGCTCGAGTCTGGCATCGGTCTTACGGTATTTATATAGAGAACAAAATACAGCTCCTGCAATTATTACATTCATATAAACAGATTTTTTTTTAAAAGCTAAAATTTCATTACAATGTACAATGCTACAGAAGCAACTTCATGTACACGCAAAGTTAGACAAGGAAAAGTTATATAAATACATTTCTAAATAAGTAAAAGCCACACAGAAGTTTATATTATACTTGTGGTTTGATACATACACGGAAATATACTTCCGTCTTACTCTGAAATCGGCGTTTTTTTCTGATACTGTTTGAACCTGCTCTCTAGAGCATCAAGCGTGTATTCGACCTTGCGTTTAAAATCAAGTATGTCTCCGCACACTGTGTCGCCGTTTTCTTCTATCTCTTTTCCGCTTCCTGTTCCTCTTTTTGTTGTTCCTGTCTTTATTTCTTTTCGTATTTTTCCCATTGCGTTTCTTGATCTTTTCAGCACATTTTCTCCTTTTCGCTTCCGTTTTTTTCCTTTTGCACCCTGTAAGATAAACCGCACTTGCAATTTTCTGATTTATACCTTTATGTATTCTTAAGTAAGGTTCATTTCAATACTGAAAAGGATTTTAATATACGTTTGGAAAATACAGAAATATCTCACATGCACAGGGATAAGCAGAATTTGCGCAGCAGTATCCTTCATTTGGCAAGCAAATTTAAAATCCTTTGGCAATTAGGAGTGTGGCACCTCCTACCCTGGAAAAATGGGAGAAATGCTGGGGTCGGTCGTAGACGCCCCTTCAAGGCTAGAAGGCTCAGACATTATAAAACGAGTAAATTAAAGTAAAGTACATGCACAAGGAATCAGTAGATGCATTTCTGAACCTTTATAACGTACAAACGTGAATTATTACCTTTGAACAAAATTTCTTTGATTGAATAGTGAATAAATTTTATATGATGAACTAAACAAAGGTCACCTAATCATTATCGTGAGGTGACATCCGTTAGTTTTATCAAACTTTGTTGGGCACTATTTCGTGATTTTAAAAGCATTTCAAACATTAAATTTTGCATTTCGATTGACATGTCATACTTTTTGCTAATATTGGGGACATATGGTGCACTGTGCTAGTAAAATTTTGCTGCATTAGATTCCATAAATTGATTGCTGATTTGTTCAGATTCTGTATTTCGAGTTTGAATGGACCTATCTTTGTTTTGTCAGGTGATTATATCCTCGCTCGTCAAACCTCTTAGCGAACGAAAGAACCTAAAAGAAAATAAACTTACGTTTTGGAAAGTAGGGCATAGACGGCGCTTGTAACGAGGCAACCTTTGCTGGCCATGATTCTTTAAGAACAAAAGGATCGTCTGCAGCAGGTTCAGTATTGTTAACTATACCATCCGTCATGATGCTGTCACACGCGTTATCGCTTGATTTGTCCGTATTAGATGTAACTGAAAGTAAACACAAATTCACTGGTGTCTTGTAAACAATGACTGACTTTACAGAACACATTCAGCATCAAAACATTAATGTAATTAATGAAGTTCAGAAACTGACACACCCTGTGGCCAGTTTTAACTTACTTATTTCACTGCCACATTGAGGCCAAATAGGGTCACTTTTGATTTCCCATCCGTTTTTTCTTCTACGGTTATCATACAAATTTATTTATTCTCCACCAATACCGAGGTCCCCGGTTCGAATCCAAGCACTGGAAATTTCAGAAATGCTCTTCAGTGTGTTTCCCATCCATCAAATGATCTGGTTAGAAACCAAGAGGTAGACTCAGTCCAGAGGAAATCAAGTTGGAAGACAGAGAGAAATTAAATCCCTTGCCTAAGGACACCACCACCGTGACGGTAGTGAGACCGTATAGCAGCCAAGAGAATTACACAATGTACTGAAAGTTTTCTTACGATCTTTTAAGAAACTGTTTGTAGGTTTACTTACATCTGAAGCAAAGTAGAAAACCCTGCCCACTGTTTGAGTCAGCTCCGACAGTAAAGTTGAATGCAGTTATTTTTTTATTTGAAAATTTGTAACTTCTGCTCCCCATGACGTTGGTGTACTTCCCATGTCCATTTCCTATAACCAGGCGATCGGTTTCACTTAAATCTATACTCCTAACAGTCACAAAGAGCATCAAATTCTGTGTGACGGGCCAATACAGTGTTACTGAACAGTTTCTGGGCTTATTAGAATAGTCCCAAGGGTAGAGTTTATGGCTTCGGATAATACCGACCACGTCCGAGTAAGCCGACCATTTTCCGCCGTTAGAATCGCTGCATACATCTATAAGAGGTCTTTTCGGCTGAACATCTGGAAAAAATGTATCTATGTATAGCATTTACTTTGAAGACTGTGGAAGACGTCTTAAGCAGTTAGTGCTCTAAATTATCCAGTGGTCATATAAAATTTGAACAATTATCATGAATTATGTAATCATTTGAACCATCTTCATAATCATAAATTGTGGGATTAAAAAAATGTGCAAGGATGCAACCATGCAGTATGGACTCGGATCAGTGTGTGCACTATTTTATACTTTTAGTATTTGGTTTCCCCCCCAAAAAACCTCGAAAAAAAAAAAAAAAAAAAATAAAAAAAAAAAAAAAAAAAAAAAAAAAAAAAAAAAAACAACTAATAAAAAAAAAATTTTTTTTTTTTTTTTTTTTTTTTTTTTTTTTTTTTCCCCCCCCCCCCCCCCCCCCCCCCCCCCCCCCCCGGGGGGGCTTACCAAATGTACCTCAAATAAATGTGTTTACTAAAAAGTGATAGGCGAATCAAATAGGGAAAAGGGCGCATTCATCATTCAGACAAATCACCACGGAAGTTACTTCGAATAAAGAAGGCCGAGATTCAACCATCCAATTTCCAAAGTGTTCCGGGTAGTTTAAAATCGGCAGTATTTACAGGTATACCTACCACTATCCGACAAGCTAAAAAGACCGCCATCTTCTTGGCGATCGGTCGGTTTGAAACATTTATACCGGATGCTCATGAAGGTAGGGATTCTTCCAATGCACGTTTTGCTTTTTCTGTCACTTCCGGTGGACACAATGGGTTCTCTTGGCCAGTTTACAACACACTCACTTTGCCAGTAACAGTTGTTTTGATCTACCAAGAGGGACGGTGTCATACCTAAACATCTACCTGAAGAAAGAAGAAAAAACATACCGTATTTGTTTAACACCTTGTAGTTACGTATACTACAAAAAGAAGTTGCAAACGCATTTTTGCACCGTTTGCATATAAGAACAAAAAATATAAGAAAAAGCCTTACTTATGTACTAAATGGTATAAATTTTGGTTAGGGCTCTGATACAAAAATTACTTATCTCATTAGCCATATTGCAACATTAATGGTCAAACCACTATAGAAACCAAAATCTTTGTGTTTTGAAAATTCATAAAGACATGTTTACACAGAGTTCTTGCCGCTGCTGCCGTGACGAACCATTCACTTAGAAGTATAAAAGCTGTATTTTACTGTTTAAGTCACAGGAGCACAATGACAAGTACAATCCAACCTCCCCGGACGACACCTCCCTAGAGCAATAACCTCCCTAAAAGACACACATTTTCTTTTCCGTAAGTAATCGTTCTCTCCAGAACAACACCTCTTTATAGCAAACACATTTCTGTGTTACCAATGGTGTTCGTTCCTGAGAGGTTGCACTGTTAGTCTAATTTTACAAGATGTCTTACCGGTGGAAATGACCTTTATTTGTACTTAAAACATTCCTACCTTCGCTTTTAAATCGATAAGTACATGTTAGAAATATAGCGCAGTATTGCAAACACTAAGAAAGGCTTTCTAACAATTCTTCTTTGTGAACAAACGGCTTGAATACAAAAGAAAGGCATAAATCAACATTGTTTTAGATTGAATAGATCATGGTTCTATTATTATCCTATCAGTAAATTCATTTTTCTGTATCAGTAATTTCAAAGTGACCATGGAGCTTTAACACGGACACTGAGAGTTTTATCGTTGACGAAAATAGTTTCAAAGACCAACCCTTAAAGCACGAAGGAATGTAACAACTACGTAACAACTGCAACCGTATGTTAACTGCTTACCGTCTGCATTTAGGCATTTTCCGGTACCAGACTGGAGACTGACATCGGAGATTAAGCCTCCGCTGCACAGTAATTCTGCAGATTTCTTCTGATGTATCTCCTCAACGCAGGTCTCGGTGGAGTACTGAGCTCTTACTAAAACTAGATGAAGATGTCCATGGAAATATTTTGCATGAATGTATCTAAGTACTGTAAGTGATGAAGAAAATTTATGCCACTTGTTGAAAGGATATATATGTTTTTCTTCTTTTTTATTCATTTGAACCTATCTATTGTTCAAATCTCACTGAGAGTGTCCGTCTTGAACAAGCTCTTTCCAGTGCTGGTGATGAGATTTCTAAGTACATGTATATCCAACCCTTTCATGTGTTTGTACCGTGGCGGCTTTTTCGTTCTTCTTGTATAGGTCCTTGCCGTTAAATGCTCGTGCACGTTTCGTGCAGTAGCGAGGTATTTCTTTGTAACTAAAGGTTTCTATTATCCTTCAAAATTTGCATATTTGATTATCAAGAACAATTCTGACAATACACTATAGTAAACCCCGTTTATAACGAACTCCTTGGGACCATTTAAATGTGTTCATTGTATCCGGAGTTTGTTATATCCATATACCATTTTCATATAAAATAAAATTTAAAAACTCGGGCAGAGAAAATTTATTCCTTATATCCGGATTTTCGCTATATCGAAATGTCGTTATATACGGAGTTTACTGTAATGTTTTTAGAAGCATGTAAATAATAAGTATATTAACCCCAGTTATTTCCTCCATTGAAAGATATAAATTAAAGAATACCTAACGGGAATGATGGATTAGGATAGTCAAAAATGATTTCCACTTATTTTCAGTGGAAATAAAACACTGATACATTTACATAATAATTATATGTTTGGCGTGTATAAATAGAGCTAAATTGTCCTTCTTAAATATTTTTCCTTTACGGGCACGTGGTACCTTATTTTTCAGAATTTTCTATGCCATAATTTTCATCTATTATCTAAACACTAACTGACGGATGAAAATGAAATAATTACTTCGGTAAGAAAGAAAATAACTGAAAAAACTGTGAAGATGGAAAAGTTAGCGAGTATTGTTTTCCTAAAAAGAGACACAGTATTTATTTTTATTGTCTGTTAACCTCGCGTCTCTAAACAGTTCCGTAAAATTAGAAGTTGAATGTTAAACATTTTACCAAGTTGATAAGACTAGTTCGGCTGTTTCTTAATCAACGAATTTGGATGTGACCCTCTCAGCGTTAAGGGTCAAAAATTCAATTTCCTTGAAAAAATGCCCTGCAAGCACAAGCGCTATTATACCTATTATCACTTGTATAGAATTAAGTGGTCTTACCTATGGCTTGTACCAGAGCAAATAAAAACGGTATATTTATCCAGGAAAACATGTTCCGTAAATAATCTCGTCTGCAGCCAGATTCAGACCAGAGCAGGGATACCTGGTAGTTTAATTTCTGATGAAATTAGATCAAGGCTAACACACAGACGTAGCGTCGAGATTAAATAAAATAGGTACGACGTGATCTGGTATTTATAATTTGGCAGAAGATAACAATTTTTGTACCAATAAAACCAGATACGTCGATAAAGAGGGTTGTTTTATTTATAAAGTCCCGTTTATCAGAGTCAAGCCGATTGGTAGTACAATAGTTTACGTTTGCTCCGTTTTCTTCTTCCCCTTTCCTGGTTCAAACAAAGGGTTCCAAAAAAAAGAGGATAAATCCACGGACAGTATTACAGATCTTATATTACGTTATAATGTCTTAGTAGTACTCTTCTTATACTATATTCGTATTGTTTGCAATTTAAGGCTCATGTAGAGACGTGTTTGTTTCTTCGTACATGTATATAATCGAGGCAAATTTCATGAATATCTCTAAAATTGGAAGAATGCCTTTTTTAAATACTTATTGCATATTGCAAGTACAATTGACTTATTGAGTATCTCAAACTCGCTTACTTCGAATTCCATTTAAGTCGAAGAAATTGAATTTAAGTTGATGGTTAATGGACTCTTTTGATTTAGACCTTGTACTTCTTTCACAACAAGAAACACTTTAAAATTATGTCCATTGTCCTCGATAATTTCAAAAAAGAGTCATTAAAAAATTATACTTTTCATAAAACAAACTGAATATTTTCCCCAAAACTCGAAAACGGCGTTGTAAAGTGGACAGAGAAACAACACCTTTTTTTACTTCGGCCTTTAAACATCTCGAAATGTAATTTAATCAATTAAACTTCAACAATATGTATCATTCAGCCTACAAATACACGGTCTCATGATACTACCATCCGATCCAGGAAGTTTTGTACAAATGCAGCTTATCCGATTTAGGCCTACCCTTTTTCCTTGTTACGAAATCCAGGTATGCTCTTAGAAACGGGTATAACATATGAAAGGCTCTATTTTCAAACTTCTTTTTGATTCGCCTGTCACTACATAAGTCAACAGATACTTATCAAATACTTATATACGGTTGTCATATATATTAACGAATATATGATGAATATATGTAGATAACAACTAATGAGCGAAGGGGTTCGTGTGACAAGGAAGTCAGTATTAAATGTCGTATTAGTATTTATAGGTTTTACAAACATTCAGTCTTCATCTTCACACTCGATCTTGTTGATAAAAAAAACTCTGTTCTAACTGAGAAGTGCTTATTATTTTAAAGTCCAGTTCCCATGTACGGCAGATGAGAGTGAGTCATGTAATGGAAAAAATATGTCGTACCCACGAGAAAACTCACCGCCCCTCTCTTGCGTGAGTAGAACTTTAAGTCCAATTACTATAGGCTTTCTTCATAATTGAACTAAATAATGACAAATTCGTATAAACGTAGTCTTACAATGTATCATATGATATTGAAAGAGAACTAAAATGAAAGCATTCGAAGTTGATACAGTACAGTGCATTTGCCCAAACTAATACGTCACTTCGGATGCAAATGAGATCAGAGTTTTTTTTGTACCGTACTGCAAAATTATTCGGTACTCGCTTTGTCATGTGTGAATAACTTGGATTTCCAATTAACAGGGTATTATATTATGTGCTTCGGAATTACATATTTTATCCTCGTTTTTCTAATTTCTATTTCAAAATAAGGATACAAGTATTAAGACATCTATAGTTCTATATTATACATTTTGTATAGAAGGTGCTTTACCACCCATTAAAAGGGCATTAAACCTGCGAAGAATGTCCAATTCAGGGAGCGTAAAATTCAATCGTGGTGTTCACTGTAACACGATTGGTGGATGTGTACCCTGAAGCACTCGCGTTCACCGTATCAAAAATATTTCCGGGTACGCGTAAGCCACCTCTCAAAACTGTATTTTAAACAAATAAAGCATTTAATACGCGTCCGTTATTGAAGCATCCGTGGTCGTGCGTTTATTTCTGGCATTTCTCATTTTTCTGTTCTGCTTCTTCTCTTTCTTCTTATTCGTCTTCTTTCTATCCCTTTCTCCCCTTGCTCTGTAGCGTGCGTTGCATTTTCGCCTTTGTTGCTCTGTTCTCCTCCTTTTGCAACCTGCAACACGGGATGGTTTATATCATTCACGGGACTGTGTATACCCGTATGTTCGGATGTTTCGAAATGTACGTTTTAACATCATTGTGACATTTCAGCAACAACAACATCTCCTCATACTTTTCGCCATATTATTATCCTTAAATAAGTGAGAAAATGGATTGAAAATAATTCTAATTTCACTTTGGCCATCATGCTTGATGCAGCAGTTGCACGTGCCCCATTACCTGATCGAATTTATCACTAATCAGATGTGTTTCTGACCGTGAAAAACATACATGTACGATGTAGTATATACATATGGGAGTATTTGTGTAAAGTTTACAGATATAGAGGCACCAAACTCATACAGCGAAAACTTCGTCATTATTACAACACTTTTGGAATGCAGGATTATGTGTTAATAACTATTGCATAAGTCTTATTGATTTATTGCATCAAGGATTATATTAATCAAATCTTACGTGGATGCATTGGTTCGAATACTCCATCGTCCATTACTGCCCGGCAAGCATCTGTGACCGTGCTGTCCTTTGAGTCAAGGACTGAAATAGGAAAGATGTACACTTTACTTTTGTTTCATGGTTAACAAGGCGGTCCGAGAGACAATTATTTTCCCTGCCACATGAAGGAATTTTGAGGAAATTAATGTAAGAGTGGACAAGAAATGCAAGATCCGCATCTTTAGGTCTTGCACCTGTGACCTTTAGATGTTGCATCGACCTAAATGCCACTTGCAGTTGTAAAATGGGTTATGCACGTCGTTTTGGTGAGATTAAAGTTGAACTGGGATTAAAATGAAAATCCACGAGGACGTTTAAGAGGTATACATAGAACGAACACGAAATAAAATGGCTGCATGTTTGACCTTCACCTTCAGCTGTGATCTTGACCATGAAGAAGCACAGTTGTAAGCAATTCTCGACAGAAGAAACGAAATGTTTCAGAGGAACTGAGGGACGGAAACTATTTCTGTATCACACCAGAAGATAATTTGATAAAGATATAAAATGTAAAACAAATAAATAATAACGGTTTTAGTATTGAAAAGCTGACCGATAAGGCTGTAATATCTAAAACGGTAAAAATAAAAAAGAACTTTGACATCTTACAAGAATACATGTATCTGACGTGGTCTAGATATATATATTTCGCTACAACGAATACTTTTAGATAAATGCATAAATGAACTTTTTTGGGGGGTATTTCGTTAACATTATTTTTTGTTTGTTTTTGCTCAACTTACATTTGAAACAAAGGACAAAGCCAGCACCATTGTTTGAGTCAATCCCGACGCTAAAGTTGAAAAACGTTTCTGTATTGTCCAAAAAGTAGAAAGTGCCGCCGTCACTGATCTCATTACGATTGCCGTCACTGCCTATAACCAGCGTGTCACCTTCACTAAGATCTACATTCTGTACCGTAACAACCAACTTCTGATAGATCGGCCAGTAGAATTTCATAGAACAGAATCGCCGATCATTTGAATAGTTCCAAGGGTAGGACTTGTGACTTCGGATTAACCCGGCACTGTTTCTGGTCACCGCTCTCTCATAAACGGACAGTCCGTAGGCCAAGTTGTTACATATATCAAAAAGAAGTCTTTTAGGCTTTTTGTCTGAAATGTTTCAGTAATGTTAACAACATATGTCCATAATGGTCAAATTTCTCAGAAGCACAAACATAATCGTCTTGCTAAAATGTTCTAAATCCAGCCAAAGTAATGTTTAGGTCTGGTTTCTAACTGTGAAAGGTAAACATAAAAGGACAAGAATGTATGCCTTACCACCTTGCTCTGTTGTGAAGCATTTATAACTGATCTCCATGAAAGTTGGTCGCTTTCCGGAACAACTCCAGTCATTCTCTGGGGCGATAATAAGACCAGTGGGCCATTTCACATCGCAGCTATTGCGCCAATAGCACTTGTAATTATCTACTAGTAACGAAGCCGTTTTGCCATAACATCTGCCTGCAAAACATGATAATGATTATTTTTGCTTGGACTACAAAAATATTTACTGAGCCTTGACTGGCACGGCGTACAAGAGTACATGACACGACATTTTATTTCGGAACAGTTATATCAGACACGGGACCACTGTACCGCAGTGGTAGCACTTTCGCCCCAAGCTCGTAGGGTCAAAGGTTCGAGTTCACTTAGTGTCGTAGTGGCCGTGTCGTTAGCCAAAACACTTAATTAGACGTCGCCTCTCTCTTTCTCTTCGCTCTTCGAGGTTAATTCCAGCCGGCGTGAATCTCGGAGAGATAATAATGTAACTTGGAACTTGTTTCTCAATCGAGAATAAATAAATTACGAATATATGTGTAGTATAAAGTGATTAAATGATTATTTTAACAGTATATGTGATTGAATTTTAGGAAATAGTCTTAGTAGGATGCCCTACCTTCCGTTTTAGTGCAAGATCCCCTTCCGGACTTGACGTTAACTGAAGCAATGACCCCTTCACGACAGGTCAATATGGCTGCTGTATCCTTGTGAAAGATCTCAAAACAGTTTAACTTGGATAAGCTGGCCCTGGACAAAACTGTTAAAAATAGAATCAGAGTTATCAGAAGCCTTTCAACAGTTTTATTTTCAACTTTTCTGAATGTTTAACGACTTACTGACGTACGAATAAAATATGTTAGGAGTGATCAGCTGGTGGACAAAAGGATTTGATTTTTTATCAGTAAAATTGTCAAACCAAATTTAATATACAAAATGTATTCACTATGTCGGACAAATTTGAAAGAAGTACTCGTTTGGGTCTAGGAAAGGCTCATATATCCCCTGAATATACAGTTGATATAAATGTACACTAAATTTTTGAAAATAGGCCGGTCTTAAAAATAAGCCGGTCTGGAAAATAAACCACTAATTTCCTGCAGTGGTATAACCATATACACGCAGTCCATAGTATTTTTATTTTGTTAAGTATATTGAAATCAAAAACACACACACACATTTGATCATAATTTTTCTATCAAAATAAATACATAAAGCTGCATACGTTACCAATTTGCAACTTTTATTCCCGTACACAGCTCTTCTGTTCATATTCAGTTGGTAACCTATAATTTTCACTCAAATGTTTACCAAATAAAGCTAGGCAGAATTGAGCGAAATGTGATGTATGGGAGTATATGAAACGAAAGTATCAGGTGGGTTTATGTGATGTTCTAACACCCACACATTATCCACGCCTGCTGAAGTAACCGAACTTGCACCAGTCAATTAAAAATTATTTTTACACTGTTTTGAAACTGTTTTTTCTTAAATGTGTAAATGTATTTCGAATGTTTGATACTGATTCTATTGCACTGTTAAGTAGCTTATAATAAGTCTGCTTCTTTAGTTAGATATTGTCACCGAAAAGTTGTTTTTTTGCGAGGATTTACTTTCGTTAATGTTCGCGAATATAGCACCCCGCGAATTCATCAAACTCGCTAAAAAAGCTGACAAACAATAATAATATATATAAAGTACGGAATTCCGTTAGGGCCATCTGCATATTCGCCTTTGAATAAAATAATCTGAAACGCGAAAACACGAAAACGCGAAAGTACGATGACGAAAACGCGAAGCTACGATGACGAAATTGCGAAAGTACGATGACGAAAACGCGAAAACACGACGATGAAAATGCGATACAATTTCGCGTTTTCATCATCGTACCTTCGTCACGTTTTCGGGTGTACATTAGCGCAGTGTTTATAAACCATAACTCCAGCTCATATAACTCTTGTATTATCCCCCTTAGTTTATATTATAAAAATATGTTCAAGTCATATCTTTAAGACTACTGCAAGGATTCACTTGTTTTGTTTTGTTAATATTGTTTTGCGCATGCGTACCGGAAGGCGAAAGTACGATGACGAAAACGCGAAATCACGATGACGAGAACGCGAAAACGCGAAAGTACGATGACGAAAGCACGAAACCGCGGAAGTACGATGACGAAAACGCGAAAACACGACGATGAAAATGCGATACAATTTCGCGTTTTCATCATCGTACCTTCGTCACGTTTTCGGGTGTACATTAGCGCAGTGTTTATAAACCATAACTCAAGCTCATATAACTCTTGTATTATCCCCCTTAGTTTATATTATAAAAATATGTTCAAGTCATATCTTTCAGACTACTGCAAGGATTCACTTGTTTTGTTTTGTTAATATTGTTTTGCGCATGCGTACCGGAAGGCGAAAGTACGATGACGAAAACGCGAAATCACGATGACGAGAACGCGAAAACGCGAAAACACGATGACGAAAGCACGAAACCGCGTTTTCGTCATCGTACTTTCGCGTTTTCGTCATCGTAGTTTCGCGTTTTCGTCATCGTACTTTCGAGATTTCGTGTTTTCGCGTTTTCGTCATCGTACTTACGAGTTTTTGTCATCGTACTTTCGAGTTTTCGTCATCGTGTTTTCGCGTTTTCGTCATCGTACTTTCGTGATTTCGTGTTTTCGCGTTTCAGATTATTTCATTCATAGGCGATGGCCCTAACGGAATTCCGTAATAAAGAAGTGCTCTCTCGCGAATTAAAAAAAAAACTCGCAAAAAAATGGAAAATTGGAAAATCGCAGAATAAATAACTCGCAAATTTAAAGACATTTACAGTACTTAAAAAATAAGAATATTTTTGTTGGTGAAAGCAACAGCACGTCACTGTTTGCATGGGTCCCAGTTACGCTACAATCACCTGTGATTAAAACCCTGTTTTACAGGTATGGAAACACAAACATCGAACGACATCAGCTTATGTAAAATGAGTTTTCTGTCTGAAACCGACTGGCAGGTTCGGTTCATGCAGCGTTGTTGTGAAGATTTTCTAAATATGTTAGAAAAAATAACGTACCTAAGATTTGCCCTAGAATTACAACACGCATTATCCAATTCGCCATTTCACTGTCTGTTTCCAATTCAGATCTTCCAATGTAATAAAGTAAACAGATAAACGGATGAGGGAAATGAAATCTGGATATTTATTCTCAAATATTTCAAGAAATGTGTTACAAATGCCGGGTAAATGAGGTTGCTATGACAACGTAATGTTACAGAATGCGCATGTACTGATGCAATTACAACATTTAACGGTCGTCCGTTCACGCCTATCATTGTGTTTGCAATAAAAGCTGTATTGTTCGCTGGCTCTTCAAGAAACTTGGTCAGAAAGTGCGTCCAGATGAAAGCTAGGTCGATATGGGTCACCTTAGTCGTATCATTGGAAAACATTTTGTATGCAATAGAGGCTTTATTTTTATTGGATTTTAGTGATGCTTTGTCAGAATGAGTGCCTTGATGAAATTTAGATTGAGGTCTAATCGGGGTTATCTTGGGTCAAAACTACTAGGTCGCCAAGTAGAAAAACCGTGTGTAGGTAATGATGGCTGCATTTTTCATAATGTCTTGGTGAAATCTAGATTGAGGAGCATTGTTCAGTGAGCGCTACTCACGGTGAGCATTGTACAGTGAGCGCTACTCACGGTGAGCATTGTTCCGTGAGCGCTACTCACGGTGAGCATTGTTTAGTGAGCGCTACTCACGGTGAGCATTGTACAGTGAGCGCTACTCACGGTGAGCATTGTACAGTGAGCGCTTCTCACGGTGAGCATTGTTCAGTGAGCGTTACTCACGGTGAGCATTGTAAGGGCTTACCAGATGAGCATTGTTCAGTGAGCGCTACTCACGGTGAGCATTGTTCAGTGAGCGCTACTCACGGTGAGCATTGTTCAGTACTACTCAAATTTCAGTGAGCGCTTCTCACGGTGATCATTGTTCAGTGAGCGCACAGTGAGCATTGTTCAGTGAGCGCAACTCACGGTGAGCATTGTTCAGTGGGCGCTACTCATGATGAGCATTGTTCAGTGAGCGCTACTCACGGTGAGCATTGTACAGTGGGCGCTACTCATGATGAGCATTGTTCAGTGAGCGCTTATCAAGAACATTGTTCAGTGAGCACTCTTCATAATAAGCATTGTTCTGTGAGCACTACTCATAATGAGCATTATTCGTTGGGCACTTCAAAGGTCCTCGTGAGTATCGACATCTTGGAATTTCATAAGATACGATATACGTGGGTATGAACGTCTCCTGTCATAGCCGGCGAACGACCGTCTCATGGAGGGGCCCATTCGCTACACGCTCTGACAGGCGAAAGGTCCCCTTCTTCGGCCGAACAGCGTCGCTACACTACGACTACACGCCGCCCACCAGAGACCGTTGAGTTCGAGTCTATTTCTGCGTGGGTATCAACACTTACTTTGAAATTCGAAGTCGATCACCGCGTGGGTGTAGCTGTCTATAGGGACCATGCGTGTGTGGTGCATTGACAGCTTCTCACAGTCTGTGGCCGCTGAAAGGCCCTTCTCCGCGAAGAAAACCGTCACCGAGCAAAAGGTCGCCTCTTTGCCCGGCGAACGACCGTCTCCGCGAAGGGGAGCTTGCCCGAGCGTTGTAATAGGGGAAAGCTCGCCTCTTTGGCCGGTGACCGACCGTCTCCGCGAAGGGGAGCTTGCCCGAGCGCTGTAAGAGGGGAAATATCGCCTCTTTGGCCGGTGATCGACCGTTTCCCCGAAGGATACTTCCTCTCAGCGCTGATACAGGCGAAAGATCGCTTCTGTGGCCGCTGAAAGGCCCTTCTCCGCGAAGAAAACCTTCACCGAGCGAAAGGTCGCCTCTTTGCTTTGCGAACGACCGTCTCCGCGAAGGGGAGCTTGCCCGAGCGCTGTAAGACGGGAAAGCTCGCCTCTTTAGCCGGTGATCGACCGTTTCCCCGAGGGGTAACTTCTTTCAGCGCTGATACAGGCGAAAGATCGCCTCTCCGGCCGATGCTAGGCCGTCTCCGCGAAGGGGACCTTCTCCGGGCTCCCTGACAGGCGAAAGTAGCCGTATTGATGCATTCGACCCTACAGCGCGCTGTCCCCCCTATATAGGAATAAAAGGTCCCTATTTGCCCAGCGAACGACCGTCTCCGCGAAGGGGAGCTTGCCCGAGCGCTGTAATAGGGGAAAGCTCGCCTCTTTGGCCGGTGAACGACCGACTCCGCGAAGGGGAGCTTGCCTGAGCGCTGTAGGAGGGAAAATATCGCCTCTAAGGCCGGCGAACGACCATCTCGGGGATGGATGCCTTCCACTAGCGCTCTGGCAGTTGAAAGATCGCCGCTGTGGCCGCTGAAAGGCCCTTCTCCGCGAAGAAAGCCTTCACCGAGCGAAAGATCGCCTGTTTGCCCGGCGAACGGCCGTCTACGCGAATGGAGCTTGCCCGAGCGCTGTAAGAGGGGAAAAATCGCCTCTTTGCCCGTCGAACGACCGTCTACGCGAAGGGGAGCTTGCCCGAGCGCTGTAAGAGGGGAAAGATCGCCTCTTTGCCCGGCGAACGACCGTCTCCGCGAAGGGGAGCTTGCACGAGCGATGTAAGAGGGGGAAAGCTCGCTTCTCTGGTCGGTGATCGACCGTTTCCCCAAAGGATAACTCCTCTCAGCGCCGATAGAGGGCAAAAGATCGCTTCTCCGGCCTCCTCGAAGGGGACAGGCGAAAGTTCCCCCCTCTGCCGTATCGATACATTCGACCCTACAGCGCGCTGCCCCCTTCGCCCCCCGGCCCCTGCCCCCTGCCCCCTTATATAGAAATCTTGCGTAGTCCACGTGGGTATCGACGTGGGCACTTCAAAAGTCCTCGCGGGTATCGTCATCTTGGAATTTCATAAGATATACATGCAGTTATGTTTTGGTGAAAACTGCACGTGGGTATGAACGTCTCATGTGGAAGGGCCCCTTCGCTACACGCTCTGACAGACGAAGTCCGAGGTCAATATCATTCTTTTACAGGTCCGCAAAACTATATATTGACCGAAACATTAGTCTAAAATTAATATATCGTATATCTTATAAAAAGTAGTGAAAATTACACAAAAATATTACAAAAATGACGTGCAGGTCAATATAGAGTTTTGCGGACCTGTAAAAAAATGATATTGACCTCGTACGACGAAGTCTATATATTGACCTCAAAATTAGTCTATAATTGTATAATACTGTTCATGATGTTTTGACCGCTATAGCTAAGTGGATGTTAGTACATAATTATATGCAGTAAACTGAGTTTTTTCGAATTTTTCTGTTACTAGTGTGTTCAACGAATGAAGTCGACCACGGAATGCACGAGCATCACGTCACGATGACGTGGTTTCTGTTTCTTTTTGTATATATCAAAATGTTGAAAAATGTTGAAAAATGAATAAGAAATACTACTATATTCTGATATATAAAAAGTTTAAAACGCTAATGGGGCAAACCATGAAAAAACTGATTTAACTGACACTGGCAGGATTCGAACGAACGAGGTACGGAACAGGAATATTATAGAACAAGTTCGCTACCAACTGAGCTACCGTCAGATATTATTCATAGACCTGAAAGATATTTGTCAGTTTTTTTAAACAGCTTACCACGTGCACATCCGTAAAGCGAAAAACGGAGATAAATATAGACAATAAATCGACATGTACGTGAAGTAAGCAGTAGCAGTAGTTGGCAGTAGCAGTAGCAAAAAACGTGAAGTTGGCAGTAGCAGTTACTGGCAGTTGCAGTAGCAAAAACGTGAAGTTGGCAGTAGCAGTAGTTAGCAGTAGTAGTAGCAGTAGCAAAAACGTGAAGTTGGCAGTAGCAGTAGCTGGCAGTAGCAGTAGCAAAAACGTGAAGTTGGTAGTAGCAGTAGCTGGCAGTAGCAGTAGCAAAAACGTGAAGTTGGCAGTAGCAGTAGCTGGCAGTAGCAGTAGCAAAAACGTGAAGTTAGCAGTAGCAGTAGCTGGCAGTAGCAGTAGCAAAAACGTGAAGTTGGCAGTAGCAGTAGCTGGTAGTTGCAGTAGCAAAAACGTGAAGTTGGCAGTAGCAGTAGTTAGCAGTAATAGTAGCAGTAGCAAAAACGTGAAGTTGGTAGTAGCAGTAGCTGGCAGTAGCAGTAGCAAAAACGTGAAGTTGGCAGTAGCAGTAGCTGGCAGTAGCAGTAGCAAAAACGTGAAGTTGGCAGTAGCAGTAGTTACCAGTAGCAGTAGCAAAAACGTGAAGTTGGCAGTAGCAATAGCTGGCTCTAGCAGTAGCAAAAACGTGAAGTTGGCAGTAGCAGTAACCGGCAGTTGCAGTAGCAAAAACGTGAAGTTGGCAGTAGCAGTAGTTAGCAGTAATAGTAGCAGTAGCAAAAACGTGAAGTTGGCAGTAGTAGTAGCTGGCAGTAGCAGTAGCAAAAACGTGAAGTTGGTAGTAGAAGTAGCTGGTAGTAGCAACTGACCGTAAAAATATGCTAATAGAGGTCAGCAGGATCAGGTTAAATTGTCTAAGTAATACTCTAGGTGAATATTGCTCAGTGAGCACTACCCTCTGTGAGTAGTCAGTGTTAAAGTTCAGGATTCTCTAGCGTTTTTGAGCACCAATTTGGAGTTCCTTAGTTTATACTACTTTATTTTAGATCGATTGAGAAGAAAGCTTCCTGGAAATACCTGTACTGGTGTCATACGTGGAAGTACGGTCGTGACCCTGGTGGAGCTAGAACCTGCAACCTTCTTGTTATGTAAAAGTATAGTTATTGATGGCACAGATAGAGTTTCTCTCTGTTTTACACAAAACAGCTCACAGTAATTTTTATTGGCCTTCACTGAAAAATACATGTACAACAAACAAGAAGTTCTGCATGTCTTTTTACATTTTTGATATGAGTTGCTGAAATAGGCAATCCGAAAAAAAACATTTGAACTTCAAATATAAATCCAAGTCACACGGACTCCTTTTGCATAATCACCTAATTCAAATACAAAATATACAAAAAAGTCAAGCACTGAATTTTAATCACTTAGTTCTGTTTCTTTCTGCGGTTTTTCTTATCTCTCCCTTTCTCGCCTTTAGGCTTGCCTTTCCTCCTCCGTCCATTTTTCCTGCCTTTTCCGCCTTTATTGTTTTTCTTGGCTGCCATTTTTTTCGCACATCGTTTCTTTGCTCTATCAGACTTCTTTTTCTGGCAGCCTGTAAAATAAATCCAAAGAATGATAATGGAATCCAGGTTCTAAAGTAAGTATGGCATCAATGTATATACATTACAATCAAAAAGCCTAAAACCAAACAATCAGACAAAAGTGGACACGTGGAAACCCCAAATTGTGTAATGTGTGACTCAATACAGGGGACAAAGGAAAAAATGTGTCTCCAAGTATAAACTGCAAACCATGTACAATCAAATTTATTTAAAGACCACTTTATATCAGGAAAAATATGTTAGCTGAAGTTAACCCCACTATCAACTGAGAGTATACGCAGTAGACACCATGAATCAATTTCTCGTTTTACCGAGAAGAAAAAATACTTTTTGCTCAAATTGTTCAGATTCAATCCTTTATCAAAACGCTATCGTCCAAAAACACCACCATGTAACCTTCATATGACCCTTAACAGTTGTATATGATCAGGTCCTGGGGATTACCAGCATTTTTCCGAAATTAGATCTATATACATTAAGTAATACCCAGTCTGCGGAGAGTTTTAGTGTTTGTGGATTTCATGACTTTAAATAATATGTTTGCTAGAATCTCCTCACGTTCTGGAAGTTCTGTGACTGCCATTGGTGGTGCTAACGTAGTTGTCATGACTTTGGATGGCGATACCGTGGTCATCTTGACTGTCTTTGCGTCTTTGTTTTCAGTAAATCTGACTGATCCAATAGTTGTTAGAGTTTCACATACGTCCGTGCTCGTTTTATCTTCAACAGCCATAACTAGAGAATAAACACAGTCTATAATATTGACAATTGATCTTTATTTGTAACCTATATTCAATGTTGCATGATGGGAATTAAGCAAAGACATGTATTTAGAATAAACTGTCTACAAAACAACATTTGATGCTCAGCATAAAATGTTTAACTGTCAGTAAAATACGCACCAATTTCGAGTTAGGAGCCATCCCAAGAAATCATGAAATATTATGAGACATGAGACCTCAAACTGAGCTTTGAACTTTGATTTGCGTTTCCGCCTTTAAGGCTCAGATGGCAAACTCTCTCTTCCGTTTCGGTGTATTTATTTGTCGCGATCGAGGCATTCTGAGTAAAAGCAGATCATGTACATACATTATTATGTTTACTTACATTTGAAGCATAGTACAAAACCCTCTCCGGTCGTTGATTCATTTCCGACACTAAAATTAAAAAAAGTTATTTCCTCATTGGTGAAGTCAAAAGTCCCACCGGTTACAAGTAGTGGGTTCTTGTTTCCTACAATGAGAGAGTCATCCTCGTCCAAATCTATGTTTTGCACGGTAATCACGAGCTTTTGGTTTTCAGGCCAGTAGATCTTCATAGAGCAGTTTCGTTGTCCAGACAGATAGCCCCAAGGGTAGAATTTATGGCTTCTGATAATCCCTGACTGATAAGCCATCCCATCTCTCTCATGCACGGATGTACCAGAATCCAAATTGCTACATATGTCTGCAAGAAGTACTCTAGGCGCACTACCTGAAATACAAACCGGTAGTATACCTGTTTATCACATAAGTTGTGTACTCGCCATTTTGTTACCGCGCAAAGAAGACGTATGTAAATAAATTGCAAACGTTAATGCTTACACCATTTCGTATGCATTTGTCTTTAGAAGTCATGTAAAACTATAGATATAATGCTATTAAGAAAGAAATAGAATGTGGGTCTATGCAGGCTTCAAATATTTGAGGTAGAAATGTACTGGTGGGAATTCGGGAAAAATGTTTAAAATTTCAACGTATACATACAATTTACATCTTTATTGCATTCTCGCGTACATACATGTTTTAGTATTACAGACTAACCTGATGCTGTGGGAGAGTTTTGGCTTCCTTCTATTTGGTAGTCAGTGGGTTGGACGCATTTATAGCTGACCATAACTGAAGTGGAATAGCTTCCAAAGCAAGTACCTTCTTTCACAGTCATGATAATCGGATCACGTGGCCAATCTATGACGCAGTTACTTCGCCAGTGACAATTCAGTTGATCCACCAACAAAGATGGCGTCTTACCAGCACATCCGCCTGAAAGAAGCGTAGCTATACCAGAAAGTCCTACTTTCCTTAAACACATGACATGTCATTGGGAAATCTTAATTTTCATGCAATGTAATGGATGCAGACCGAGGTGTGGCTTACTTCGAATGAAACTCACCGTGGAGTTATAATTGACTTTAAAAATCCCCTCAGTATGTTTTGTCATGCTTGTCAAGCAAGACTTTATGTCAGCAACCAGCAACCAGTTTACAACCTTCAGTATAGAGCAACTTGTTCATTTTGAAGAGGTTTTATACGTGTACGTGCTAAATCTGTTTTAGATTATGCCTTGAGAAACCACGCGGACAATTTATCACACAAACAAAATCGACTCGATTTGCTATGAGCCATGTGCAACAGATCACGTGACTTACCTCCACTTTTGGTGCAACTGCTTGTTCCTGACAGAACATTCACCGAGAAGATGCAACCCTTTCCGCAAGATAACTGGGCAGTTTGAGATTTGCTCTCCATACAGCCTTCTAACACATACTGTCCACGAGTAACAACAACATTACTTGCTGTTCATGAAAGAAAAGAATACTCCATTTTGAAAAGAATTTCCTATATGTACCGTGCGGCGAAATTGTCTAGCAATGCAAAAGCCCGCCGCAACAACACCAGAAAATGCTGTAAATACGGCAAACTTGCGGGAGATAATACACGAAAAATTGTAATTACTTATTATGCTACGGGTTGTGTATATGCCAATGATTAGTCTGAAATTTCTATTTATTCCTTTAAATCAAGCCTTTTGATGAAAACATTGCTGTGCTCCCAAATTAACCTTGATTATCTATTATCTTCATTATTTAAATGGCAACTTTAGCATTAAAGTCGTTTAAGTATGGCATGTCGGGAGAGGCCCAACAACAGAACATCAGCATTACTGCACATAGTACATGTATCTCAATACATATAAATACAGTAAACTCCGTATATAACGACTCCAGATACAGCGAAATTCCAGATTCTGAAAGTTCTGGACCCGATGTATTTTCTTCTTTATTTGATAGGAAAATGTTCTATGGATATAACAAACTCCGGACGTAAAGAAGAAATCTAAATGGTCCCAAGGGGTTCGTTTTATGCGGAGTTTACTGTTAAATGTATGTTTTTCATATGAGCTGATTTTTTTTTATAAATGCAGTTCAAAACTATAGGAACATTTAAATTGAAATGATTTATTTGCATGATAGTGGTAAAACAAACTCACCAACTGCTTGAAGAAGTAGAAAAGTTCGCAAACAGGTATCCATTTTGCACTAGATTTATGCGTAATTTAGATGCAGGGAAATTTAATTTATACAGTCTGGTAAACAATGTCTGGAAAAGTTTGAAAGCAAAAACTGACAATCATTGCATCTTGAATCAAATTTCGTAACCCATACAGCCGTATGTTTTTAGAATGAAGAGCAAAGCACTGTTTGAACAAATACCAGATATCTAATGTACCGACAGACTTTTATCTGGCAAATCGCTCAAAAGTGTTGAAGAACGCGAAGCTCAAGTTTAAATGCCAGTTAACATGATAAAAACTTTGATAAAAACTTTGATAAAATTTAACTTACAAGGCTAATACTGTATTACAGATTATCACCCAAGTTCATCATTGGGGTGTGGGGCCGGAGGACGGCGGGGGACGGGCAGGGGAGGGGGGGGGGGTATGCTGGGGAGGAGGTAGTATACGATTTTTATCTAATCCGCCAAAGTCATTCAAAGTGTTCAGTCATCAAAATGACAGAAGCGTGATGTGGTCTCCGAGACAGAAACACAACAATAAACCGTGATATAAGTGAAGATGATACATGACGACACAAAACCGTGATATAAGTGCAGATATACATGGCGACAGAAACCGTGATATAAGTGAAGATAATACATGACGATATAAAACCGTGATATAAGTGTATCTATACATGACGACATACAACCGTGATATAAGTGCAGATATACATGACGACATAAAACCGTGATATAAGTGCAGATATACATGACGACATAAAACCGTGATATAAGTGCAGATATACATGACGACATAAAACCGTGATATAAGTGCAGCTATACATGACGACATAAACCGTGATATTAGTGCAGATTTACATGACGACATAAAACCGTGATATAAGTGCAGATATACATGACGACATAAAACCGTGATATAAGTGCAGATATACATGACGACATTAAACCGTGATATAAGTGCAGCTATACATGACGACATAAAACCGTGATATAAGTGCAGATATACATGACGACATAAACCGTGATATAAGTGCAGATATACATGACGACATAAAACCGTGATCTAAGTGCAGATATACATGACGACATAAAACCGTGATATAAGTGCAGCTATACATGACGACATAAAACCGTGATATAAGTGCAGATATACATGACGACATAAAACCGTGATATAAGTGCAGCTATACATGACGACATAAAACCGTGATATAAGTGCAGATATACATGACGACATTAAACCGTGACATAAGTGCAGCTATACATGACGACATAAAACCGTGATATAAGTGCAGATATACATGACGACATAAACCGTGATATAAGTGCAGATATACATGACGACATAAAACCGTGATATAAGTGCAGATATACATGACGACATAAAACCGGGATATAAGTGCAGCTATACATGACGACAGAGCTTCAATACGGTAGAAGACCGAGTAATAAGTGCTAGTTTACATTACGGCAGACGACCATCCCATAAGTGCAGAGCCACATTACGATATACATGTAAATCTTGTGTTAAGTGCAGAGTTTGATGCCGATAGGGACCGCGTTACACGTGCAGATATACCTAACAACAGAAGACCGTGTCGTAAGTGCAGAGCTACATGAGGACAAAATGCCACATTATACTGTAGGTAATTGCAGGGCTGCATGACAATATAATATCATGAACAGAGCTACATAACGACATAAGGCATTGTAAGTTCAGAGCTGCAGGACGATAGAAGACCGCGTTCCACGTGCTAAGACGCATGGCAACAGAAGACCGTGTCATAGATGCAGAGTTACTTGGCGATAAAAGGCATTGTTATAGGTGGAGATATACTTGACGATAAAAGGCATTGATAGGTGTAGTACTGCTTGACGATAAAAGGCATTGTTAGGTGTAGAGCTGCTTTTGAGGATGAAAGGCATTGTTAGGTGGAGAGCTGCTGGACGATAAAAGGCATTGTTAGGTGTAGAGCTGCTTTTGAGGATGAAAGGCATTGTTAGGTGGAGAGCTGCTGGACGATAAAAGGCATTGTTAGGTGTAGAGCTGCTGGACGATAAAAGGCATTGTTAGGTGTAGAGCTGCTTTTGAGGATGAAAGGCATTGTTAGGTGGAGAGCTGCTGGACGATAAAAGGCATTGTTAGGTGTAGAGCTGCTGGACGATAAAAGGCATTGTTAGGTGTAGAGCTGCTTTTGAGGATGAAAGGCATTGTTAGGTGGAGAGCTGCTGGACGATAAAAGGCATTGTTAGGTGTAGAGCTGCTGGACGATAAAAGGCATTGTTAGGTGTAGAGCTGCTTGACGATAAAAGGCATTGCTAGGTGTAGAGCTGCTTGACGTTAAAAGGCATTATTAGGTGTAGAGCTGCTTTTGAGGATGAAAGGCATTGTTAGGTGTAGAGCTGCTTTTGAGGATGAAAGGCATTGTTAGGTGTAGAGCTGCTTGACGTTAAAAGGCATTGTTACGTGTAGAGCTGCTGGACGATAAAAGGCATTGCTAGGTGTAGAGCTGCTTTTGACGATAAAAGGCATTGTTAGGTGTAGAGCTGCTTGACGATAAAAAGCATTGTGAGGTGTAGAGCTGCTTTTGACGATAAAAGGCATTGTTAGGTGTATAGCTGCTGGACGATAAAAGGCATTGTTACGTGTAGAGCTGCTTGACGATAAAAGGCATTGCTAGGTGTAGAGCTGCTTTTGACGATAAAAGGCATTGTTAGGTGTAGAGCTGCTTGACGATAAAAGGCATTGCTAGGTGTAGAGCTGCTGGACGATAAAAGGCATTGTTAGGTGTAGAGCTGCTTTTGAGGATGAAAGGCATTGTTAGGTGTAGAGCTGCTTGACGTTAAAAGGCATTACTAGGTGTAGAGCTGCTTTTGACAATAAAAGGCATTGTTAGGTGTAGAGCTGCTTGACGATAAAAAGCATTGTGAGGTGTAGAGCTGCTTTTGACGATAAAAGGCATTGTTAGGTGTAGAGCTGCTGGACGATAAAAGGCATTGTTACGTGTAGAGCTGCTTGACGATAAAAGGCATTACTAGGTGTAGAGCTGCTTTTGACAATAAAAGGCATTGTTAGGTGTAGAGCTGCTTGACGATAAAAAGCATTGTGAGGTGTAGAGCTGCTTTTGACGATAAAAGGCATTGTTAGGTGTAGAGCTGCTGGACGATAAAAGGCATTGTTACGTGTAGAGCTGCTTGACGATAAAAGGCATTGCTAGGTGTAGAGCTGCTTTTGACGATAAAAGGCATTGTTAGGTGTAGAGCTGCTTGACGATAAAAGGCATTGCTAGGTGTAGAGCTGCTGGACGATAAAAGGCATTGTTACGTGTAGAGCTGCTTGAGGATAAAATGCATTGTTAGGTGTAGAGCTGCATTTGACGATGAAAGGCATTGTTAGGTGGAGAGCTGCTGGACGATAAAAGGCATTGTTACGTGTAGAGCTGCCTGACAATAAAAGGCATTGTTAGGTGTAGTACTGCTTGACGATAAAAGGCATTGTTAGGTGTAGAGCTGCTTGACAATAAAAGGCATTGTTAGGTGTAGTACTGCTTGACAATAAAAAGCATTGTGAGGTGTAGAGGTGCTTGACGATAAAAGGCATTGTTAGGTGTAGAGCTGCTTGACGATGAAAGACATTGTTAGGTTTAGAGCTGCTTGACGATAAAAGGCATTGTTAGGTCTAGAGCTGCATGACGATAAAAGGCATTGTTAGGTGTAGAGCTGTCTGACGATAAAAGGCATTGTTAGGTGTAGAGCATGACGATAAAAGGCAGTGTAAGGTGTAGAGCTGCATGACGAGAAAATGCATTGTTAGGTGTAGAGCTGCATGACGATAAAAGGCATTGTTAGGTGTAGAGCTGCCTGACGATAAAAGGCATTGTTAGGTGTAGAGCTGCCTGACGATAAAAGGCATTGTTAGGTGTAGAGCATGACGATAAAAGGCAGTGTTAGGTGTAGAGCTGCATGACGATAAAAGGCATTGTTAGGTGTAGAGCTGCATGACGATAAAAGGCAGTGTTAGGTGTAGAGCTGCATGACGATAAAAGGCATTGTTAGGTGTAGAACTGCATGACGATAAAAGGCATTGTTAGGTGTAGAGCTGCCTGACGATAAAAGGCATTGTTTGGTGTAGTACTGCTTGACGATAAAAGGCATTGTTAGGTTTAGAGCTGCCTGACGATAAAAGGCAGTGTTAGGTGTAGTACTGCTTGACGATAAAAAAGGCATTGTAAGGTGTAGAGCTGCTGGACGATAAAAGGCAGTGTTTGGTGTAGAGCTGCCTGACGATAAAAGGCATTGTAAGGTTTAGAGCTGCCTGACGATAAAAGGTAGTGCTAGGTGTAGTACTGATTGACGATAAAAGGCATTGTAAGGTGTAGAGCTGCATGACGATAAAAGGCAGTGTTTGGTGTAGAGCTTCATGACGATAAAAGGCATTGTTAGGTTTAGAGCTGCTTGACGATAAAAGGCATTGTTAGGTGTAGAGCTGCTTGACGATAAAAGGCATTGTTAGGTGTAGAGCTGCATGACGATAAAAGGCAGTGTTAGGTGTAGAGCTGCATGACGATAAAAGGCATTGTTAGGTGTAGAGCTGCATGACGATAAAAGGCATTGTTAGGTGTAGAGCTGCTTGACGATAAAAGGCAGTGTTAGGTGCAGATCTGCTTGACGATAAAAGGCATTGTTAGGTGTAGTACTGCTTGACGATAAAAGGCATTGTTTGGTGTAGAGCTGCTTGACGATAAAAGGCATTGTTAGGTGTAGTACTGCTGGACGATAAAAGGCAGTGTTAGGTGTAGAGCTGCATGACGATAAAAGGCATTGATACTATAGATAATAATATGTAAGCTTTATGACGACAGAGGGCCGTGTCATAAGTACAGAGCTACATGACCACAGATGACTGTGTCACAAATACAGAGCTACATGACGACAGTGGACCTTGTCTTAAGTACAAAACTACATGTCGACAGAAAGCCGTGTCATAAGTACAGAGCTACATGTCAACAGAAAACTGTGTCATTAGTACTAAGCTACATGACGACAGAAAACCGTGTCATACGTGCAGGACTTTAGTACAGAGGTAGATGACGACAGAAAACCGTGTTATAAGTGCAGAGCTACATGACGATAAATGACCCAGTCAGAAGTTCAGAGCTACATGACGACAGTGGACCGTGCCATAAGTGCAGAGACTGTTGTAGAAGTGCAGAGCTACATCATGTATGTGGTAGATGGATATAACTACATGACGATATGACACAGAGCTACTCGAAGAATAAAGTCCGTGTGAATCGTGCAAAGCATGTCATGTGATATGTAATAGTTAAAGGCTAAATAGTGAAATTTATTCAATATAGAAACCCAAAGGAGGGAGCGCTAGCGACCGACTGGGTTTCTATGTTGGATAAATTTCTCTATTTTAGCCTGTAACTGACTTAGTGTTTGCCATACATTTAGACTTTATTTACTACATTTTATGACGTCATGTGCAAACAGGTCTACAATGTATAGAGTCTCCCTCTATTAAGATGGAGTGATATATAGATTGACCTGTCGGAAGTTTATGGCAAATAGACAGGGAACATTTTAAAATTTTAGACATTTTCATTGGACAAAAATGTAGGGCAAACACTTAAATTATATAGAACTACGTTACGATAGAAGAATATGATATACGTACAAAGCTACATGACGACGAATAACAGAATGTATCATTACGAGAAATAGAGATGCACATCTGATTCCGGATCTTGTTTGATTTGATTTCGTCTAGTGATTCTATCACATTTTATTACATTTGCAAGGGCGTTTACAACTACATTATTGTTTGCAGAGAGGTATTAAAATAAATTTGATTCATAAAAAGGTTGTACTGGAGCGAGAATGACTTTGCAAATATTTTGAGGACAAAAAAGGCCAAACAAAGGTGAATATCATCGTGCAAACACAGAATGACTCAGCTTTACATGTCAATTATTGAATTAAAGTACGTCTTTGTAATAATACACTTTGTTAAAATTCCCCATCGAGTCCATATGAAGTTTATTTAAAAAAGAAACCTTTATCTATGATGACATTGACCTGTAGACTAAGTGCATTTAAGCCCTGATACAATTGGCTATTGATTTGAAAGTTTTACGTAAAACATACCTAATCTTAACTTTGCACCTTGGGTGTAATGAAGTTCAACTTGAAGCAGAATTAGCATTCTGGGTCAAGGCAACTGACTATACGGTGCATGTCTAGAGAAAATATTGTTCGTAAACATAGGTTTTTGTGTCTTCCACAGTTTAACGGATTATCTAATCTACAATGATTCTTTTTCACAAGTGTTTGATTTACGGATTACTCGCTTATTTCGTACAGGGTGCGTTGCTTCTTCCTTGTATTTCGATGTTATCATGTCTATTGATTTATAAGGACCACTTTAAGTTTACTTTCACCCTTTTATGTATTATCTCAACATGCGAAGCTGTCTTCACCCCGTTTGTTAAAGAAGCAAGTTCTAAAACTGGGTTCAGTTTTAAATTACTTAGTTAAAACTTTATTATGCCCCTTTCGAAGAAGAGGGGTATATATGTGTGTGATGTTGGTCGGTCGGTCGGTATGTCCTCCCAACTACCAAGTGGTTTCCGTACGATAACTCGAGAACGCTTGGGCCTATGATGTTGAAACTTGGTGTGGTGGTTGGTCACGACCAGCAGGAGATCTCTTTTGATTTTGTGGTCAAGAGGTCAAAGGTCAAGGTCACAGTGACCCGGAATAGTAAAACGGTGTCCGGATGAAAACTCGAGAACGCTTGGACCAGATGTTGAAATTTGATGTGGTGGTTGGTCATCCCTCACGATAACTCGAGAACGCTTGGGCCTAGCATCTTGAAACTTGATGTGGAGGTTGGTCATGACCAGAAGATGACCCCTATTGATTTTGAAGTCAAAGACCAAGGTCACAGTGACCCGAAATAGTAAAACGGTTTCCGGACGATAACTCGAGAACGCTTGGGCGCTTACTGATTTCATTTTTAAGGCCAAATATTTGTTTTGAAGGCCACATGAATTTTTTTGTAAGGCCAAATATTTTTAAGGCCAAATATCTTCAATTTTTTCTTAAGGCCAGCCATTTTTTAAAGGCCTAAAAAATTATTTTTTAAGGCCAAAAACGATTATTTTTTTCACAGTGACTTTTACTTTAAAAACCGGTCCTTGGATAGTTCCATATTACTCCGCATCAAAGGGGGCATACGTGTTTTACAAACAGCTCTTGCTAAGTAATACATTGAATGGCAAAAATTATACGTCGCCAAACCTCAAAGTTTTAGCTACTAGTATTAAACCTGCAATGCATTGCTAGAGTTACCGAAATTAAGACAAGTATACTAATTCCGTTAAAACCTACATTTACAGTTGGTATCGAACCCCTGTGATACAATCAGGTATCAAGAAGTGTATAGTGGTATAAAAATCGAATGGCTGGACTTGAAGTCTAGCCGCCCGGAGAATCCAGCCGTTTACTTAGAATCTAGCCGCACTAGTAGTCTAGCTGCAATCAGTGGAGTCTAACTACATGGCAATTCAATTCAGCTATTGCTAGGAAGTAACGTCCGATGTTGCGATACGTTATGTAACACGACGTGAAACATTGGATGGTTGTTTTCTTTGTCTGGACCAATTCCCATTGGAAATTCTAGCAGCATGGCACTCGTTTCCAAAGTAAACATAAATCTAAAAGTGTATTTTATGTGCAAAACATGCGACAGTACAGCGACTGTCTCTATCAAAACTGTATATGTATATGTGTTCTTTGGTCAGCCTCGGATTACGTTTACATAGTCTGACCAAAGAAACATGGTTATATGTCGACCCCATGTGGAATGTTCTTGTACAATTTCCTTTCAGAAGCTCTTGCCATCAAATGCAATGTAGACGGATGGAATGTAGATTACTATCCTTCGCGTACTCAAAGTATAAAAAGTTCTCTAACATTAGAATGCAGACGGAAATACAAACTCACTGACGTCGAAGTTGTTGGCGGGAAAGATACCTACATTGACGAGAAAGGTGGCTTTCGTAAAACTGCTTTATATGGCAAGACGCCGTCGTTAATTGCTAAAATTCCGCAATGTTATTGGAGCCAAACTTGCAGTTTTGCATTTCCGACAGATAGAATGGTCACGTGTGTTACTATAAATAGCTCTACGGGAAGTAAGTGTGCCATTGTTGAAGAAGAGGAAGACAGGTTACCGTCATGTTTCTTGGAGAATGTGGAATATCTACGTCCGGTGCATGCAGAATGCATCAAAGCTAGATGTATGTTAATATATTATTTTTATATTTAACTCCTATTAGAAAAATGCCCTGTATAGATCTACATACATAATTATATTTATGTCATTATGTAGAACAGCTACAAAACCGGTCAGCTAAAATGAAAGAAAACCTTTGAACACAACATCTAGCAGATTTTATGTTTCGGGTTAATGAAAATACATGTAAATCTTCTTTTCTGCTAAAAAATGTTTTTTCAGTATAATAACTGTCTATGTCTGCTAAAATTGGTATAACTAGTCGACAGTGCCATATTGCTCCAAATGCTAGACCTCCACAATCCTTTCCTGGTCAGAGGCAATTATCGTGAGTAGTAATTGTAGGAAGACGTAAAAAATACGTTTTAACTAAACTAAACTAAGCTAATTGTATATACATATAAGTATCAGACCAAGTAGCTCTTTAATGACAAATGTAATTTGTTATTTACTTTTGTTCCTCGCTTAGGGCCAAACTAAATCTATTAAATTCTAATACTAGGTTAAAAGTAACTCCATTCTGTTCTTTCTCAGTGGTAAAGAACTTCTGTGAAAAAGGGAAAAGGAAAAAAGTGAAATGCAACAATAAATTCCCAAAGAAGCAAGGGATGATTAAAAGCCACGATTTGTTTCCATGGTATTATGACTTCCAGAATGTCACCCATAAATACAACTTTTCGTTGTCCAAGAGAAAAACTCTCGTAATCGGTATTAAGCTTATACATGTTTGTGAAGACGACAGGCTGACAATAAGGACGGGAAAAAATGAAACAAACATTTCAGACTTTGAGAAGAACAAACATGTGAGGTTTACCAAAAAAGAACACAAGTTCGTGGAGTTAAAATTTACAGTAGCGACAGACAGTATGGGATGCGGTGGATTTCTTGTTTGTTACAAAGGTAGAATCTGTTCTGTTCTGATCATTTTAGTCCTGCTATACATAGACCAACGTCTGCCCGAGATTAAGTGGTAACTGTAACAATAAATTCATCTGGACCGAGAGTGGTCACCTGGTAACCGTCCAACAAAGTCCCTTCTACTCGGACATGTTTTGTTTTCATGTTTCTGCTACCATTTCTACCCAACGTGACTTTGGATTACATACCTTGAAAAGAGAGTAAAGACATTTAAATTATCTTTTAACTGAATATGTGTATAAGTTAGACATCTGTTATTTAAGGAACTTTGTTGACACGGTATCTATGTACCGGTATTATTAAAACTGATGTTTGCAAGTGTGAAGAAAAAACGCGTGTACTTTCTCTTTTGCAGCTGTGAAGAAAAACGCGGGTGAGTACGACGGGAAGAAGCGCCACGTGTGTGATGATCTTTACGACAAAAAAATGCCAAAGGTTACAATTAAGCCGTAGCTGTGCGTCTGCATGCACCATACGTAGATGTTCATAACATTCTTAACAAAATGTGAGCATTTTGGTCACAGGCAGCCAGTTGATGTAGTTTTATTATAGACAAGAAATTTCTCCAAGCGATTTCAATTCTGAAATGTAAAAGGAAGCAGCACTTTGGAACGACAGCAATACTCAACAGACTCTACGGTTAGGACTATAATAATAATAATCAATTTGCCCCTTCTGTCTGTGCATGGGCTGGTAAAGTGAACATTCGATAAGGCGGCGCGAAAACACAAACATAGCTAACATGGTGCCAAGTACGATATCCGAAACGTGTTTCCCGTAGTGTTGTCTTAATTTCGTCGTATCCTGTTGTCATTCTTCCGCATTGTCGTATTACATGTATTTTTGTCGTACTTTTATCTCGTCGTATCATGTTTTTCGCAACTTCATAATTATCCTGTTGTCGTATTTTCGCGTTGTCATATCCTGTAGTCGCATCGTCACATCATGTTGTCGTACTTTCGCATCGTCGTATCCGGTTGTACTTTCGCGTCATTCTAGCATCTTTCGAGATATTGTAAGATAAAATTCGGCAATATACATCGCAGCGGCTTCTTTCCCTCGCTTTTAGACGATGAACGATTCAAATACATGTGCTATGTCCCCTATAGGCCCTGACGTGGTCACTCCGAATGTATCTCTTGCCAGATTGCTTTACACAGGTTCGACTGTATATACCGAAGAATTTTAGCTCACCTAAAGCGCAGGCTAACGGTAAGCTACAGTGATCTCCCTTTGACCGCCAGTTTTTCGTTTGTCATGTCCGACACAATAGTTGACCTTGTTATAAAACACTCGAGAGCTCAGTTTCAACTCTATTGCTTTGAAACTTGGTCAGAAATGTGTCGGTCTTAGCCAAGTCGGATATTTGATCAACTGGGATCAAACGTCTGTATTGCTCACTTTATTTTCATAAAACTTTGTCAGAATATTAGATTTTGTGAAATCTTGGGAAAGTTTCGAATTACAGTCAACTGTAATTGGGAACATTTTTCTGTTGACTCAGGTGAGCGATGTAGGTTTGTTATGATCCTCTTGTTAGGAATTGCATTAAAATGTTTTGCAAATTTCCGCCGCTACTTTATTTTAAAATATAAGTGAAAATTGTGTAAAAATACAAAATAAATGCAGTTTTACTACATAAACAACTTTGTTCACCGGAGTCGTGACGACATAAAATCTTCAAAGTCAGAAATACGAGAACTTACACCCATAAAACTGTGAAGTTGTAAACTTTTAAGATACCTACTCAACTATAATGTAGTGTTAAGAAAAAAAAACAACTGTCAATAAATACATATACACTTTCAACCACGTATTCGGCGAACGATTTATTGTACTGTCTTTTTGTAATACACAATTTATCAAAATGAAGTATGTTATCAAGTCTCGGTATTATCAGCGCACAGGAAATCACTCGTGGGTTAGATATGAATGTTTCAGTTTTTGACAGTAAAAATGTATGAAAAACAATACAATATAAATAGAACAGTGAATCAAATAAAAACCTGTCAAAATTTATACATGTCGCTTTTATATGGATAAGTCTCAACGTTTATATTAGCCCGAGGGACTCGGTGGACATAGCTCGGGGGACGCCGTGGACAGGAGTGGAGGAAACTGAATTTTGGAAGTTGTAAATTAGTTTTTTTTTTGTGCACGGTAACATTATACGATACTGTACATGGAATAAATATGGGTGAGTAAAATCTACTACTTCTTAATAAACTTAATACCGTATACATGTATAGCAGTTTGTCTTCTTTCAACTCGTTCAATTTCTTAATTACTTACTAGTACCTTTGCTCCGGGAAGTTTAAAGACATATTTACTTCATGTTCTACTATTTGAATGAAATAGCGTTTTTCGATTTCTAAGAAGGAAATCAAATATCAAAATTTGTTTATATTGAACTAATGATTTTTTGTGTTTCCTTTATCCCGGAAATGCAAGAACCATGACCAAATCATGTGATTTTAATTACTGTTTATTTACGTATGCTGTATATTGCTGATAACATTTTAAAATGGCTGTATTTTCAGGGGGTAAAGTTATTATTGAGGATGTATTATTTGTGATCCGAGCAGTGTCGGTGAGTTACTGTCTATCAGCTTTGGCGTGCACGGGTACCGGGGTGTACACGTTATGGTACGCCGCACCTGATATAAAATTTCCTTTCTCCTCAGGTTCTGGGGTTTGGACAGGAATCTTCGTAAGTATAACATGCACATTTAACTTTTTCGTAGATAATTAGCAGGCTTATTTAGTATAGTATATCGTAACAATAAAAAAAATGCATATCATTACTATTTATACATAATTAACATATGAATAGATGTACATGTATGTAATAGTACATGACTTTGTTATAGCAAAATGTCAATGATATACATATTTGTATAACTACATTTGACGGTAATTACCTATTATAATATTAAATTTTTTTTTCATAACGCATTTTGTATCGTCAGAAAACTGTCTATTTCTCTTTCAGACATTTGTAATTTTTGTGTTGGGTTTGAAAACAGCAAAAGGTTACAATACACACTACCCGTCCTCATCTCGGTGCAAAGTAAGTCAGCATTTATATTGCATTTTTGTGTTTTATATTATGTGTTGTATTATAATATTTGATAAAAATAGCATCGTTTTCTCAAATGAATCCAACATGTTTTGGCTTATGATTGGCTATAAGTATTCATGGTTAAAAACTGAACCTTTTGGTACTAGAGTTCGAAGGTTGGGACCAAAACAAAATTTGTTTCGGGTCTACTTGCCAAAACTAATTAAGTACGGTCGGTAGGCATTTTTTAAAAATTATTTTACTGTAAAAAATAAAAATTGGTCTTTTGATAATTTTCTTTTAAAAAAGGTTGAGGTCGGCAATAAACGTTTAATGGAGACCCCAAACACAAGTTTTGCCTTGGTCTGTGACAGGTGCTATTTTGGGCAGGCCTAGTACCCTGCGAGAAGTGTATTCTTCGCTGACTGGTTATATTGTTAGGCCATACGTATTCTTCCTGTGTTTCTTTATTGAGGACACTTAAATAACCAATGTAATCCTTGTCATCCAAGAATACCATCGCTTCTTTTCAAACATGCCGAATCAAACCTCCATTGACACGCTAGACAAATTGCCGTCGTGAGCAGTGCGGCCGATGCGGCCATGGCCGCATCACTTTTTTCAGCCAATTTAGGTCGAAATTGTATTTTCCTAAAAATTAAAAATTTTCATAAAAATCTTCAATTTAGGTAGATTATTGCCCAAATAAAAATCGACCGTTCGAAGCTCGGTCTGTTACTTTGCTCAGAAATGAAATTCGTTTGAAACTGTACATTCCATTAAACACATGCAAAAAATATGTGACCGAATAGAAAGCTCGTGTGAATATTTCAGACGTAATAGAAATTGCGCTTTGAAGCAACTTAATCCAAAATGCAAAATCAATTTCTTTTTTAAGTAAGATTAATTTTTTCACAGGACTTCAACTGATTTTAGTTTCTGGTTGTTTTCAGATTATCACATTCTACACGTTTGTTATCATGGATATCACATTCGGAATTCTTCATGTGACGTTCTCCGCGGTAGGTTTCTCATATTGTCAATCGGAATTTAAAACAGGAGAGATATACTGTAACGCGGAGGAGAGACCAAGACTTTTATTAATGGAAGGTTTCAGTATGGCATTTGGAATAGCTATAACTTTGCTTTCAATAGCAGTGACTATATATCTATCCATAGGAAGAAAGATAAATGTTTTGGCGGGAATAACGACGGAAGCGGAAGCGGCTCATGCCACGTGCTGCAACGGAAATTGTCGTTGTGTGACTGGATGCTATTATTAAAACATGGTACAATGGGAATTGTTTCGTTTCCATCTGGCAATACAGTACTTTATTTAACTACCAAAAGTAGTGACGTATCAAATAGTGAAATGAACATTGTATTTCACCTAGAACATATATAGGCCTAGTTGGTACAGTAGGCTACTACAAATGTACTTGTTTTCATACGATTTCATTTTCAATATTCGGACTTTCACATGAATATGTTTTCGTGACTACACGTCTTATCGAGAGTGACTTTGCAATATCGACAGGAAAAACACAAGCTGTTTTACATAAAACTTGTTTATTTATACTCAGTAACATTGTTCATCACATCTGTAATTTAAAATGAAATCATCCGTAGATCTATCTGTATATAGACTTGTCCCACACAAATTCTTTTTTTTTCTCACATTCATTTTCATGCGATTTCGCTGAGGATATTTTCGCAGTGATGATACGCACCAACAATTGCATAGGACACATGTTGCTGTTCTAAACACTTGTGTGTAGTTTCATTAAAGTTTTCTCCTTTCATTTTATCGAGTAACGTCACGTATAAACATCACAGTGATGGCAACTCACAATGGCAATAAATTATTATATGCACATTTCCTTGACAGTTCTACCACTTCTGATGGATGGACTAAGGAATGATATACGGTATACGGTATTGGTACTCCTTCTGGTCAAACTTTAAAGAGGTCGATCCGATCTGATTTTAGCATGTTATGATTTTGGAAGCCACATGCAAAATCTCCGCACGTCGACATTTTATTAAGCTCTTCACATATCTTTAACATATACATATTTTTGATACGGATACCCTCATCGTCGAAAACACACGTTACATTATTTGCGCTATGCTTCATCGGTAAATACAGGAGTGGTAATGGAATATTTAACGGGGGTTCCGACGATGGGATACCCTATGTAAGTGTGTTATTTTGAAAAATGAACCAGCAGCACATAGTTAACAAAAATAACCATAAGAAAATTACAAAGGATGTGAGCAGATTTTATTTCTTAAAGATACATAAACATGTACACGTATTTTATAATATTCACTTCCCGAATGAATAACATACACTCTATAAATACAAGGTGATTGCAAAAATCGATCTTTAATCCGATGTACTGCGTAAAATGCACCCTTGTTCTACCACTTCCTTATTGCCTTTTAAAACGACGCATAAATCAAATCACAGTTTTTGTGAATTAAGTCCCATGTATTTATGTATATCGTCAACCACACGGATACAGTGAAGTGTTCTCGCTGTGTCAATAGAGTTGTCTCTTGTACCTTTCACTTTTTCCACAAACGCTATAAAATCTTGCATAAACAACCCTGTAAAAGATTAAAATATTTGCATTGACTGACTTAGTCTGATTTATGATGAATTTGAGATGTGTTGTGTGAAAACTACTCGAGAAAAAGTTAAAAGAAGACAGCAAGAAGACAGCAAGTTTGACAACTAGCGTTTCTCGTCTTCATAAAATGGCTGACCGTGTTTCATATTTATACTTACACTATCTAGCCAAATATTGGTGTTATTTGTAGCTAAGCGCGGTCTCATACCTGGTTTCTTCTGCTGTTGTGGTACAGCTTGCCCGGGGATTGGAGCAACACCTGGTGTGTCGTCAAGCACAGTACCGTCTTCTAGAGTAAATACTGAGCGTTTGTGCCGCTGTGATTTTTCTTTGGTCCTCCTCAATGTCAAGGTCAGGTTTCTACAATTACACATTTAAACTGCAAAAAAGGTACCATATCCAATAAAGGAAGTATCCGCTATATTGTGTGTCCTCAAATGCACTTAAACCATTTTCTCGTGTTGGCAAAGTAGTTTATGTACATAATCATCTGGTGGTAGATATTTCGGTAATAATGTTAAACATCTCTCTCTTTATATATTTAAATGTAGATTTCTGTCTCAGAAAGGTAAATTACAAATAATGAGCTAGATCTATTCCCAAAAAATATAACATAAAAGCTTTACTACTAATGAAATTAAAAAGAAAACAAACTCGAAACTGTCCGAACAGTTGACACAATTGGTATAATCTGCAGCTACTGCATGTCAAAGTATGATCACTGGCACTATCAACATGACCGTGCTTTTCACAAACTCTAAACACTGTGGGCAAATGGCGCAGCAAAATTGCATTCATTGCACCGTAAGTCATAGCACAAGAATGAACTTGAGGTTGCCTCCTTACCTACATTTGGAGCACGACAATGTAGCAACAGCTTTGAACCCGGCGTCTGTGAACTCGAGTTGACCTCCTGTTGCCTTAAGGTCATTGCCAACAAGTTCATACATGCTCTGTATCATCGACACATTCACACAAAATGGTCCACCAGATTTCTCAAAGTCTTCCACCCAACCATTGTAACTTCCTACATCATGAATAATTTTGCCAATAAATAAAAAGACGGAAGACTGTGTCACATGTATATAAACTACACTCTTTAAAATATCACAATTAAGAAAATCAGGTATGGTTTATTGTGTACTTTGATATGACAGCTATAATGATTGCCTTGTCGTATGATTTGTCCTTCTGTTAACTGTTTTTCTGTGGATGTACGTCTATATTTGTGTCTGTTTACCGAGGTTTAACGTCCGTTTCAACCGTTTTCCAGTCATATTTACATACATCGTTCAAAAGAAGAGCTAGTATTTTAAACCTATCCTCTGTCAGAAACTGACAACTTTCTCATATATAGAGACCAGATCGGTAGCAGGGTTTGAACCCATAATCCTCAATCAATGAAGGCTTACATTGATTCTAAGACTGTGACACTAATAACTCGACAACAGATGCAGTTTGAGTCTGCATGTTGCTCTGGACGCTTCGCTTGATGGAGTTTCATTTTCCTTTACGTTTAAGCAAATTTTCAAACACAAGATGCTCTTTGGCAATAATATGTCAAGCCCGTCAACTGCGCTATGGACATGGGTCCCATCCCATTGCGGTAAAAAACCTGTCATAAGCCAATTCAAAATCTTCCCTGTATGAGGAAATGATCTCATTTGTCCATTTTTGACCTTTAATCTCTAAATGTGACCTTGACGTTTGAGTTATGGACCTGGGTCTTGTACGCAACACGCCGTCTCATTGTACCAAATTCAAAATCCTTCAATCAATGCATGAGGACGATACAGTCTGGACAAGATCTCAAGTCCAGTTTTAGCTTCAATCTCTAAGAGTGACCTGGTCCTTTGATCTACGAACCTGGGTCTCACGCGCTGTCCCATTGTGGTGAACAATTACGCCATGAGAATTCAAATTACTTCAATGTATGACGGAGATACAACCCGGACAAGGTAATCGGACGGACGCACATACAGTGGATCGCCAAAATGAAAATTGTGTCGAGTAACCAACAGCTGGTCCGACAACAATATACCGGTTCATTTTGTCGTGCAACACTTGACACAAATATCGGAATTACCTTCTTGACATGTAGGACATTTAAACGGTATTTGACTTAGCTTAGTTTCAATAATTATTATATCAGTGGCAATAATCCTGCTTTTACCGTGAAATCGGACAAACCTTAATTTGATTTGAAGATTCAATTTCAGGATTAATGAATAAAATAAAAATAAATGCTTAATAATATATCATACACACCAGGAGACTTCTGTAGTTTCGTGTTCCAAACCCGCAAAATACATCCACTTAAAGTTATAAGTGAATTAAGTGACTTTACGTAGCAAGTAACTGACAACAAACCTGTCAACGAAATTTCTCCTTTAACTATAGGTGAACTGGCGTTCTGTAGCCTCTCTTTCAAACTAAGGAAGCCTGGTGTAAGTAAAGCTATATTCTCTTCATGTAAAACTAGTCCTGTAATACAAGAAAACAACATAACTAATACCGGATTTTGATTTTGAAGCTTAATACATAAGTGGTGATACATAAGGCATTCTTATACTGTCCTTTTGTATGTGCGTGAGAACTTTTTACATAAATCAAAACCAACAAAGGCGTTACATGTACATATTTGTTTACATACATGTACATATTGAAATGCTGCAAATCTTCTAGGCTTTTGGGAATGTAAGAGGGATAGTGAAAGCTGAACTTGAAGAATCTAATTTCAAAACAAAACAGAGGACTGAGAGATGGGGATTTCTTTTCAGACAGTCACGATTTATGAAGTTAATAAGGCCTTAATATTCATATTAGTCCAATTGTCGAACTTTACCGAGATCTTGTGGTTACACACATTTCACTCAGGTTTGGTTATAATTGCTCATGAAACATTTCTTGTAGAGAAGCAAATCTGACGTGCTTTACTTCCGGCATGACCCCGCTGGTTTGACTGAGTCCCAAATTGAGAATAGCTGAGATCGTATACTGTCATACACATTTTAACTTATTTGGATAAGCGATGATTTAAAAGTGTTAAAGTGTATTTCTTCCTGAATCAATGACCCATAACTAGTAACATAATGAACTGATCGGACCCATAATCGCACTTGACAGTGACCCTTAACACATCTTAAAATGTACATAATGTAGCTAAAAAAATTTAATAATTAACACAAAATAAAAAGAATATTTGTTGGTTTTGAGTGGACATGGAATATATCTCGACCAAGAGTATTACAATTTTCAATCGCGCTTCGCGCTCGTGAAAATATCACTTTTCGTCGAGATATACTTCCTACCCATGCACTCAAAACAAGCAAACATCCTCTATATCTCAACTCAAAGTGATACAATTTTTACATATAACAAATGTTTCACTTTGAGTTGAGATATACATTTGTTTTCCATATCCACTAAAAATAAACCTCGACTATCTTCCCTTTTACATTATATCCAAAGATTAACTCTTGATATGTTGATTTGACGTTGCCGGTTGCTCGTTACTCGTTGATCCTATGTAGCACTTTGTGCTAACAAAAGAGACAGGAACCAGAGACGGAAGATCATACACAAACCTTTTTCTTTAGCAACAGAGAACAGCTCTTCAGTGACGGTAGCTGACGTGCAAACTGGGTACTCAACAAGAACATGCTTCCCATTTGTCAACGCTTTTCTAGATTAAAAGACAAGATATATTCGCACATTCAAATCCCATGGATACAAAATACTCAAAGAAGCGACGTGCAAATCACATTTACTTACAAAGAAACAATAATAATCAACATAGCTGCACTGCCTTACAAAGAACATATTCTCACAACGCACTACTGAAGGTTAAAGCAAAGAACGTGGAACTTGCTAAACGTTATGGCACACTTTTTACACTCTACAACCTTTTAGATTTTAGATTTTGAGTTATTAAGAACAAATGCTTAGTCCTATGTAGACGCTTTTTTCGCTTTGGCAATTTCTGGGTAAGTAAAAAAACAATTTGATATGGTTCATTTACCAGCTATTAAAGATATGTGCCAAAAACCATGGACTATGGGGTTGGGCTCAACAGACCCCCGTCCGTAAAGACTCGAAGGCTTTGTCGACCAGAAGAAAATAGATACACTGTAACCATAGAAACAGAGAAACCTTACCTTATGACATCTTCATGTGCACCAGGCTCCGTACACACCAGCACAGCATCAACTTCCGGTCCACTAAGTACATCTTTTTCCGAAATCTGAGTAGCGTTTTCTATCTCTAAATTACGTCTATAGGTTAAAAAATATTAACAATAGTACAATGTATATAAATTTTTAGACTTAAAAATATGCTATGATTGAGATGACATTTAAGCAACTTTAAACTCGAATGAATGAGACCGGGTGAAACCTTATCAAAGATAAAATTAGATATGTTGTGAACATTCTATGAAAATTGTATCAAAGCACTGAAGGGAAGATTGTTTGATTGTTTCAAAAGACTCGAAACGACTCGCGCTAGTCTAACCTAGTTTGAGCTAGTCGGCGAACTTTGCCGATGACAATGAATCTTTGTTTTTTCTTCTAAACAGTCTGGATCCTCACTATACCATGCAGTGCATGAGTATAGGGAAAAATAATGATACTCAGATATCGTGACTCAGTGTGTTAAAATGCAGCAAGTAAAAAAATGGCATTAACTATCTTACATCTCAGCGCTCTTAAGAGAATGCTCAAGTCTGTGTACAAAAACATGTATAAAGTAAACGCTTCTGGAAGGGCAAACTTTTCAGTTTTGATTAAGTATATATATGTATAAAGCCCTTTTATACTTAAGGTTGATTGAAAGTGATGCAAGCATGCTTCACCGACAATGAGCCATTTCTGTCTCTAGAACCATGGGATCAAAGGCTATATCAGTGATTTCCGTACTGAAGGCTATGGAAGCCTTGGAGGGCCACTTTTGAGTTTCGACTTGCGGGTGTTTTTTTTACTTTTGACTTATGACTTTTGTACGCCGTACTTTTGACTTATGACTAGAACTACTGTATTGCCTCTTTGGCGTTTTTATTAAAACAATATAAACACGTCAACACTCAATAAATACAATTTCTATTTAAAAGATTTTAATAAAATCAATTATATATATATAAAAGTTACATCATTTGTGTCAATAGTAACAAAATAAAACGTGTTTTAACACGCTTTTTGTTTTGACTTTTGACTTATTACTTATGATTTATGACTTATTACTTTTGACTTTTGACTTATTACTTTTGACTTATTACTTATCACTTTTGACTTTTGACTTATTACTTATCACTTATGAAAAAAAGAAACCCTAATCCTAACCCTAACCCTAACCCTATACACGGTCCTCACTGAGGACCTTCAGCGGCAGGTTCAGGTAATACTAGGAACCTGCTACTGAGGACCCAACAATATAACAATATACTTATACATATTACAGCACTTTAATTTCCTTCGGTATACCTTGTGATATTAACATATAGATACATAAAAACATAAAAAGTAATTTTTTAAAAATGTTACCATAGCAACAAAAAAAATTCAATTTTTTTTTACAGTTCCTTCATAGTTGGCTTGACGCCTGGGGGCAAGTCCCCCAACCCCCCGCTTAAAGAAAATTCTCAATTGTATATTATCATTGTTAAAAGAAGGTCTCATGGTAGATAAGAAATATGTTGCTTTATGTACATTATGCTTAATGAGCTAGCTTCTTTAAATAAAGAGTTATTATTATTATTATTATTATTATTATTATTATTATTAAAGAAAGAGGACACCCACAAGGCCTCCCGAGCCGAGAGTTGCGTCGCCGCTCACTGCGGAGGCTCCCAAGGTCGCCTCCTGACGCGCCGTCACGGCTCATTGATACTAAAATAAATGACAAAGACAAAAGTAACTTAGTTCATTTATTTACAGCAAACAAGTTTACAGTGCTACGCACAAACATCATTTTAAAACCTTAATACAGGTTCGAATCCCAGTTTATATTGTCACAGCAGATCATTATGCTTTTTATGCAGTACCATTCCTCTTAAAGTGTCTGAAAGTAGCAGTCATAAGTCAAAAGTCAAAAGTTGAAAGTCATAACTTAAAAGTCAAAAACACCCGTAAGTCGAAACTCAAAAGTGGCCCTCCAAGGCTTCCATAGAAGGCAACTCGACACCGATGCGTACTATTTGCATATATTTTCGACAACACATTTAAACAGATCACTCTGCCTAACTTAAGAGCGCGAAATATACACATAGTTAGTTACCTTGACACGAAGCCTACCAATTTCGTACCAAATGTTTCACCATCAATGTTTATGTCTCGTATTCGTACCTTCCCAGCAATTCCGGCACCGAAAACGGCCACGCCTAAACTTTTAGCAGCCATTTCTTTTAACCGCTGAAATATAAATTACGACGAACATAATTATGTATATACATTTGTACATACACTTTTTAAAACATATTATATCAGAGTTGTCAAAAATATGCTTACATATGTGGCCAATGATGGAATAATGTAGGTCAGTACTCAAGGGCCGTTACTCTAGGTTGCCATAATGTCGAAAACATCCATAATACTATGCCTCTTAACATTGTCCAATGTCTGATTAATACTGCATGAACAAAGGGCGGCGATAACAGAAAGCATTAAAAGCTAATAAGGTTAAAGCAGGTGACGAAGATTTCTTCACGGTTTGATCACGGAAGTAAACACTACTGTAGTGTATACTTCCGTGGTTTGATCTTGTCGGCATACATGGGATTAGTCAAAGACAAAGAACCTTTACAAACATCCCTACCAAGTTTGTTAAATATCAGATGAAACGTGATGGAAAGTTGACAGGGTTCGTTAGTCTTTATTCACATTGTTTTTCACTGTCGATTAGTCCAACACACTTTGCATAGTTATATATATACATGTATATATAAACTATCACTCTGGCAACGTTTCGTGAAAGATCGATATACAATGTTCTCCAGGGTGTCGATCCTATGACTTAATGAACTATTTTAAGAACACTGCCACATCATATTTAGAAGTTAACCTAGCCATGATTTTACAAAGATAATCTTATCAAGTTCTTATAATTGAGTTTAAATTGTGCGCTTTAGAAAGTTTAGCGACATACCTTTTTCTCCATGATCTGACTGGGCTAGTCTTAAGAACAAAAGTTACCCGTTTTCACAGTCCGTCTAAATAACATCAGGACAAAATTCCTGCGTAATTTTCTCAAAGATCGATTAAAAATACATCTTTTGTAATTTTTTATAGTTTGTGAACCGGTTTCAAACTTGAACTGGCTTGGCAAACATTCTGACCAAATTACATGACTGTATAGTCAAAAGATGTCATTTAAAGTGTTTATATTATAACATTTTACCTACTGCCGGTGAAAACACATGCAGGACAAATAGTTCATATATCTAGTACCACTTGTTCAAAAACAAATCATGAATCTGACAATTTGTGACCAGTCAGGTCAAAAATGGGGTCTCTGATAAATTTTTTTATGAAAGACACTAGTAAGATGACACTTTGAACTGTATTTTGACCCACACACGACCGTTAATGCAGTCTTGCCATTTAACATTTACTATGTCGGCCCTATCGCCGACCAAGTTTCATAAAGATTGGCCTAAAATAAGATACAAATTATGTAGTAGATTACATGTAGGCGACAGACATGCGTTGAGCGTAAAAGCTTCAGTAGGCATTGAGCACTTTGTGAACGCAGGGTCTTTCAAAGGTGAGCAGACCCCCTCATGCCCCCCTGCCCCGGTAAATGCCCTGCAAGGGACATCACTATAGGATTTACTATTACAATACTTAGTTGGAGTACTTCCCCTTAATTCGCACCTTCTATTCTATTTTATTCAGTAGCAGCTGCTGAGATTGATTCATGCATAATGTAACTTGACAGTTTGTGTTCCATATAACATTTATCTTTGCATTGGAAATAACGATCTAGTTTACATGATTCAAACAACAGAAATGAAAATACACTTACGTAAATGTCCCAAAAGCATGGTAGTCAGACCCTGTACTGTATGGTCTAAAATTAGAATAGAAAATACCTCTTTCAATGCGAGGCTAATACGTCATTAAGAGGGTGGGAGACACTTGTGTACATGACTAACATGAATTTGTTTTAGTTTTGTCACGATTTTTGTGACAATTTTACATTCATTTGTTTCTTTTTGGAGGGGATACATATTGAATCTTAACTTTTTCAACATGAAAACATTCCCTGTGTATGAATAGTTTCTTTGATATTGTTTATATTTGTGAAACAAATTGACTGTTGCAGAATACACAGGTGTGGCAAATTTTGGAATATTTTCGATCAAATTACAGATTATGTTGGCATTCAGTTTTTATTTACTGACTGCAACTGTTTTAACACAGGTAAGTCTTGGTGTCGATTTTTTTGTATTGTATGTGCTTTGTATTATGTCATGATAATTGATACATGTATTTAATAATTAAGAAATAAATAAGATAATTTGCAGCTAACTTCCCAGAAAATATCGTATTATTTTGAGGGTCTCTTGTGGTTACTGCAGGTTAAAGTTAAATATTTTTGTGATTCAGTTGGAGAAAATGGTTTCAATAAAGCAAAGATTTATAGTGCTTGCAAGAATCATGTTATACTTATCAATATACATGTGTCTATTTGTTATATTTAAATAACACTGTTTCTTTTGCTCTGACTGTCAACTGTGATCAGTGCATTACTTGAAATATACAAAATGCATCACAGTTCCAATTTACAATTTCAGAATCCACCATGACTATGGTGTTAAGTATTTGCACATTGCAGATATATCGTGTATATGGCTCACTTCAAGGTGATAGTAATTTATGTCTTGCTGACCAGTCTGTTCTGTTTCGATCAAATATGACAGCAAATGCCTCAAGTCATGAAATGGAAATTATCAACAAGTGATGAAATAGAGATAATGATATTTACCGGTATCTCACATTTCAAACATGACTTATCATATTTAATGACAGGTGCATTCAAAAGACATGAAAGATAGCTTGTTAACTAAGGGGTTTTTGAAAATGCACTTTGAAGTCAATGATAGTACAATATTTGTACTTGTTATTTAAATATTAGTTATTATCTAGCTGTTTTTCATCTGATTAAATGTCAAAATGAACATATTGGAAGAACAATAAACTCAATTAAAATGTAGATTTTACGCAAAAAAAGAAGACTGAATACCATACATGTACTTGAAAACAATTTTACATAATCAGACATTATATGCATTGAGCAAGAATTTATATTTATATACACACAAAATATCCTGTATTACATAACAATTCCATTTTTTTTTGGTATTTCAGATTTTGCTGTTTTAAAATTGTATCAATAAGCACACTGACTGTTCAATGTCTTAAGTTATCATCAAAACTAAAATCATGCCATCTTTGAAATACAAGAAGCAGTACCATCTGACAATAATTTGGAAAGTAACAGTCAAACAGAAGCTAATATTATAGAAGGATATGTACATGAATGTAGCCATGGTGTATATACATAGCTATATGCAATAGAAATTTACCCCTAGAAATATTTTATAATGCAGAATAGCCATAGACATTATAATCCAACATAATAAAATGACGTAAAACTATACATTTGCATTAAGTATAATGATATGTCTGTGGTCAAAAATGTATTTAGACTGTCACATCAAGTTATAACTGGTATGTAAATTAGAAGTGAAGAAATTAGCATGCATTAACTCAACTGTAATGTATCATTTGTATAATGTAACATGATACATTGTACATTGTATTTTTTGCATGTTTAAAGTTTTTATAACTGACTTATGTTTTTTTTCTGCCAATGATTCTGCAACGGAAACAGTTTGTTTTTTTAGACCATGAATTCAATTTTTTTCTGTCATTAATTCAATTTCAAAGCTTTCACTATAATTTCTGTATAATTACATAGTAAAGTAAAGTTTCAGTGTAACTGTATATAGAACAGATAATACTTTAGAATAAATGTGTACAAGTATAATAATTATATATTAATTATCATAGGCACTCAAGTTCTGCATCAATTCATGAAAGATTGTTTTCAGAATGAACATTTTGATACTTACCCTGTTGGAAGAAAATGAGTTTGCTGATCAGTGTTTAGTCTGATCATGAACTGCAGTTATTGCTATTCAGCCGGTAACTTTTCAGTGGGTACCTCTTTGAGTAATCAATATGGTTCTTCTCAGATTGAAAGATGAACAAGTACGCCTAAGAAATTTAAGGAGGTTAGGATTAAACAATGTTAAAGAAATAAGTTCACAAACTCAAATTTATGTAACTGAAAGATATGCTTTTTTCAAACTTAGTTTTGAAATGCTAGATTGGCTGCCAACAGTAAAACTGTATTTATTGAAAAATTTCAGCATTTAAATTTTATTTTACTTTTTTTTCATGACAAAATTTATTTATGATGCTATTACCGAGTTTATTTGCCAAAGAAGGAAACTGTTTGAATATTAAATGTTTTTCTTTTTATCAAGTAGATCAAGTTGTTATTCATAGTTTCTTAGAATTCACAAAGTTCAGTTATCACATAAATTGTGTCAGAACTAGACAGAAGGAAGTAAATTTGTAGCAAATTATGCAAATTAAAAATTATGAAGTACTGGTAACTCTCCAAGTTGTTTTTCATACAGTAATGAGTACACATTAGACAAGATAATGTTGGAGAAATCTGCATTGCAAACACCTACTTCTCCTTCAAGTTGCTTCACTTCTCCTTAAATGGAGCTGAGGGAGAAGTCACTTCTCCCTAAAATTTGACCCTTGGATGGCCCTGAAAATAATAAACAATTATGTAAATACATGTATTCCGAGTTTTTTCTTCTGTTATTATATTAAATTTGTGGTGGTGAACATTGAAATGTATTTGCCAATACATTATTTGACATGACTATATTTGGGGAATTTGTAGACAGTCAGCAGTTTAAAATTCTTGGCAATATATGTAAATGTTATAATGCTAATTTTATATCCTGTGAATGTTGGTGAACAACATTATGTTTTCATTTTGGTGTTATCAGTAAATGATATCACAAGTATAAATTTATAAAATGCAATGTGAAAAACTTCCTTTTTGAATATATTCAACTTTTCTCTAAATCAAAGACCTAGAATAGCATTGTTAGTATTTAAGGGGTTTGTCTTATTAGTTTCTTTCATGAGCACAAGGTTCAGATCTAAATATCCGTCACTGAGGGTAACTGTTTTGGCGGGAATGAGGCTCTGCCGAGTTCCCACGAAACAGTTACCTTAACTGACAGATATTTCCATCTGAACCAAGTATCTCATGGCAGAAACTTTTTCTTGCATACCATCTTGCACTTTGAAAAAGATATAAAATACAAACTTATCAAAATGATGCATTTTAATATAAAAACAAACGTTATTCAGATGCTGTGTTGGGGAAAGTGACGTCACATTGTTTATAACGTTACGTCACAAGTAATTCACATAAGTCGTCTAACATGGTAATTTACTGGTAAAGGTCAGTTTGCAGGTAGATTTGTTTAGTTTTAAATTTGAGTAAAATTTTAATGATTTCATTTGCATATTGACACTGGATGTAGTAATCAATAAAGAAAAAACATTATTTGGTTTGACCATTGGATTGTAAATGCATAATTTGGTTATATAGAAACTAGTTTTCTATTCAATTTGTCATCATTTAAGTAAACTGCAGCAAAGAAAGATATGTTAGCTTAAATGTGTGGGCGATAGGTATCTTGCCAGATACGTTACCATGGATGTTCTGTTAGTAATAGAATATATACCATTACAGTGCATAGCATTGCAACGAGAATAGACTGAGAAGGCTTGTTGACATGAATCTGTTTGATTTAAAGTCCGCTCCTCAGGGTCTGAGTGAAATATTTTCAAGTCATCTAAAAGATGTACCTGTAACCATTAAATATGAGTGTCTAGACAAAGAGAGAATGTTGAAAAATTGATTTGAAACAAGTTCATAGTTTTCAGTTTACAGCTAACAACCTACATGTACATAAATAAGCTGATTGAGATTTATCAAACATTAAGTTTGTATCACTTTAAACACGGATTATTAAACTTAAAACATGTAGAGTCTTGTCCCTTACTACGAAGGCGCAAACATTAATTAAAAATTACTCAAGTTGTTGCGATTTTATAACCTTTCTTAGTAAAGTAATGGTATGCAATTGGCTAATCATTCATTAAGGTATTGATTGACAGATGCTCTATGCTAATTGGCCATACGAAAATTCCAATCACTCCTTCTGCATTAGGTGTAAATTAGTGGCTTCATTTTATTAGTGTTTTCACGAAAATGGATATCCGATACACACTCCCTTACAACCATGACATGTCAAAACTGCCGAATATATATATATGCGGATGTCGTAATATTATGAGAAATCTTTCATCGTTATAATGTCCTGAGAAAGTTAATTAGACAGTTTAATATTTTGAGTATAATTAATGTTATGTAACTTTATGATCTTTTTGATTAATTTTGGATTGAAATGTGGCAATCGTTTCTCAATGTAGCAGGTTTTACACGACTGCTTGGATTTTATCAGACGGTACTTGTAACATAATGTTTTGGTTACACCCAAATACATGCACTAGGAATTTCTTTATATTTTTACATTGTATTTGCCTTTTTTTTGGTTGAATGTGCTTTAACATATGATGGTCTTGATAACTTTGAGTATTATATAAACTGACAACTGAGTATTATTAATCGGCTGTTATCTCTGCATCTTATAAAGATATAATAACAAATGGGAATGCAACTAAGCTCACCCTTATCAAGGCTTTTTCAACAAATTAACATATGCAAACTTTATAGGTACATGTATTTGAAGCGTTTCTACAAAAATCATAGTCATTTGTTTCAAACGTTTTTCAAAATATATTAGAAATTTGTTCTTTACTTATCTTTGTCTTGTATACGATAATACATTATTATCATGACCTAAGAGAAAATCTAATGATTCTAAAAAGCATCAGTGCTTCTGTTCAGCTACATTAGACAGTATGCAAATAATTCCCAGAGGCACGGCAGGACTGATTTGAATTGTGTCCACAAGGGGCAGTTGTCCCTTGGTCATGGTGATGATGTTAGAGGTTTGGGGGAGGAGGGGGTTATAGGGTAGTCTAGTTAAGTAGACATTGAAGCTAGCAAGATAAGTTTTGGATGGGCTCTTTCTGCTACATGTTAGGAGGTTTGACATTTTTAAGAATATGTAATTCAAAATGCAAGTCAACCTGGCGGCTAGGTTGCTCACAGTTGCTTTCGCCCCTTCGGTAGAAATTCATTACTCCTCAATACAGAGACTTTGTTATGCATGTACACCATAACTGCATGCTTTACCATTCAATTAATTCATATATACATGTAACAAGTAAATGCCAATTCCTTAGAAAAGAAAAGTTGGAAACTCAAATTACAACACTTGAAATGTCAAAGAACTCTGTAACAACTGAGAAAGTTTTGCTAAGTCATTGTGAACTTGGTTGCAGAATGTAAATATATTCAGCTCTTGCATGATTAAGCATTACATTTGTATTTGAATTATTTATAGTTTTAAATTGTGAATTTTTATCAGTGTTTTGTTTTAAATCCTTTAAATGAGAATTGTGAAATAAAATATTTGATCAGTAAGTTTTACATACTTAATGGATGAATTTGATATTTTGTAATGTTGGAATGCATGGGGTGTTCCAACTGAAAAAAAATTAAAGTGAATTTTGTTCCCAGCATAAACAGCCAAATAAAATGTCATTTAAAAACAGAGGTTGAAGAAGGTTAGTTCATGCCTGTTTCATTAAGGCATCAAAGTTTATTTACAATAATGCATGAGTCCCCCTGCATAAAGAGGGCCGTGCAGATATAATACACACTGGTATTGAACATAATTTAGGTACATGTACAATGTGTGCACAGTTCTCAGATTCTTGAAATTCAAGTGCAAATTTAAATATGAAGCATTTTGAAATTCAAGCACTAAAAATACATTGTTAAGTAAAGTGGGCTGTAGATTAAAGCTTGGAGATGCAATAAATTTACATTTATCAGAAAAGAAGCACTTCCCCTCCATACTTAAAACTTAACCTTGATATTCTGACTCATTATGCCTCTTACTACATTGTTATTCTCAAGTGTTTTTTCATCCAGGATTAAATTATCAAAGGACAGCTAAAGAGGGGGGAAAAATCCTGATATCCTCCTAACCTTGGAAAACTTGACTAGACTTGCAAATCCATTTTCCTTTTCACTTGAACTTAAGATTAATCTGTTTATGATACTTTAGGTTTTAGTTTTAGAGGTCTGTTATGTGAAGGCTTCAGATTAATGGTGCAGAGTTTTTGTAATTATATGCACATATATTTAGGCGGGTTTTGTATTTTCTCACAGGAAAATAAAGTATGTTATACTCATTCACAAAATCGGTCAACTTTTTGGTTGTATGTGAGGTATGAATTTATACTGATGGAATCTAGTGTTGCATAAATATGCTAAATGTCATCGTTATTGTTGATTCTAGTCCAATTTTCTTTGAAGAAATAATTATACAGTAACGCCTGTCTTATAATGCACCCTTAGGGACCACATGCTCATGCTGTTTAATGCAGGTCGCTGGTTTGAAACCAGGTTTTCAATTGCATATTTTGTCACCTGAAAACCAAAGGACAGTCCCAATTAAGACAGTTTTCCATCACAACCAGGTGCAGGAAAAGACAGGTTTTACTGTGTCAACATAATACAAAGCAAGAGTTATACTTTTATTTTGTTCAGAGTGAGTTTTGCTTAAAGGATCTATGAAAATGTTATCAAACTTTTACAGAATATTGTTATAAAAGTTATTAAAACCTTTTCTTGCATCTATAACTATGGCCATTGGCACATTCTTGCATATAATTTCAAATATATAAATTTGTCCAGCAAAATATATGACTTTGAAATAACATTATCAGGGTAAAGACCAATACATGTGCATTTGGGGATAACAATTTACATTAGAATTTTTTATGTACCAGTAACTGTATACTAGTACAGAATACTGTAGATAATGGTCCGTTTTTCTTGCTTGACTTGTTGAACTGCAATTTTACGCCTTAAACAGAGATAGTATCTAACGTGTTAGTGATTTACTGTCAACACACTTCATGTGTGTACAGTAACTTAGTCGCCAGGTAAACACCCTCGAGGGATGTTAATATTTCAAAATTTTATATAGTGTCCTTATTAAGTAATTTACAAAAAAAAATATAACGTCAACATATTTCATTTTGAACGTGCTTCCTCACATTAATTTTTGATATTCATACACATTTACCTGTATGAGAATGACTCATTGTGGTAAAATAGTATGAAGTGTTAATTATTTCAAAATAACAGTTTTTCTAGTACATAGAAACTACATGTATATTTTTTCCTGATATAAAGACGATGTTAATTCAATTTTAATTGTCTATCCTTGTCCTCATATAAACATGTATATGTTTGAAGTGTGGAAGTTTTCTGTTGCTTGTGGGAAGGGAAGTTGATCTTGCTGAGAAGCATGTAAGTGTACATTCTGTATTTGCATACATGTACAAGTGTTACTTTGACAAGTAATACAGGAAATAACTTCAAAACCCCATCCCTTTAACCAAGAAAGACGGTAGTTGATAATTACTTATTTTCATATCATATATTTCGCAGACATGGCCCCTGGCAAAGTCATATGTAATTTTTGTGTATTTTATTTCAGGTGTACAGTTTGTATGGCAGTAACTCCACCCTAGATGTCGCCGTCACAGAACATACCATTACACTGCAGTGGACGGCTTCAGATCTTAACGCGAGCTATGCTGTGCTGTATGGCGTCAACGGGTCTGGCTCTGAAACTAAAACAGAGAATGTTTCCCTGCCATCGGAAAGTGATATGAAAACTATCCATACAATATCGGGGCTGTATCCAGGCCAAACATACGATGTGGAAATTCAGCGAGACTCTATTGCAATTTTCAAAGACCTCATAACCACAAGTACGTAAATAGAAACACTAAATATCTCCGAATGTGCCAAATGCATCTTAAAAAGTTTCCGACGATCAAATATAAAATAAAAAAAAAATCCCACAGAGTAGATGTGAAGAGGTCTAAAACGGGATCCCGATACGCAGGCAAATATAGATATTAATGAGCAACATTGCTAAATCAGCGTCCATACTTGATAGTAATAGGGTTTACTTAGTTTGATTGATCACGCTGATATAAAAGTCGAAAATTAATAAGGCGAAGAAACATGATCAATTAAGAGATCAAGCTAGTAGCGTTCTCTATGACTTTATACTGACATATACTGAAATAACGTTCTTAGCTCTTGACATACACTAAAGGTAGTGTAGAAATATTTGAAGAAAAACAGGAAATCTGTGTTAAGTAATCAGATACGCTGTCTAGACTTACTTTAGTATAATCCGATAATTGAGCACTGACTTCATGACTTACTAGTTAGTGTCTCAAAAACCCTGTCTTTTCTCTCCCTATTTTTAGTTTAAACATATCATTTACAAGACGTCTGTGAGAAACATGGATTAAAAAAATGGGGTTAATCAATTTTTATGTTCCTCGATTTCTTTTTGTGAAGTTATTTTTTACTTGCATTTTGCTCTTACTGAATACAGCCAAGGTCAAATTCTGTAACAAGTCGGTGGAACATTACCACCGTCGCATAACACAGAATACTTCTGTAATACTCCAGTTTGAATCTTCCTGACACTATAAAAAACGGTAGAGGTCTGAAAGCAGCATCATCTGTAAACAAGGAACTCCTGGTACACCATTGCTTTGAAGATTTTAAGTCCTTTTTTCTCATAATCAGTGCACAGTTTTTCCTGGTTTTGGGTCTTGGCAAAGTGAACCAGGGGAACAATTCCACGGTCCGCTGGGAATATAAACAATCAAAACAACATCAGTTGTTTTTTCCTGACTTTACTGGTTGTAAAATTCTTCACATGAATGAATGTATTTTGTTTTTCCCAACAAATTTGGAACCAGAACAGACATCAATAAAATCTTTTTTGTGTGGTTGGCTTCAGATGTTTTTATCCCCTACTTTTTTTAATTTCATTCGATAATAAGGGGATGAAAGCCGACGTTCCTTTCAAGTTTGTGCATGTGGTTATTAAATAGAGCTTTTATCCTAATTAATGTTACTTCCTTATGCGAGATAAAGTTTCAAGCTTTCAGAGCTTCCATTCCATTGTATGATGAACGTATTTGAGGAAGAAGATGATATTATGTAGCAAAACGTGACTTAGTACACATGTCTCTCTCTCTCTTTCCACGTTCACATCTTAGTACTCAAGGCAAGATTGGTGTCATTGACAAATTGTACTTTACCAGTCAAATTAATGAAGTTGTTAGATATATGAAACAAGAATTGTTTGTAGCTATATGTATTTGATATTGAGTTGTTTTAATGCAAGTTATATTTCTGAGAATAAGACGGTGGAAGTTGTGACGAAAATTTAGGCATTGTCATCATTGCAAATCATTTAAAGAGCGAATGAAAAATTTCAAAAGTATGTTATTATTTTCAATCACAAAAACTTTAAAAGGCTTTTTTATTTGTTAACCGCTTTAGATACAACATTATATTCTATGCTGTGTGAATTAAAAGTCTTTTATACCGCCTGTATAATTTGGTGACACTTGTACCTTTATTTTGCAGAACCATTGCCTGTTACAAGTGTTCAAGCCTTAAGTATCACCTCCATGTCTGCTTACTTCACATGGTTGCCTAGCAACCAGAGTAACCAGGATACATACCAAGTGTTGGTACAAGCAGTAACAAATTCAAGTGTGCAGACTGAATCCTCAAATGTCAGTGCAACAGGGTATTTGGTGCAGGGCTTGTCCCATAGTACTAGTTACTTGGTTTCCGTGGTTACATACAGTCAGGGTCAACCAAGTAATTCTTCTCAGGGTCTGAAAATGAATACTGGTAAGTCTCATTAATATGCATTATTCTATAAACCATTTCTGTGGTATACTTTTCTCTCTTGACAGAGTCTATGGTAACAATTTTATGTAAACAACATATTTGTTTGCACTATTAATTCTATCTGCTCCAAGACATTTACATCCAGATTTTTGCTTAAATCAGCATGTAATAAACAGAAATGTGCAATGTACATACAATGTAGTCTAAATATTTGACTTTTTTCACCCTCTGACACATGATCATATGCCGGCCAGAGTATAATGTCTTACAATCTAAAGAGATGTCAACTGACTTGTCCAATTTACGACACCGAAACTTCTTGAAAATGGAGCATTACAAAAATTTAAAACAATGATTTATCCAAGGTTTTTAGAAAGTCTTTTGCCACAAGTATTAACAATATTGCCAAAATAAGCTGAAGTTTATGTCACCTATTTCAACATTTTATCACCACTTTCCTAAATCACCTCTGTAAATGGCATGGGAAGCATGAAAATTAATCAGGGTTCTCTTTGAGTCGTCATGCATTTAAAACTATTCAGTAATGTTGCAGGAGAAATATTGTAGTTTCATCAAAATCAATTTGTTATTATATTCTCTCTGTTTTAATGCATTCACAGTGTCCGAGATCTGATATGATATTCTATAACCTATATTTCATTATACTTCACAGCTCCATTACCTCCTGTGAATGTGACAGCCGTTGCTATAGATACGCAGAAACTGAATGTCACCTGGGAGTCAGCGCCTGATAGTATACAGGTACATGTATATACAGTATGTTTGTCACGGTTGTCCAGGCAACATAATACCTGTTTTATCATTCTTTGTATTTAATACTTCTGTACATTATTGAACTAAAAACTGATACCATATCATCAGAGTATTGAGTCGCATCATTTTTCCTCATTGTAACTGATGTACAGTGTATTTATATCGAAGATTTTTTATTTTTATGCCCCCGAAGGGTGGCATATTAAAATCGCACCGTCTGTCCGTCTGACCGTCTGTCCGTCTGTCCGTCCGTCCGTCTGTCCGTCCGTCTGTCCGTCCGTCCGTGCGTCCCCACTTACAAATTCGTGTCCGGACTGTAACTTTGTCATGCATTGAAGGATTTTAAAATAACTTGGCACACATGTCTAGCACATCAAGACGACGTGTCGCGTGCAAGACCCACATCCCTACCTCAAAGGTGAAGGTCACACTTGGAGTATGAAGGTTATGGAATCCTCTATATATGCACACATTCGTGTCCGGACTGTAACTTTGTCATGCATTGAAGGATTTTAAAATAACTAGGCACACATGTCTAGCACATCAAGACGACGTGTCGCGTGCAAGACCCACGTCCCTAGCTCAAAGGTCAAGGTCATACTTAGAGTTTGAAGGTAATGGATTCCTCCATATAAGCATATATGCACACATTCGTGTCCGGACTGTAACTTTGTCATGCTTGAAGGATTTTAAAATAACTTGGCACAAATGTCTAGCACATCAAGACGACGTGTCGCGTGCAAGACCCACGTCCCTAGCTCAAAGGTCAAGGTCATACTTAGAGTTTGAAGGTAATGGATTCCTCTATATAAGCATATATGCACACATTCGTGTCCAGACTGTAACTTTGTCATGCCTTGAAGGATTTTAAAATAATTTGGCACAAATGTCTAGCACATCAAGACGACGTGTCGCGTGCATGACCCACATCCCTACCACAAAGGTCAAGGTCACACTTAGAGTTTATAGGTAATGGAATCCTGTATATATGCATACATTTGTGTCCGGACTATAACTTTATTATGCTTTGAAGGATTTTAAAATAACTGTGCACAAATGTCTAGCACATCAAGCGGATGTGTCGCATGCAAGACCCAAGTCCCTACTTCAAAGGTCAAGGTCACACTTAGTGTTTAAAGTAATGGAATACTGTATGCATGATTACTCTGTCATGCATGGAAGGATTTTAAAATTACATAGCACATTTATTGAGCACATGGAGAGGACACAGACTGTGAGGCACCTCTTTCGGGGGCATTCGTCACTTGGGAGGGACAGCTCTTGTTTTATTTTTAAATTTAAAATTTTTTTTTTTTTAATTTTTCATTTTTTTGTTTTTTAATTATATCTAAGGTTTGATCTTGTAGTCATTCCCCGCTTTTGTAACGAGATGAAAGAATGGTCTGGATCTGTTAGTAACACTTGCCATTTGTTAGGAGAGATCCTTTCAACTCTCGGTTAACTACTGTCCGGTTAGGATAATTTTACAATGACGCAACAGAAGAGTCTACTTTTATCGGGTAAACACGTTATCTTATTACAAGGGAGAGCACTAGGCATAATTAATGTCAATATATATTATTATTGTACACTATATGCAGTCGCGGTCACTATAGTGCAGTAGGTTACGACTACGGTTCCTGATTATTTTGGTTGTGTCGAACATGAGTTCATATTGGGACTTGTACATTCAAATTTTTACTCTCTTTTTTCAGTAAGATAGTTTTAATTTATTTCTTCTTTTTTTTTTTTTTGTTTCATTGATATGTTTACTTCTATAATCATTTAAATTCATGTTTTTCTTACTGTACTTAGAACATTGCCTTTTTCGATAATTTAAAGGAACAATGTCATGTACCTTCATTACTTCCTGAAGAATTGTCTTGGTCAAATCATCGTAGTTTAGGTAATACTAGTTCAATGTACATATTCCATTACACGAGATGCCAGTAAGCACGAAATGCTCATGCTTGAAATGGTTATAGAATCTTTCAAAGTTTTAGTCATTTTACTTTCGTTTATTGTTTATTGTCTAAAAAGATTGAAAAGAAGCATACATCTACACAATTAAAATTTTACCTGAAGTAATACTGAAATAATTCAATGGAAAAAAATATTAAGCTTCGATGAGGATCGAACCAGTCCTTAAAATCTTTATTGTAGACACCCAGCGCCCTATCCACTGCACTAACGCACCGTTCTACCGTATATATTCATGTATTTTAAAGCCTATAACCCTTTTCTATAAACATGCTCTACCTGTTTACGCAATGCTTGTAAACTTTTGTGTACACATATATCTGTTACGTCACTGTCACATTATCCAAACTAAGTTATGTGTACATGTATAGTAAAAGTGGAGAAATGTCACATAGTTTTTCTCCATAAAAACTAATGATTTTGTATCATTTTTATTTTCCTGTAGAGACTCTAAGTTTATGTGATAAATTGGGAAATCTGTTCTGTGGTTTGATTCTCCAAAAGGTCACAAATACAGAAAATAATTATTTTTTATTAAGGTTTTTACTATTTGGTGTACATGGTGTATAAATATTAAAGTCCAAGGATCACTTTCAATGTACTGACATAGTAATATTAATTTATTGAAAGGATAATGATAGAACCATGTTCTATTCACTGTAAAACAATATTCACATGTGCCTTTCTTTCTATTCAAGTTGTTTTTTCAAGAAAAAGAGTTGCCAGAAAGCTTTTCTTATTTTTGCAATTGCATTGAAAAAAAACACTGCGCTATGTTTCTAATATGTAATTATCGATTTAAAAAGCAAAGTTATGAGTGTTTTTGGTACAAATAAAGGTCATCCTTGTCTGTAAGACATATTTCTTGATAAGATGAGAGCTACTTGTAAATGTGATCCTTGGACTTTAAGATCCCCTTGGAAGCACCTCTGTTGCACTATTCTTAATAAACTTAGGATAGTCGTAAAAAAGCTCTGGTGCACATATATCAAGATGATTTTTATTTCAATCTTCCTGAAACTTCAACCCTCTCATTGGGGTCTACTAACACTTCCTGAACAACATATTAATAACGATGTTGCTTGTTTATAAAGATAATCTGATTGGGCAGTTAGGCAGTTATTGACAATAAGGAACTCATAGAAATAAATGTATGAATAAGTACATGTATTAATTGGTTTTGAGAAATAAAAACCTTTTCAACTTAGTAAGAAGGATTTTGAAGTACTATCTAAGGGTTTGTGTATACAATGTAAGAGTAGACATCCTTTGTTTTATCTTAGAAGGGAGGGATTTGGCACATAATTGGCTTGTAAACCAGTCTAAAATCTCTGGTCTCTTATTGGCTTAAAGTAGGCTTAGTTTTAAAAATGACCAATCAGGAATGAGACATTTAAGACTGATCTTCAGATTAAGTATTCATCTTGTTTTGTAAGGAATCCAAAGAAATCTGTGTGCTATACAATTAATATTTAATTATGGATGAAAGAATGTGTAGTTACATTTAATTGCTGTTGTGCCCAAACTTTCGGCAGATAATGTCATGGTACATGTAAAACAGTAATGGACTGTTTATTCTTCAGTTATTATGATTGTTTGGGTTTCCATAGAGATTGTGCGAGTACAGTAGCATGATCTCATTCATTATTTAGCTGCCATCATATTGATCATGATCATGTTTGGGATATACCATACTGGTTCCTGTCATGATAGACATCTAGAGAAAGACATCTGTGCAGCCTTTTCATGATCTGCAACGTTTCGCTAGTCAATGCAATTTTCTTTGAGTACCCCTTTCTGAATTGAAAGATGGGCCAGTCCATTTTAGAAAAGGGGGGGGGGGGGGGGGCAGGGGGGTAAGGATTAAAAAATGGACATTGGAATTTTTAGGCATTGCCTTTTTATCTGAAATTTACAAATACATATGAAATTGTCCGTAATATAATATTATACTAAGAACAAAACAGAAACATCCAAACTCATTACCAGATGAATTTGCAAGAGAGAAGGAAGAATAGAATTTATGCCACATGTGTGATGTAATACAGAACATAATTGTATATGTCAGCGATCAGTGTACGACCATATTTGGGTTGTACTTTACTACCGCTGTTTGTAGTATCATGGTCAGAGGTGTAACTGGATGGTAAAGTGTTCTGGTTTATTAGTGGTTTGAACATTGAACACACCCTCTTTTCATGTTAATTTGTTTAAGCAGGAAATTTAAGAAATAATGAAGCACATTAAGTCAGTAAAAATAATAATTTCCTCCCCCCCCCCCTTTAGTTGTATGTTCGTAGCTACAATTCCTTTTGAAAAAGCAACTTTGGACTGAGTCTCATAGCTAAACGATTTTCTGAAATCTCTCATATCTGTATGAGAGACACAGAGTTTGATCCCTAAGTAAGACACACTCATTCAACATTTCCCCTCTCTTTGAGGTTGATTCTATCTTGGTTGAGTCTAGAGAGCGATTAGTCTTAAGTTGCATGAACTTGTAAAAAAAAATTAAATTAGTATAAATTAAGATAAATACATTGTAAGTACAAATTAAAATATATTAGTATAAATTAAAAACAGTGTTTTTCATGGCAATATTTGTTTTAACAGGACAGTTTCATATTGAGTTACACATACAATGCTACAAATGGCGGTAACCTGAATGAACTGACAGTTAATATCACGTGCAACACGAGCGACCTGAAGTACTGTGAGCTCACGATGCCGGGAGTCCCAGGGCAGGTGTATGAGATACGGGTGTATAGTAAACTTAATGAGGCTGTCAGTGAACCTGCCATGACCATGCATTCTACAAGTAAGTTTATAAATAAATATTCAAAAGCTTAACTATTCTCAACTACATTTTGACATTTTTAAACCATTCTCCCCATTCCCAATATTTAGTTTCACATATCTTCTATAATGTATTGATCACTCAACCATGTCAGGTTCAGGTAGTTTTGATCCCCCCCCCCCCCCCCCCCGTTACACTCCCACTTTATTTCAAAAGTGTTGAGGATGGTTTGAAACTTACCATACTTGTTTACCTCAACCTCCATCTACGACAAGAGTACAACTCTGTCAAGGTTTTGACAATTATGGCCCTTTTTTTTTTGAAAGGTATGAGCTTGGTTAAGTTTTTCGTACCACCTCACTTTTTTCAAAACCATGGAGGTATTGCTTTTTGAAACTACCACTTGTTTACCATCACGACTTCATCAACACGAGGACATAACTCGTCAAGGTTTTGACAAATTAGCCCCTTTTAGTATGAGAAACCCTTCCCCCACCCCCGCTGTCAGTGAACCTTTTAATGCCATTGACTCATTACCCATTCTACAGAAGGTAACTCTGTCAGGATTGTTTTATAAATAAAGGCCTTTTATCGTCTTAATCTAGGAAGTTTTGAAGTCCACTATTCTCAACTTACATTTTGACATTTGAAAGTTGTACTTGTTTACCATCATGATTTCTCCTGGGCAGAACATTCTGCCAAGGATTTTATGAATTATGGCCCTTTTTACAACAATTAAAATTTCTCTTCTTATAATGTACTTTTTGTATTATTTAACATATTAAAACCAAATTTAAAAAAAAAAAGATAACCTGTGAACCATGTCAGGTTCTTGATTTGTACTAGATTCCTAGTTAAAGCTAGTGTGCCCTTATGTCGTTTTGTTTTATTGGCAAGCACTAAAAAAGTCGAGCACGCTGTCCTACTGATCTTGTTCACTCTGTTTGTACCTTAATTAAACTTATGGCAGGTTATGTCATACTGTTACGCTGTTCTTTCTTTAAAACATACTGAAATAACCATGGTATTTTACATTTTGGGAAAAATAAGCTGAACATTTATTTGTTACACCTTTAGTTCCATTATCCGTGACAAATCTGGAAGAAATCCTCAGTAATGATACATCTATACACCTTCGCTGGACACTGCCGAACCCAGACTTCTATTTCCGACACTTTATTATTCATGTCACGAGTTCCTTTGGTTCTATGAATTGGGAAGTGACTAGCGACGAACTGGAATTACCGCTAACAAATCTGAACACCGGTTCTGCGTATAATGTCAGCATTATCGTATCTACGGGATATGAGACAAGTCAACCAGTTGTGATGATGTTCTACACATGTAAGAATTTTGATTAGTTTATGACTTTACTTGATTTATGTTTGTGCAAATTCTTGTAATGATTATCAAAAAGCAGAATAGGTGGACAGTTCCAGAAAATTGTTTCATGCACTATTGTTTTTGAAATCAAAATGAAAAGCCTTGAAACATCTTTTCAAACGATATATATATATAGGTTCGCAAACTGTGTATTTCAGATCCAGTGCAGGTGGACAGTTTGACAAACAATGTTAAACTAGATACAACCAATGTGTCATTCACAGTGTACTGGACAATAAATAACTCAGCAAATTATGAAAACTTTATCATAGACATTGATCCCGCACCAGAAAACTCCTCATTTCCTATGTAAGTAAATAGTACAGATTCCTACATAAACTTCTATTTCTTTGTTACATATATAATTATAACATACACATAGTATTGTATCTTCAGTTTTGCTAAAATTTCCAATTTCCATTGTGAAGAGTATTCTATTATCATTCTGCTGCATCTTAATTTCCAATTTCCATTGTAAAGAGTATTGTATCTGTTGCAACAAATTTCCAATTTCCATTGTGAAGAGTATTCTATTATCATTCTGCTGCATCTTAATTTCCAATTTCCATTGTAAAGAGTATTGTATCTGTTGCAACAAATTTCCAATTTCCATTGTGAAAAGTATTCTATTATCATTCTGCTGCATCTAATTTCCAATTTCCATTGTAAAGAGTATTGTATCTGTTGCAACAAATTTCCTATTTCCGTTTGCGAAGAGAATTTACAATATATTGACAAAATCGCATCTTAGGTTAACTGTCATTTTCGCATAAATATCCCAGCTCAGTTTGTCTGGTGAGTTCTGTTAGTTCTTCAAGTCTTCTTTTCTGCAATAAGTGACACAATAAGCCACTATTAGAACTATACTACAGGTGCCCTGTTTTGATAATAAAATGATTTAGAACAAAATGTTTTTAAGATATTTTATATTCATTTCTGATTTCCTGTCTCAATGTTGTGGCCCCTGTGCTTACATATTAAAGGTTTTCAAGAACCATTTTGACAAATAACATGAATGAAATCTTCTGCATAGTTTAGTACATGTTTAACTTTTAGTTGTTCTGTTTCAGTACCCTTAAACCAGATGTGTTCAAATACTCATTCATGAATCTTGCACCTGGGCGTGGCTATCTGGTCTCCGTGGTTACCAAATTGTCATACAAGGAGAGCGAACCTGTTAACAAAACTTTTAGGACATGTATGTATTTTTGTAAAGGAAATGATGATTTGAGTTATTTAGTTTATACAAATTAATTTTAGTTTGATTATAAAGAAAGCTCCATAGCTTATTGAATCACTCTTCAACACTAATTCAAGGTGCCATCATGCTTGCAAGAGAGGCAGTGAGTGTTTTATGCTGCTACCCATTTGCAGCTGGGTTGACTTTGGCATGTGTGGCATCAGTCCAACTACACACCTCGTGCTTGGGTTGGGAATTGAACGTGTGACCTCACGTTCCTGAGGCAAACACCCTTACCACTGTGCTATCGAGGCCATCTAAGACGACCTATTGAATATGCTTTAGATATCACTGAAATGTGGTTTAGATATTACTTAATTTTCACTTAAGTGAATTTGAAAAAGATTTCTTTTGTCAGATGTGTTAACCAAAGTTCTGCAAACATTTTATTTAGTATGTATAGTCTGTATATCAAAGTTACATGTGAAATTTTACATTTTAGTACCAAATCAACCTACTGATGTTCGAGTACAAGTCAATAGTGGGTCAGAGGTCAAGGTAGACTGGGAAGCAGCTTTAGGTAACCTGGACAGCTATTTGTTAACCTTGACAGGATTTGGAGACCCAAAAGTAGTAACAGAGACTGGCACTACATTTACCTTTCTTGGACTGGTTGCAGGAACAGAGTATGTGTTGAAAATTGAGTCACAGTCAGGAGGAGTTTACAGTGCACCAGTCACATCAAATTTTACTACAAGTGAGTTCTGTCCCTTTGTTGTTTGGTTTTTAATGCCATTGAAAACTCTTAGATGTAAGAAAATAATTATAAGAAGTTCAACTTTATGAAGATTTCATACATTTTTCATCATAGTACAGCCAAATGCATGCATCATACAAGTAACAATGATTTGATTGATTGAATAGCTCTATCCTTACCTTTTGTCTCTAATTAACATGAGCACTTTTTTACTAACAAACTTTGGTGTTCTGATATCTTTCTTTGGATTTAACAAAGGGTGGTTGTTTATTCTTTTTTTCATGTTTGACTTTTTAATGTTTTGATACTCTAGAGGATGCAGGTAAGATACGGTTTTGGTCACAATGTAGCCATGTACTCTCATATGAAGTTATCTGTAGAATATTTCCGTGACAACGTGAAATTCTTTGCGTCAGAGCTTGCTTTACTTTTAGTAATGGGCACACATGGTTTAGGGCTAGGTCATGCTATTTTGTGTCATTAAATGGCTTGCGCTAGTGCGGGGCTAAATACGTGTCGTTTTTGTAATTGGAAAGGAACCATTTGGTTCACATATACAGGTGTACTTACAAAACTTGACATGAAATGTAATACGTAAAAAATGTGGTTTAGGGAAGAAATCATGTATTATATTAGAACTACTTTAATAGTTGAGAATTTCTTGTAAATCGGAGCAAGCAGAAACAAACTGTATGCAGCAATTTGATTGGTGAAGTTTCACTACCAGATTACTGTCATCATAGAAAATAAAGAATAAAAAAATCTTTCATTAACTTGAATATTTGGATTACTGATTTTTCAAGTATTGAACTTTGGAGGGTTGAAAGATTAACTATTGTATCTGTAATTAAACAAGGAAGCAGATACAATAGTTTCATCATTTATTTGAATACAGATCTTTCATGATAATATTACTGGGGTAACTGTTTAAGGGGAAGTAACCAGTTTGTGAAATTTTGAACCAGAAAAATACTGATGTACTTTATGCTAGATGTAACTGAAGGTTAGGCTAGACACACTTTTACAAGTGTTTTCTACTACAGCTTTCAATAGAAGATTTATATTTCTTAAAGAAATCACATAAACATCTATTGTTTAATTTTGCTTAACTTCTTTTCTTTCTTTAGACATGTAGGCTAGTGAAGTTTATTATCTTCTGCTATTAAAGACCTCAATATTTCAACGAATCAACGAATTCCTTGCCACCACAGAAAGATAACTTATAATTTCAGATATACAAATGCTTATATCGATATGTCCCTGTCTTCATTCTCTCATGTGAGATGATTAATCATCATTCAACGTTCAAGGCTATTTTAGACTGTATAAAAGTCATGCAAATTCCCAATCAATACCTTTGTAAATAAGATTTATAAATATATAAGATTAATCAATATTATATCAACAGGGTAGTATATCTGGAATATAAGGTGTCTTATATTTTTTTTGATAATGATTAAGCACTTGTTTAGTTAATTTGTCAGTTACTGTAAATCGTAATTTTTTTCACAACTGTCAGATGTTGCATCTTGTTGATGTATTATTTCTTTGTGAGGTCGAATTTTGCATTTTGATAAACAGACTTTATCATTACAGAATGTGAATCTCTTTGTATATAATTAGACAGGCTTGACTGTGTTTTTAGGGTGTCTTGTTCATACTGTTAACAATTCTCCATGTAACTGAGTCAGTAGCAGTTAATTCAAATTTATGCTAGCTTTAGTCAGTATAAGTTTTAATAATTTTGATTGTATAACCTAGAATATATGAAATATATTCTATTTAGAGATACTGCTGTAAATACTAGAAAAATAACCTACCTTGGAGGGAGGGGCTGTGGTGTAGGGGTAGAGCATCGGTCTTCTAACCCACGGCCTCCACAATCCCTTCTTTTGTCACGAGTACTGGCCAGAACTCCAGGAATCAGTCAATTGGGGTAGTTAATATAAGATGTGAGAACTTGTCCTGCAATCAGCATAAAATAAATGAGTTTAGATTAAAAGTTACTTACATAATTTAACTAAGTATAAGTGTGAATGACAGGATTATAAGCATGTGTAATATCACTCTTGGAGTCACTACATTTTGTAGTTATATGCATGTAGTACTGTTACATACATGTACATGCCAGTTACATACAGTGTAGATAATGACACATTCTTGCAGACAGGCCATGGTATATACTGTCATCTTTTACGTGATATATTGTCTCAGATCTCTACCATGAACAATAGCTAATATTGCCCAATAGGGCATTGCAGGGTCAGTGTAGAAACTAAGTAAACGTTAACCTAGAGAAATGAGGTAAGGCTAAACAAGAAAATATGTGTGTTTACTGTCTCCTTGCCTAAAATGGTCGATCAGTCGTCAGGTTGTTTCTCATTATTTATTTTTCCTTTTTGATTGTTTTGCTCTTATACACTTGAAAATTCACAGGTGTTTTCGTTATTTTCTTACAAACAAGTTGGAGGTCTGCAGTAGAAAGATAAGGTAGGTAGGAAGACCCAAAACACACACATTGTTTAGCCTCACTTGAATTTGTATTGCCAGTAACCAAATGTTATGTGATAACAATGTATTCCAAGGCTTGAAAAAGTGGACTAAGTGGCATAAATATATAAGAAAAAGGTGATAGGGCATAAATAAGTTATAATACTTTGGTCGGAGTTGTATGAAGAAATAGCCAATGTAACCAAGATACATATAAACCTTTTCATTTTCATGTTTCTGTCAGTAATTGAACCATACTGTGCAAGAAGCAGTCTTGACCCAATAATCACTGTATGTAATGTTAATCAGCTGTGCAAACAGTCTCATAAATACTGTCACTCAGGTTCCATAGGGTAGATTGTGACCCTGTGTTGAGGTAGTTACTTCGAAAACTTGTTAGTGTGTAAAACTCACTGTTTGTATTCCATTTGCATAGACACTTAAAATGTGTAGTTTGATGACATGATGTAATTTTTTCAGATCCATCGGCAGTCACAGGTCTACGTGTTTCTATGGTAGACAGTCATTCTGTTACTATTGTGTGGGAGGCTCCAGTCAATACAACATTTGACAGATACGAAATATCCATAAATCCACCAGATGTGACATCTCCAGTGATTCTCTACAGGTACTACAAGTTTATATGTTAATTATGTCTCCCCCACCTCGGGGGGAGACATATTGTTTTTGCCCTGTCCGTCAGTCCGTCCGTCCGTCAGTCCGTCAGTCCGTCCGTCCATTCTTCGTTTCCGGACGATAACTAGAGTTCCTTTTGACCTACAGCTCTCAAACTTCATAGGATGAATGGTCTTATTGAGCAGATGATCCCTATTGTTTTTGGGGTCAGTAGTTCAAAGGTCAAGGTCACAGTGACCGTTGGTCAATTCTCGTTCCGGATGATAACTAGAGTTCCTTTTGACCTACAGCCCTCAAACTTCATAGGATGATTGGTCTTATAGAGCTGATGATCCCTATTGTTTTTGGGGTCAGTAGGTCAAAGGTCAAGGTCACACTGACCGTTGGTCAATTCTCGTTCCGGATGATAACTAGAGTTCCTTTAGACCTACAGACCTCAAACTTCATAGGATGATTGGTCTTATAGAGCAGATGATCCCTATTGTTTTTGGGGTCAGTAGGTCAAAGGTCAAGGTCACAGTGACCGTTGGTCAATTTCTCATTTCCGGATGATAACTAGAGTTCCTTTTGACCTACAACCCTCAAACTGGGGGAGTCCGTCAGTCCGTCCGTCCATTCTTCGTTCCCGGACGATAACTAGAGTTCCTTTTGACCTACAGCTCTCAAACTTCATAGGATGAATGGTCTTATTGAGCAGATGATCCCTATTGTTTTTGGGGTCAGTAGTTCAAAGGTCAAGGTCACAGTGACCGTTGGTCAATTTCTCGTTTCCGGATGATAACTAGAGTTCCTTTTGACCTACAGCCCTCAAACTTCATAGGATGATTGGTCTTATAGAGCTGATGATCCCTATTGTTTTTGGGGTCAGTAGGTCAAAGGTCAAGGTCATACTGACCGTTTGTCAATTTCGTTTCCGGATGATAACTAGAGTTCCTTTAGACCTACAGACCTCAAACTTCATAGGATGATTGGTCTTATTGAGCAGATGATCCCTATTGTTTTTGGGGTCAGTAGTTCAAAGGTCAAGGTCACAGTGACCGTTGGTCAATTTCTCGTTATAATTTGGGGTCACTAACTCAAAGGTCAAGGTCAAAGGGGAGCATTTTTTGAATAGTTGAAATTCTGTTTTAGCCTGTGTATGCAGGGTTCGATTAAACAGATTAAGTATTATGAAATTCCAAACATTTTCTAAGTGAAATGTGTGAGACTGAGGCATGTGTTGCATCAGTGTCCTTGCCCAACTATACACCTCAAGCTCAGATTCAAACCTTGGACCTCTTGTTCCGGAGGTGAGTGCCCTAATCACTGAGCTATCAAGGTTCACTGTGAATTTCTTTAATAATTGACTATCACAAAGTAAAGTTTGATGAAAACCTGGGCTTTCCTTGACTGTCATGCTTGTCTGATATCAACTGTTATCAAAGACAGTAACTTTGTATTTTATATTTAATGTTTTCTTGTCTTTTGTTTCAGCAATGTAACAAATTTGTCCTACAAATTGACCTCTCTGACCCCTGGACAGCTGTATGATATCTCCATGGTGACTGTGTCCAGTGATGTGTCCAGTCAACCACTGGCGACTCGTGTGGTTACAGGTGAGTTAGATTAAAAACTTGAGAAAACAAAGTATAGGTGTTAGCATGATGTTTTCTGATGAAAATGAAGAAAAAGACACCACCCTCCAATCCCACACATCCCCCACGAAAAAGTCTAATTTTTTTGTAACAATATTGAAATAAATGAGGGTAGTAAGCAAATCTAACAACAGCACAACAGTAGATGGAAACTGTGTCATCGTACTTATTTTTTGTTTCAAACATTTGTTTGAAAGCAGAATTTGATGGATTTGAAATTTTGCAAATTAGTAATAAGTAATTCATACATGTATATTAAATGCAATTTCTAAATACATTGTACGTAGTCTTATTTCCAGAATTATGTTTTAAATATTTTGAATATTGTTTAAATTGTTGTAATTTCTAGGTCCACTGTCTGTAAGAGATCTACAAGCAGTGCCCCACCTGGCTGGACTAATGGTGACATGGACAACACAAAATACAAGTAAACAGTCTGGCTTCACAGTAAGTATGGCACAAATTTGTGCAGAATAGAGCATAGTGTAATAATATGTTCAGATGGAATTATCTTGTTATGTGTTCAGATGAAATTATCTGGCAATGATGACAAAATCTTGTTACATGTTTAGATCAGGTCAACTTGAGAGCATTTTGTCATGTGTGTTCAGATGCGAGTGTGTCATCGTATGTTCAGAGTAGAGCATTGTGTAATGTGTACAGATTAAACACAGTCTTTTCATATGTATTCATGTCAAAGCAATTCTTCCACTGCACATTCTTGACAGCATGTATAGCAAGCTTAGGCTATTTCTAATACTGTAACTATAGGTGATATATCAAGAGATGCCAGCAGGGGTACCAGTCAACTTACCTACTGTAGTGACAATTGAGAACCAGTCTGAGTACAGTGTGGAGTTACCTAACCTTTTCCCAGGTGGTACATACAACATCCAGGTTCAGGCGTGGCAGAACGTATCAGGGGAGAGTGCGTCATCATCTATACAAGAAATCAACGGAACTACCAGTAGGTTTTCATATTGTGTATATGTATTATTTAGGGGGTAACAATGCATGAAATATTGACACCTTGTTATTTTATTGTCCATGGTACATGTATACATTATAAAACAAAGTGGCAATACAATAAAAATGGCAGATAGTAACTGTTCTTTGTAAGTGTAAGAAATTTAGTTTTGAATTGCTAGTTATTAAAGTGTTATGCTTAATGTCATAGCTTATGATGTCATAGCTTATAGTGTCATAGCTTATGATGTCATAGCTTATAGTGTCATAGCTTATGATGTCATAGCTTATGATGTCATAGCTTATAGCGTCTGCTATTTGAAAGGTCTACCTAACAAAACCATTTTAGTTTGATGAATTTCATGTTTCATTACAATGTTTAAGAAACATAAATGATAAGGCATCAAGTAGTAAGCAAACAGTTTCTGGAATCAATATGTAAATTATCTCGAGGGAATAAACTTCCATAAAAGGGTTGCAAAGTGTGGCAGTGTAGCACTTATACTCTAGTCTCAGTTTGAAAGAGAAAGAAGCAAATATAAACTGTGCAAAACACATTTTTTTTTTATTTCCATAAAAAAAAAAGCAATGGCAAATTGCAACAATATTTCTTGTTTCAGAACCTAAACCAGTAGAGAATGTCACAGCCGGCCTGGTTGGTACAGATATTATAGACTTAGACTGGTCTGCTCCTTCAGAGAGCATTCACAGTCACTACGTTGTAAGACATAGACCCAGTCTGAAAGTGACTGATGCATTATGGGTAGAGAATTCAACATTGAGCACTAACTTGACCTTGCCTGACCTGATGCCAGGAGAGAGATATGAGATTGAGGTTTATGCAGTGTCTGACTCTGTGAGGAGTGACGTGAGAGCAATTCATGTTGTAGTTGGTAAGTTCCACAGTTTAATACATGTATACTCATTGGCAAAACAAACAACTTTTTTCTTTTTTTAAATATTTTTCAACGTCGGAACATAATTTTCCTTAAAAGATGTATGTACTAAAGTCCAATTCCCTTTCAGTGAGCATAATTTAGCATAAAATAATTCATTTAGATTAGTAGTATTACCTGGGTTTTTGCCAACCTTGATGTTTATCATCTATGTCTCTGCTCAAAGTGTCCTCTTTTCAATTTTCACCAGAAATAATAAATCTAAGCTTAGCACATAAGGTGTGTTTCTTTTGTGGGTCAGTATAGTTGTGCTTGATTGTCAACACTTCAGGGGTTTTCCTCAGCCCTGATAATTCTTATCCTGCAGTTTTTAATAGTTACGGGTCAGATTATGTTTGGATGAATGTTAGGAGCACATTACGCCCTGTTGTAAATGCAAGCATGTCACTGTGGATTTGCGATTTGTCTTACATTAATTGCTCGATTCCATTTTAGTACCCCTCCCACCACCCTCATTGTCCGTTCTGACAGAGAGGACATCTACCAGTTCTGTGACCCTTCAGTGGCTGTACAAGACAGATGCCACCTATGTCGAGAGCTGGGTCATCAGTTACCTTGACAATAATGGGATCCATGTGAATCAGACTGTTCCCCGTCCTGCTACTGCAACAATTGTGGAAGCAGTTGTAAATGGTTTGGTTGCTGGGTTCAAGTATGATATGTCAGTACAGGCTGTTGTCCAAGATATTGAGTCTAGTGTAGTGTCGAGGCATGCAATAACAAGTAAGTCATTAAATACCAAGTAGCAAGTCTACTTCCAGCATTTTAATGAATAGCAAATTATAGAAAACCTATTAAGAATACAAACTCAGATATTTAAAACTTAATTGGGACTTGTCACCTGAAGTTTTTGACTTTGATAGGATTTGCCATATAATGCAAACAGTTGTGCATTTTCATTGTTTCCTCCACTCAGCAGGTGTGGGTTGTGGCACTAGGGATTTAGATGATTTAATAAGTAAATTGAATAGTAAAATCTACCATACCTTACTTAAAGTTTTGAACTCATGCTATATTCAATGTTTACTGGTACTTTTTATCATTTGTTTCAGAACCAGTGAACAACATAGTTCCTAAGTTTGAGGAAATGCCAACTAATTCAACGTTTGTTATCACATATGAGGAACCAGGCAGTGATTATTTTGATGAGATACTTTTCACTATATCTGAAACAAAGGCAGAAATCAGAAGGCCAAAGGCAAGTGCTGAGAAGGAGGTTGAGTTTACCTCCCTTGAGGCAGGTACTCTTTACACAGTGGAGGTACAAACAGTGAGTGGAGTAGAGAAGAGTGATGTTAAGTCAGTTCAAGCCCAGACTTGTGAGTCCTGCTGATTATAGTATTTAAACATTCATTTTTTTGTTAGAAGTAAATAATATTTTAGAACTTATAAGATTTGTTAAACTTTATTTATCTAAAGTAACCGTTGTTATTGATTGTTTTTCTAAAAATATTGTGTTTATATCTTTATTCAAGTAAGAATTGTTTTAAGTTTATGAAAAATGTGTAAGTAAAAACCAATTTCTTTTGAACAGTTTTGTGCCACCTTGCATGCACTCTGAACTTCTTTAAAAAAAACTTTAAATAACGTGATAAGTTTATGATTATCAGAAGAAATCAAATCTGTTGGTCAAATATGGCCGGTCAAATACAATTATACAAGTCATTTAAGTTGAAGTGCTGTAATTCATTTTATGTACATTGATATGCAGTATATCAAAAAAGGCATTTTATTTCAGTGCCAAATCCACCCATAGTAGTTGGCGTTGCCACGGCAAACAAGATCACTCTGACCATCAGCCGTCCAACTGGAGGTGTAACCTCTTATCTAATACAGTGTTTTAATCCCAGTGATGAGAAAATCAAAGATGATACCGTTGTTGTCATACAAGATACTATTACATCATCCATAGACAATCTGAGGTCATACACAACATACACATGTGATGTCACGTCAGTATTTAGTGCACTTCAGAGCACAGAAAAAGTTACCGTAGCAACAAAAGAAGCTGGTAAGTATAATGATGAGTCTTTATAATGGTGTATGTATATAGGACAGAACATTAAGGTTTATTTGTTATAGGGCTTATATACATGTATTTTGTTTAATATACATGTAAAAGCAAGTAGCTTGAGAGGTCTTAGTCACTTCCGAGGCAGAATTAGAGTTGTGACCTAGGTTACAGTATAGATTATGTAGGATAAAGATGAAAAGAGGCAGAAGGAGTGATAATGAGACAAAAGGTTTCTTTGAAGATATATTGAATAGATAAAAAACGTACCAGAATCTTAGACACGTAAAAGGCAAGATTTTTTGTTTCCTCTTTATAGTAAAAAACTGTGGAAGTTTACTTCAGACTGTAAGCTGTTATTGAGCAATTGTATTTCAATTGTTACATATAATACTTTTTGATGGGATTGTTATTAGCTGAAGCCACTTTGTGTTGATAGATTTGCTACTAGGATATTTCATTTTTCAAAAAACTTGAATATCGGATGGATATGTGTCAACTTTGATTTATTTCAGCTCCTTCAGTTGTGCGAGATTTAAGTGCAATAGAAAGTGCCCCGACTGAAGTGACCTTGACCTGGACCGTGCCAGAGTTCCAGAATGGTGCAATTAGTCGTTATATAATTGATTATATAGGACAAAAAGGGGTATGAGTTAATCTTATGTTATTCCAGCAAAATGTTCAATCATTTACTTTGTGTTTCATTTAAATTTTGCTGTTTTTATATAAATTTATTTTTTGTTTTGTAAAGTGAAAATATTAGAGCAGAGGCTTTCTACCATATTTCCAAATCTTGTCAATTATGATAGCTCCGGCAGTTTGGATGTAGGTGCAGGTCTGGCATTCACCAATTGTTTGCCATAGATTTTGGGTATTACTACATTTATATATTGTTATTGAAGGCAGTATATGCTAGTGAAGCTACATGGTTTTTGTTGAAATAAACAATGTGTGTAGGAAATATGTGTGTGTGTGTGTGGTTTTGATTGTTCATACTCCAGGCCGACAGTATGATTTCTGGCCCTTGGTGAACTTGCCAAGACGCCCACTATGACTCCCATGCATACTTTATTATGCTTGTTAACTGATTAGTAATGTTTCAGTTGAAGATGTGAACAAACGCTCGTCAAGGAGGTTGCATGTCCGAGCCCCACTGGGTTCACTATCGTACCTCCTCATATGACACCAGTACTGGTTATTCCAGGAAGCGGACTCGAGAGTGACTCAAAAAACTATAGCTTTCTTCACAATCGAGCTAAAATAAATAATTATAAACTAACCTAAACTGAATGCTATGAAAAACATGATTATATATGTACAGTTTGTATTACAGACTGACTCTGAGAAGGATGAAGGACAAACTAACGTAACGTTCCCTACGGCCAAACATATTTTCCAAGGTCTGAAAGCAGGCTACATGTACACGTTCCATGTGAGTATTGATATGCTATGTGTTTTGTGGTAGTCACCATGACTACTGCCTAACTACTATAAGTTATAAGAGTATGGTCCCCTATTTTCTGATTGAAAAACTCTGGTTTGTGTAGGTTTCTTTTAGAGGGTTTCAGATATTTATGAGGTTGATTGCATGTTTGTCAAAGATTCAATTCTTGTTTGCTAGGCTTGTAGCAAGGTAATAGTAACTGTGTTCATTTTGAAATAACAGATCCATGTTTCCACTTTGAGAGGACCATTTATTGTTTGTAAAGGGGCCATGAAAATTTAACTTAACAGTGAACAGTGTAGACTACATTTATGCATAGGTTGATCATGGTCTACACTGATCATAGAGTGTTGAAATTTGCAAGATGACAATTTGCTGAATATAATGGCATATAGATATTTTAATATTAGTTTGAATTTTTTGCCTAGAATTTCTTGCATGGTGCATAATATATATACCTGTATGTGCTTTTGTGACATGAAAGTGTGGTACAGGAATACATTTTATACATCTATCATTTGTGTGACAGGTACGAGCACTGACAGTCGCAGGATCCAGTGTGCCAGCAACAGTGATGATATCACTGAAAACATACAGTAAGTTCACTACCATGTAAAACTGTGATACAATTAGGAAGAACTAATGAAATCTCAATATTCTTCTGATTTATTGTTTGAAATTAGTATACAAGACAGTGATAGTATTTGAACTAAACTTATCCTCAGATTTAATATTACTGGATAAAAACTGTAAAAAGTGTAATAGTTTACAAAGCAAAGTTTTAATTAAGGTGAAATAATTTTCCAACTTGCTTACAGTCTATAACCTGTACTGTAATGCTCTGTAAACTATTATGTTACTTTGCCGTTCTAGAACCACCATACAAGGATGGAGTGGATGAGTTCAAAGCCATGCCAAAAGCTGTAGATGCTAAAGTAGCTCCAGCACTAACTAATAAACTTGTGATCAACTTCACCAATGTATTTTCGGATATTTACGGTGAGATCATTCAATACACTGTCATAGTTACGGAAGATAAACAGTCAACAGACATACAGACCAGACATATACTTCCTGGCTGGAAAGTTGCAAGACAGGACCCAGCTATAAAGGCTTATCAGGTAAATGCTGTGTACTTGTCAAATATTGTTCTGTGTATTAAAACTGTGTTTTGTTGAGATGAATTGTTCGATAAGATGCACTACAAATAGGCAGTTATTAAGTAACTTTATTGTTAAGGAAATTTCTGAAATGAAGCAGTTTGAATTCTTTTTATGACAATATTATTTTGTTATTGAGTGATGTACTTCGTGATAATTTTCCAAATGAATTGCTGACAAAGTTTAGACCCTGGTCTGAAGAAAGTACAGTAAAACCTGTGCAAATGATCACCTGTGTCTCTATCTCAGGAAGAAGTGTTGGCAGTGTTTCTTATTTTATGCAATTTGAAGGGAAAGTATGTGCTGTGTTTATAATATTACTTTCTATTTAAAAAAGCAAAGTTAGACCATTTGTTTAAATGGCCATTTCTGGCTATTTAACACAGATTTGATAGTAGAATATGAACACTTCTTTTATGAGTTTAAGTTTGGAAATTTATTGTGTACAACATTGTGTACATTACAGGTTATATCCAATTGCTCCACATTTTTTGATACTGGTTCCACGTGTGACGGTCAGTTTGGTATGAGAACAAAGAGGGCAGTAGAACAAGCCGAGTACAAGGTGTTTGAGATCGGTTCCGAGAATGGCTGTGATAGCAGGTTCTACTGTAATGGTCCGCTGAAGCCGGACACCACTTACTACGTGACACTGAGGGCATATACCACAATGCAACACAAAGACACACCTTTCTCTGAACCAATCAAGACTGCTGCATTGCGTATGTTGATTCCAAACTCTGTATTGATTAAAAAATGATATTTTAGGTCTTTGGTCTAAATGTAATTTTTCTGAAGATGAACGTGAATATCTCCTGAAAGTATTCGCAGCAATAAGATGAGAAAAGAAAATTTAAAGAGTCACTTTGAGATTGGTTATTTGCGAAACGTTTGTCGGCTTTGTTATAGTGGCTAAATGGTCTAAGGCCTCTCATTTTGCATTGCTAGATGGTGTACGGTACAGACTGGAATCCCGACTTCTGCTTTTTAATACATTAACTCAGTCTTGTGTAACAAAGTAGATGAATTATTTGTTGCGTCAATTAATTATTTGCATGTATATTTTAACAGCTGTAGAAGAAGACGGTACAAGTGTTGGTGGTATAGTGGGTGGGGTAGTTGCCTCCATTACTGCGATAGCCGTCATCATTGTGGTGGTGATTATAATGAGACGTCGAATGGACCAGAAGAGTAACATGTACAGACATAATCCTGGTGAACAGATGACTCATAGATCCTCTCTCACCAGCAGGAAGTCTTAGTAAGTCTGCTTGGAACATACGGCATTATTATCTTGACTTAAAACGTGTATGCAAGGTCATGTTGTTTTATTGACCAATGGGAATGTTTCCTGCCATTACCTGCAATACATGATTCATCATCATGTGACTGTTATAACTGCTTCCGCACATTTACAAATTGGAAAAAAATGAAAACAGGAAAGCATAATTTTTTTATTATGATGAATTCTAAGTGAGGTTTTATGAAAGTTGCACAATTACAAAAGGGCATGCACTTCCTCCTTGTTTTCCAGGCTGGCAACCAAACTTTCTGAAGCATCATCCAGTTCCTTTTACATCAGCTCATGAAATGCTTTTTATTTAAATGTTACTTATAATAACAATGGGTTTTTAGTACTCAAGACTGCACATTCCTGTTATTTGCAGTGTTTCTATGAACATTGTTGCTATCAATACCAAAAGAATTTCATTTCTATTTTTAGTTCACCGATTGCTCTTGCTAACTTCAAACATCACATACAAACAATGAAAGCTGACTCAGATTTTAAATATGCCGAACAGTTTGAAGTGAGTATTCGTATAGTTCTATAAATTGTGTGTCCTTAATGTTTTTTTTTTCACATCACATGCCTTTTAAGTTTCTCATGTTGCCCTTGGACATGTTATCAGTTAGACTTCAGTTAGTTTAGTTACATTTTCTAGACCGATTTTATATTTACAGCTTAAAATTTGACTTTGTGTTAAAGTGTGATATGTTAGTAGGTGCCATCTGTTCATTTCATTTGAGTCTGCCTCAATGGTCAAGTGGTCAGAGTTGCTGATTTGAAACCACTGTATCCTCTCATAGATTGAGGGCCATGGGTTCGAGCCCTGCTATTGACCATGGCTCTTTATGTGACAAAATTGATAGTTTCTTATGGAGGATAGGGTTTAGTACTGGTTCTTCCCAGGAACAATAGTCAGGTAAACTGCCTGCCTGTTTAACATGACCTAAATACTGTCGAAACAGATGTTTAATTTTTACAAAAACATAATTTCATTCGATTTCTATATTTTTAACACCTGTTTAATGTGCACTTAAGGTTCTGTATGTAATCATCTTTTTGTATTTTCTGTATTTAGGAACTGAAAGATGTAGGACGCGGGCAGCCATGTTCAGCGGCAGAAGATGCGTGTAATCGTGGCAAGAATCGCTTCACAAACATTCTACCATATGATCATTCTCGTGTTAAACTACTGCCCATAGATGATGAAGAGGGATCTGACTATATCAATGCAAACTATATACCAGTAGGTGTTAAACTTCCTATTATTGTTAATTACTGTAAATCATCTGTACCCCCATCAAAAAAATGGGGGCGAGAGAGGGAGTGGGTCTGGGCGTGAGTGCTGGGTAAGAGTCTGATCTGTCAAATCTCATCATTACTAATCATTATAGTTTTATGAGGTATTTAATTTTAGTAGCCAAGACAGAGAGAAATAATTCTGTATTAGTTATCTTTCCTTTAAAAGATATTTCTGTTTATTTCCACAGGGTTACAATTCCCGCCGAGAGTATATTGTATCCCAGGGACCACTGCCAGCTACTAGAGATGACTTCTGGAGACTAATTTGGGAGCAGAACTGTAGAAATATTGTCATGCTTACTAAATGTGTAGAGAAAGGCAGGGTAAGTTTTAGATATAATGGTGTAAGTATGTTGGTCTAAAGTATAAAACCTTGAGCACCATTTCAGAATATAAGAATCTCAAAATTTTGGCAACACAAAAATGTTTTTAGTATGATAATTGAATTGACTTATCCATGTTGTCATTTCTGCAAGCACTAGCTTTTTTCTTGACCAAAAGAGTAATAAATGTGCAATAAATTCAATTCTTTTTCAGTTTGTAAAGTTTAATTGTATATAGACAAGTCTGTATTATTTCATTTATGTTTTTCACAGGAGAAGTGTGACAAGTATTGGCCTTCAGGTTCGGACGCTGTGTTCTATGGGGACCTTCAAGTAGCAACACTAAATGAAACATTGTTTCCTGATTGGACAGTGACAGAATTCAGGGTTTCTTTGGTGAGTTGTCCTCCATTTCTTTGTTGGTGTATAGTAACATTACTTTGGGACTCAGTTTGTGGTGATGAAAGACTATTAACTATGTCATTGATGGAGCAGGGATTCAAACTCATCACCTCTGGATTACATGTCCAGTTTGTTACCACAAGATGACAGATCGGCTCCTTATAACTGGCAAATCTAGTTTTGTTTGTGCATCAGGTATGAGACAAAAAGCACACTTGAATCACCTTGCTCGGTGATAGGAAATAAAAGTCAAACTTCAGAATGTAGACTGTAGACTAAACATCACAGTGTAGGATTTAAAAAAAAGCTTCTTCTCACACTCTTGAATTTACAACTTTCTAACCTTTGTTAGTTGGTAGTCGCCTAGATTAAGGAAACATATGTTTGAGGTATGTAGTCATTTTAGACTCCAGTCAGTTTCCAGATGAATCAATTTCAAGTACTAGTAGTCTGCTTCATTTATTTTAAACATAATTATGTGCCCACAGTTTTTTATCCTGCAGTAGGCTGCATTACATAGCTTTGATTATTTATTTGAAACGTAAATTTTACTTTTGTCTTAAAATTAATTTTTATGCCCCCACAAAGTGGGGTGCATATAGCGTTGCACTTGTCCGTCCGTCAGTCCGTCAGTCCGTCCGTCCGTCCGTACGTCCCGAAATCTTGTGAACGCAACTCCTCTTAACGGGATGGCAGATTTTGCTTAAACTTCCAGGGATGAACACCCTTAAGTGTAGATGGTAGTAAAGGAAGGAATTTTCGCACCTTTAACGTTATGGCCCTTTGTTGATTTTTTCACTATATACCATATACAAATTTTTGAAAGCAACTCCTTAAACCGGATGGCGATTTTGCTTAAACTTCCAGGGATGAACAACCTTAAGTGTGATGGCGTAAAGGAAGGTTTTGCTGCGGCCATTTAACAGTTATGGCCCTTTGTTGATTTTTTCACTATATACATATAGAAATTTTGTGAACGCAACTCCTCTTAAACTGGTTGGCAGTTTTGCTTAACTTCCAGGGATGAACACTTAAGTGTAGATGGTAGTAAAGGAAGGAATTTTTGTTGCAACCAAATTTACAGATTATGGCCCTTTGTTAGTTTTTCACTATATACCATATAGAAATATTGTGAAGCAACTCCTCTTAAACCGGATGGCAGATTTTGCTTAACTTCCAGGGATGAACCTTTAATTGTGATGGTAGTAAAGGAAGAAATTTTGTTCACCAAATTTAACAGATTATGGCCCTTTGTTGATTTTTTATATATACATATAAATTTGTTCACAATTTAAAGAATTATGGCCCTTTGTTGTTTTTTCACTATTCCATATATAATTGCTATTTTTCTTTGTATTTATTTCTGTCAAAGTTCCTGTGATCTTTTAGGTATATGTAAGAAATGAATGGAATGAAAAGTTCATTTATTGCTTCTCTTGTTTAGCTGCAGGACCTGTCTTTTTGTTATTTGTTATACAGGGAGAACAGTCCAGACAGATAAGACATTTCCATTTCACATCCTGGCCAGACTTTGGTGTACCGAAGAAGGAGCAGGTGCTAGTTAGGTTTGCGCGAATGGTGCGGGAAAAATTATTCAAAGAGGCAGGACCAATTGTAATTCATTGCAGGTATTTTATGTTTTCAAATGATTGTGTTATTTAACCATCTGAATATTGTAAGGAATTCGTCAAAGTTTAATATTTGTGTTTTGTCAGCACAAATGAGAACACAATAAAAAAATTGTAAAAAGTCTTTCTAGAATTATTTTTACCAGCTTGACCTTGAGAATTAGCCCCTCAGAATAAGTTTAACTGCCGGTAGAACAATGTTAACCCATCTATGCTTTGTGTCTACTTAAATATAAACTTTTTCAAGCAGCTAGACTCGTAAGCAGATGGCAAATACAACGTGGTGTGATCAGGAATTATGTTCTTAGCCTTTTGGACCCTTTCTTCAAAAACATCTCTATTTAAAGAAATACACTTGCCCAAATTGAAAAGCCAGAAGATCCCACTGTAAAAATTTTGGTATTAATGGGTTTAAAAAGTTGAAGTACTGTGGGAATACCTCAGAATGTGTGAAATTTACATTTATGAAAACTTCTTCCCTTATTTGCCCAATTAAATGACTTTAGGTGGGCAGTATGGTGTAGCAGCTACTGTGTCAGTTGCTTAGCTTGCAGGTTTCAATTTTGAACACTGCCTGAGTAATGAACACAGCTCAAGGGTAGACTTAATTATGTTACCTTTGAAAGAAAATGGACTGGGAAATATCTACATAATCATCAAGCATTCTTCATTAGATGAAATAAAAGAAAATATCATAGACTTAATGATTAAATGTTTTTAACTATCTGCATTCTTTGTTGTGTCAGTGCTGGAGTGGGAAGGTCAGGAACCTTCGTGGTGCTGGACAGACTTCTACAACATATCAAAACACATGACGCCGTAGATGTATTCAATACTGTAGCCGAGCTGAGGAAGGAGAGAGTTTGGATGGTACAGACAGAGGTATGCTAATTGTTAACTTAAGTTATGTGTTTCCATTCTCTTTGCAAAGAAATTTAAGGCTGGTTGGCAGTTTAGAAAAAAAATAGGGGCCTGAAAAAAAAAGAAAAAAAAGAAAAAATGAATTTAGAAGAAAAAAAATTTATTACCCAAAATTCAGACCAACAGTGTTGCCTTAAAAGGAGCATGTTTCGTGATATAATTATTCTTACTTTGATATACAATGTACCCGATACGTTATGTTTGATTTTTACACATTTCGACATCTAACATTTTATTCTACTCTGTTTACAGCAACAGTTTATTTGTATCCACAACTGTTTACTGTGTGTGTTAGAAGGACGGGAGGATGACCATATTTATGAGAATGTCGGAGTTTCTAATATTGCCTTTGAAGGTAAGAGAATTAACTGCATGAAACTGTTTATAATTATTAAAAACTATACCCTGAAAACAGATGTAGCTTATACCGTGTTAGAAAGCATTGAATAGTTCCAGTTGGCTTATTTAACACAATGTTCATTGCATTCGATATGGACCTTTGGCTGAGATTACAAATTGATCAAGTGTAAATTATGTCGCAGAAAACTTTAGAAAAATCTGCATAAAAAAGCTGAAGTAGATTGTAACCATTTATTGATAGTGCATGCATGTTATATATTCTAGAGAAACATGTTAGTGGCAGGCCAAGTATCGTATATTTTTGCAGTCGTGAAACTGCATGAAAAAGTGTTGTTTTGTAAGAGGACATGAATGTCTCCAATCTAACTGTACACTAAAAAAATGACATTTCCTATTATAGCATTTAGAGGCTGATATAAGCTACATAAATGTAGAAAAGTTTGTTTGAACTATTTTTAAAACAGTCATGAAAATGACTTAGTAGAAGTGGTAACTCACAGATATATTCATGGAATAATTTGGATTTCATTGATTTTGCTAATAGTCTTAAAAATGAAAGAGAGAATTGATCTCTAGATGTATTTCAGTTTTTAAATATGAACAGGAAACATTTGAAAATTGACATATTAAATGACACATTTTTTCATGATTTTGAAATGTTGTATTTTACTCATCTAGATAATACGGTCAACGATAAAATCAGGATAGTTTTGGAGTCTGGATATTGAAATGTAATTATAGCTGCAAGATCTGTTATAAACTGTTCATTTCCTCGGAATGGAATTTATTTGCATGCTTTAAACTGTTACTTGTTACTGCATTTTCTTTTGAATGCAGCATTTAAAGTTATGTAACCCATGTATATTTATTTCCGATGTATCTTTCAATCTATCAGGCAAGTTTGTCTTAATTAGAGTTTCATCTATGCACAATACAAGTCTATAGATTGCAATAAAACTAGTCATTGCACATAGCAATTCTTGAAATAGACTATAAACATGTTTCCCAGATATTATTTGTAGTTTACCAGTTGCAGTTGTCTTTGGACCATTTGTTCTTAAATAAATGATGACACATTCTGACAAAGAAAATCGTTGTTTTGGTAGATATGAATTTATGAATTTGGAAGAGGAGGATTTGACAATATTTTGTTTCAAAAGTACAATATGTAATGAAATTTGCTACACTAAAATGACCTGCTGGGGAAAAGGAGTGTGGATAATTATTTGTTTCATCAGAGACAAAGAAATTCTACGTCTCTTGTTTTATGAGACCCAAGATATTAGTTGAAATATAGTGGCAGGCAGTAGTTAATTATCCCCCATGACAGTCTGGTGTGTCTGTTTCAGACTAGAATTCTTAAAAAAATGTCGGCACATTAATGTTACAAGTTTGAAAAGCTAAGCTTGTACATGCTAGTTCTTCTATACAAGTTTTCTCTGTTAAATTATTGTTTCAGAAATGTTTCAGTGCATATGTTCATGTTATACAATGTGTATTGATTAATTATGTATTTAATTTTCATTTGTACAGAAAGAAAGCTATCCTTTTTGTATAATGTATTCCACAATGATGCTTTTCTAAGTAAGAAACATAACTATTCTTTATTATCAAAGCTTTCACATAACTCCACAATATTTAATATGATTTTATATAATTAAACTATTATAAATATTATAATTCAACATAATTTTCTTCATGCCGAAATTGATTAAATTTTATATACTTTTATGGAGAGTTATGCGAAAGTTTTGACTGGTATGAATTACCTGGAAACACTATTTGTTTGATGGCGAAAATATGATACCAGTTTTACTTTGAAAACAGGAGAGGTTAACCTTTTTTATAAAACCATTGACATAAATAGGTTTTAGGTCTCGTTTTGAGTTGTGAGTCTAAAGGGAGATAAATTTATGAGAATGTTTTAAATTTAAATCTACTAATCTGCATGATTTTTAAAGTTCTTTTAAAAATAACAGTTTTCTTTACTTTTCCTCCCAAAATACCGGTATTAAATTTTAAGATCCGTCGTACCATGACAGGGTGTTCATGAATGTTCTTGCCTGCCTTGTGCATGAAATTTTGGCATAGATTTAACATTGCAATTTCTGTTCACAAAGAAACCTTTGAACTCTTTGAATAAAGTATCTCCCTAAGTGCGAATGTTTTTGAATGAAGCATAATTAATCGCCACTTCATGAATTGGGGGCCCTAAAGGAATAAAACCTACAGTCGATTTTCTGTTTCTCAAGAATAACTCCTTGTAAACCTTTCAGTGGATTTTCAAATAATAGTTCACAAATGTTGGGTTTGAGAAGACCATAAGTATAGTGAATGACCAATTCTCCTAGGAGCAATGCAAGGTCAAGGTAACATGTAGAGATCAGTCATATTTCTGTGCAAAAGGGGCTTGAAGTACGGGTATTAATCACATTTGGTGATAGTTCTGCTTAATGAAAAGTCAGAGGTGTTGGCTTCTCGGACTGGGTGTTATGGTCCGAATCCTGGATTAGGATTCAAACGGAAGCAATTATAAATGATATAGAAGTCAGTGGAAACATCCTGGGTGGTGTTTTTGATTCCTTGGTCCTATTTTATTCAAATATTTGAAAAAGTTCACACTTTTTTTGTTAACATCTTTTGTCAGATAAAACTGTTGCTAAAATTGGTACAAAGTTATAGATTATTGACTGTATAAAAAACTAAGCTGTGAAATCTGTCTGCTACGAGCAAAGAAATATTAATTTAAAATTAGGAGTTATTTCATAATAATGTATGTTTGGGTTAATACAGAACCATTTTAGCTCACCTGAAAACGAAGTGCACGTGATTAGGTATTGTGACCGCTTGATGTCCATCGTCGTCATTAATTGGTTCAAATAACATCTGCTCCTTATTGGTTCTTGGATGATCCTCTATCAACATTGCTCAAAAGGTTCAGGTCTGATGCATAACATGTTCATCAGAAAGGAAAACAGAAAACCTTTAAACGCGACCTCTCCTCCTTAACCACTTTGCCAACTTTAACCAAACATCACAGGATTGATTTTTAAATGCAAAGAAATCATAAACTGCAATTTGTTCTTAAATCTGTTTATCCTATGTCACTTCTAATAATTATGTATTTGTACGTTATAAGATCTAGTTAATTTTATTAGTGAGAAAGACTGTAGTGATTGTGCAGGGTATAAAACTGTAATTTAAATAATACCTTAAAGGCTTAATTAAATGAAGCAGCATCATTTTAATTGATTTTATATCTATTATGTTACATTTAAATTGATTGTATAGCTATTGTATTATATTTGACGAAGACGTAAACACTGTTATAATACATGCTCACATTTTCTCGTTCCAGATGATGAAGGGGTGGATCTGAACTGATCATTGAAACTACACAGTCTTTCATCCAGGAAATCACCAACAAAGAATTTCTTATTCCATATGATAATTATATGCATGTATCCGTTTCTGTTATTACTAACTATATTTTGTTTTTATACATTCTGCTATTCCTGTCATTCCATTTTGGCACGCAGCTGTAAATAATAACAATTAAACTGTTTCAGATGAGTCAGTACTTGTGTCTAGGTTATAAATTTAAAGTTACGGGTGGAAAAAATAAAGTTAAATTTGTTGCCTTTTTTTAGCAAACAGGGTGTTTGCAGAAATTGTGATTTTTGTACAAATTAGATTTTTTAAAGTTTTATAGATTTTTAGTAAAATGTAATTTAATAGTTTATTTCTGTGCTTTTTCAAGAAAAAAACGCATAAAGTTTTTAAACTATGATAACAAAGTGACATAATGGTCTTGATAGTTGATGGACATTCTGTTTTTCCAAGTTCTATATATGTATATATACAAGCATGTGAATAAGTGATGTTTTCAGGTCTATATAAATATCAGCGAGCATGTTTCTGAAAATATTGATGGATATTTGCATCACTTTTGATTATTATACTCCAAACATTGCAGTAGATCTTTATTTACTAGAATTAGATCAGGCATTGGCGCTATCTTAAATGTTTTGCAGGTATTTGTTTTAGGATACAGAAACATAAATAAGTTGAAAATATACATACCGGTATAACTTTTCTGTCATGTTTTGGATAACGAAATCCTCATTTTCCATCGATACAGTGTGTAAGAAAGTCGTTATAGTTTAAAACACATGAAATGCATTGAAAATGTACAACGCGTTGCAGTTGGGTTTGCCCGCACGCTATCTTGGCAATCATTACAGTTATAATCTTACGTCACTCATAGCGCGAATTTGAAACTATTATTAGAGCTAGTTTATAGGTTAACTCCTCCCCATTCAAGGACATTTAGGTACGAGCGTTCACGTCGTCAATTTGCTCCGCCCAAAAGCTACTGAACGATCTTCACTTAAGTATTTTAATGCAAGTGGCGATCGCTTTAGTAAGGTTGAATATAGGGTTCTTCGCGTTTTTGGGTGACTTTGAGAGAAATTTATAGATCTAGACTATTTTTTTAAAATGTTGATTAATACTCCTTTAAACGAGATCTCTTTTAATCACAGCGATTGAGCTACGGTATCTTCATTGCTTTAATTTAAGTGTCTACAAAGGAAGACACCGAAATAGGGGTGTCCCGTCGTTAGTACAGGTCCGTCGTAAGTTTATGAATTATAATACAGGTAAATTATGTTTGCGGACCTTTACATAATTCATTATGACGTCTGGTGAACAAAAATATATCGTAATGCTTTTTTTCATAAAATGCGTTTTCAGTCTGTTTCTCATACAAAATGTCAACGAAACCAACTAAATTTACGAAATTATCAATATTTGAGTACATCGATAATTGATAGCAGCACCTATCTGTAAACGTGAAAAATAGGTTTGTCTCCGGCAGTACTGGAACTCTGAACCTTTATTTCGCAAAGCGTCACCACAAAAGCAAAGTCATGGACAAGAGTAGAAGTGTCGTATTCTACTGACATACTTGTATCTAGTGCCGTATTCTACCAACATCTAGTATCTAGTGTCGTATTCTACTGACATATCCGTGCATCTGAAAATGCTTGCCTGCCAAAATCTTAACTTGTATACAAGTGAATTTACGGTCTTTTCTGTTGTGTTATCACAACCAAGTTTCCTTTTCTATACTGCAGACAGTGAACACAGATTTTTCGCTTAAAACTGTGTTTTTTACTTTCAAAGTCAATGGTTTCTCCCTTCCTTCAATCTTCGGAGTGGGGTCGGGTTGTTGAGTCTGAGAAAAATTCCAAACCAATGAACAGAGACGTAGTTACTTCGGACATAAAAATGAAATGGCAGGCATGGCAGTCGGACCGGTAGTTTTTGACGATTATCTAATTGTTGTACTTTATCTCATATATTGTATTTCCATTCTTTTAATGCCAACCCATAAAGTGTATGTTGGATGTCTAACAGTAAACTGTACGTCCGCAAGATGAGTGTAGGATACTGCATTCTGACCAATGCAATTTACAACCAGGTGTCACGCATGAGCGAAATGTTGGCCATGCTTCAGAGTTCCGATTCTCAAAACTTGTTTAACTCTTTTGACTAACTACAATTTTTTCGGCTATTGTTCACTTTTTGGTGCGAAACATTCGACCAATGATAAAGAAAACTTTAAAGAATCTGCGGGAGTCAAACTTTTGTTTTGCACTGACCGCTGTCTCGTCAGTGTCCTGAAGTAAAATGTACACACTAATCTTGACTAATAAATCCTTGATATCTTATGCACACTAATTTATTTCCAGTGTCAATGGCTATCCGCTATCCATAATTATGATAATCTTAGTAAAGTTCTAGGACATATGATTAACTCACGCATGCACACGAGACGGTGAACTCACAAGAAGTTTTCGGAAAGACATTTAATGTACACATGTAGCATGCATAGTAATGTATTAGTAAATTGTACGTATACGAGAACTTGTGCATATTACTTATACTTAAAATAAACAAAACAGTTATATGTGACGATTATGTTGGTGGAGTGCTGCTGTATATGTCCAACCGATAGTACAGCAGGGGTGTGGAATTCCTATGTCCGATTTGTGTGACACGGGTTTTCTGCCGTCGGACAGGCGGATTTTTCTGTCCCGGTTGTCCGCTTTGAGGGGAAAATGAGAAACGAATAAATAATGTACGAAAGTCATGTTTACGCCGAGACCCTCTAGATATATTTGCACTAGATTCTATTGGGAAAACCTTTTAATTTTGAGAGCGCGCTGGTTGTGTTTTTCTGTTTTTTGTATGTACATGTATTCCCTCGTGGATTAGCCTCAATATTTCGACTGCAAGACAGACCCATTTTACAACTGACGTTACATCTAGTCTGTCTTTGCTAAGGGCGGCCATCGTATGCGCACAATTAGTTGGGCTACTCGTGGAGGTACGCAATAAAACTTTCATAGTCCATTTCGTATGTTTGGAGAAAGTTCCATCTAGCTACTCCATTGTAATTAAAGTGCACATTAATATCTACAATATCCGATATTGATTCTGTCATGACTTTAATTTTTTCTTTCCACGTTTTTCGGATCAAATGAGTGCATGAATGCGGTTTAGGCAGAACGTGACGTCAGAATCAAATAAAGACTGATCGCATGCGCCCCTATTTGGCCTTGTCATTGAAAGTACGGAGGGGGTTAACCGATTTTACTGCTCTATTAATAGTTTCAGATTCGCCTTTGTGTGACTAAGATTGTACTTTACTGATGCAAACAGAACCCAATGTATGTGCATACATTGAATCTAGCACTGTGTCGTGTAAGTTTTCTTGCCAAGTTTTTCAATATACTGTTGATGCTTCATTAAACCCATGAGCTGTTTGACTTTTAAAATGAATTTGCAACTGTACCATATATTGTGATAGATGTCAAATGATTTGCCGATTGTATAGACCTTACATTAAATTGCATTGAATTTTAAACTAGTACAGCATTGGTCTTCACTAGTCAAACATTGAAAATGAATGCTTTTATCAGGAAAGGGTTTGTTTAGGTCAATTTACACTTCATGTTAACTCAAACTATAGTTTCTACATGTAAAATTTGTAACATATTATTTTTAAATTTCCGCCGTTGTCCACCAGACATTGTTTGTTAGGTTAAAGTGATAATCTTTTTCCACGTTGTGTGTAAAGTCTGGCTGGCCAGAACTGTTAAACACCAAGATCATGTCTTTGTCTGTAACAATATGCATTTTCGTATGTTATCTCGTATTTGACGTGACACCTTGGCCATCATAATGTTATGTACTTGCTGTTAATGTCGTTTTTAATTATTTTAAGTACTCACCACCAGGTACGTTCAGTGCTTGTGTAATTGTCTTCAAACAGGCATATAAAGTCAGACATACTAAAACTCAGTTATATTTTTCATCAACATTTTTAAATGATTGCATTCTCTAGCCTTAGAACTCATTTCACAATAGAGTCAGGACTCATTTCACAATATAGTCAGGACTCATTTCACAATATAGTCAACAGCTATAAAGTACCATTTTTACTGTTGTTAATTGCAATGTATTTTTGATTGTTATCAAAGCTGTCTGGTTGAGCATGTAGAGCACAAACTTTGATTGTTTCAAAATATTATAAATTTTATTGTTGTATAAAGTGACGCATCGTCGAATACCCACGTTCCCCTCTTTACGCTATGCTTCATCGGTGAATACATGAATGGCAACGGAATATTTAACCGGGGTTTCGACGATGAAAGTGACACAGTGCCTTGGAATCTTGTTACAGTTTTGATACCAATTGTGATTCTATTGTTGATTGTAAAACGTTTTAGAAGTGTTACTATTTTTGTAAAAGTATATGTTTTGCTTTCCCGCCACATCAACATGTAATTGTTTGGTCATAGACGGAATTGAGAAATTAAGGTTGTTACATATTCCCTGAAGTTTAATGAAACTTGGTGACAAATTCGCATTTCTAGAGCATAGGTTTACATGTACACATGTATAGCAACTAAAATGGACCATTCGTGTGGACCTCAATGGTCTTTTGGCTAGGGTGTTTACTTTTCAATATTAAGAATACCTTGGTTTGAACTCCGGTTTGGTCACAGGAGATGCGCACTTTGGCAAAACACCTGCACAGCTGTGATCAAGCACAAGCATATTTCTCTGTGATTGGTTTAGAGGTGTCTGATTTAAGCACACATGATTTGGATTTACTCCAGTTTGATACAAATAACCATTCATATGTATTATCTTAATTGTTTATATCTTCGTTATGCCCCTTTCCACAAGATGCCATACCAAGGGTTCAGTGTGACAGTCTAGCACAGAACTCTTCTTGCATGTTCAAGGTCATACTTTATGTATGAAATAATGAAATATGAGTGCTGTAAATTATGAACATTATTCAAGTAATAAAAAATAAAGATAACAGCGGAAGTAACAGAAATGTGTGTGTATTATAATTATATTAATTTGACTAAGATATTGTATTTATGAAGACGCATAATTTGTATAATGTATTTAAGAGAACGAATTTAATCGTATACAATGTATATGCAAAGGTTGATTGACAGGAAGACAGTATTTGATGTATACATTCTTATGTATAGAGTTGTTATAGTATGTGTATTTTTGTTTTTGAGTGAGATATAATATAGCATTCGTTGTTGGAAAATTGATACCCCAATTGCATAGAAAGAAACTGACTACGAGTTGTGTTATTGTCAAATGTCATAAAACTATGAAAAAAATAGCTCCTGGTTCACTGTGATACAGTATCTTTAAATGTTTGAAATCAGTTGATTCTGTTTTTTAAGATTCTTAGATTGAAACATTAAGATAGTGCAAGACATTCTAGATCTTCTTTTTTGTCTATAAAACTGTTTATTTTCATATACGTGTAAAGAAGTTGAATGGTGAACACAGTTGCAGAGGCTAAGTTTGGTAGTTTTCTGAAGACATATGTGTGAAGCTGTTTGTAGGTATATCTATAATATAATTATTTGCCAAAAATTAGCAAATGTATACTTGCTTTGAATATTTTGGGTACAAAGTTTTGCATTTGAAAGGGAAACTTTATCATTGCTAATAAAGTAATAAGTAAGTCAAAATAACTAACTTTTCTGTACTAAGACACAGGAGTGCTTCATAGTAAGAATCTTCAATTTTCACCACAGCAGTTTTCCAAAAAATGATTTATATGAAATAGAAGTTTTAGACAAGACAATTCAAATTTCCTGTGTATTTCGGTTGTAGTTTTGTGTTTTTGCTTCTTTTTCATATGTGTTTTTGTCACACATTTTATTGTACGTTTACAAACTTAAACATTCCTGATTCAGTGTTTTAGGAATTTGTTACACGTGTTTCTGTGTTTACTTCCACCAGATTTTATGTGCCTTAACTTTGAACTTCATATAGTTTTCACTGCCAGTGCTTCAATAAAGTAGTTTTACGGGGGTTACTGAAACACTAGTAGAGTCATGCACCAATGAATATTTTAACATACTCAAATCTACATTTGTTTGCTGTTTCATGTAGTCATGTTAAAGGGCATTGCAATATTTACCTACTTGTTTTACATGTAGAATACCATGTTTTGTGTATTTCTCTCGTAAAGTTCAATCATTCATTGTTTTTTGCTAATACATCGGGTGCCACTGAATTGATATTTTAAAGTTATATTACCCTTCAAAATGGCCATGTTTAGTAATGGACAAAATGATGCTGAAGACACAGTGGATGCGAAAACATGTGGGAAATGAATTTTTCCCAAGTTATGTCTCTTATTGACAGATGCAAAATAAGCTATACGTAACTGAAAAGGTGGATATTTTATTTTTAGCTGTACATAACCGAAAGGATGGATTTATTATTTTTGACTAGGATAGTCAAAAAAGATTTATACAGCTTTTCATCCCTGTATATTCAATCAGAATGAAAGTGTTTTGGTTATAACTATGGAAATGTTCATTATTGATGGAGTGTAAATAATTAGTTAATGTGTTATTTAAAAATATGATGGTCATTTTGAACGGTAATATCACTTAAATAAACTCTCCACCTTTTTTTTATTCAGTTCTCATTCTCATAGAAATGTGCCTGTTTTTGTGTCCTTTAAGTCTGATGTTATTTCACAAATTATTACTATATTATTCATTGCATTTTAAAATGTTTTGCTAACGTGATTAAAATGTTTTCTATCAACAGTAATTTTTGAACATTTGGATTCCATCTTGATTAGTAGGTCTGTGTATTTGATTATTCTGAAAAGTGCACCTTTAATTTAGGTACATATTTTGCTTATCAGTAATACTTTCGGACATATAATTATCCTGAATAAATTACCTATAGCTCTTGAACTATGTGCTGCAAACTTTATTTTTAAATGAATGAAATAACTAAACTCATACTGAATAAGTAGTACTGCCTGGCGTTTTATTTCCGGACGAAAATGACACATTTTCTATATATCGCCGGGGTATTATTAAATAAACATGTACCAAATTTTCACCATGCATACCTCGTCCCTTCCTCAACAAGACTGTTTCCTTTTTGCTTTGTGACACTTCCGTTTTACATAATGAGCCCGACGGCCCCGACGGGCTTTCTAGCCTACAGGACATTTCCGGTCACTTTGGAAAAGGCGTTGTACTTTCTTTTCCTTTTGTTAAAATTAGGCGATTTTGAGCGAGAATTTTTTTTTTTTTTGAATAAATGCTGGCTTTTTTTGTTTTTTTTTCTTACAATTTAATACGGTTTATAGACGGGCAAATGAAACCTCTAACACGTCACACCGATCTGTAGGCGGGTAGGTATAAACACCGAAATGGAATTTAACGGAGAAACGAAAGGTTTGTTCAGTTGATTCCCTTTGTGAAAGTTGACTTTACTCAGCTCTTCATCCTTTATAAAGTTTTTATAATTTCAAATTTTTCGGTCAATTGTAACTTGCTTTTTTTGGATGTTTTTTTATGAGGTTTATCTTCTTATTGTTTTATGTCCGTCTGCTATCAGAACAGCAACTTAACAATTTAACTCAGACCATTTCAATAGCGCATGATGCGCATGCGAGTTATACCTTTTCCCAAGCATGTTTACAGAAAAGAGATGTGCGAGTAGTTTTAATGCATTTGTTGCAACACGAAACAAATGGTGTTGTTCTCTGCCGAAAGTTGCTTGTCTGATCAAACAACGTATGTAAAGGCGCCAAGTATTACCTTCATGATTTAGTAGCTAGTTCATATGGTAGGTTTCATTGTACATTATTCATGCTTGGTTATATATATTTGGATGTTATGTTACAAGGGCATTAAATATTGTTTCAATGTTACATTTTTTCACTATATAAAAATACAGCAGGTCCATCTACAGTGATTGTTTGTCATTTTCACTTCAGTTAGCGGCAGTAATTTACGTTGGTGTTACTATAAAATCAAAGCTCTGTTACAGACATATGGGAAGCCTCTGTTGTGATTACACATTGTAAAATGAAAAACAAAATGTGAAGTCAATAAGTGGCGAAAATCATGAGGAAAAGTCTTCACAACGAAAATTATACAATGAAAATAGGCACAATTCAGTATTTCAAATAGTACTTAATACATGGACAGGTACATGTTATGTCCCCTGTCATCTAGCTAACAAAACCAATAATAAATCGTCAAGAAATGCCTGATATTGCTAATAAAATTTGGAATATTCTCTGCTATTTCACATGAGAAGAAAAATTCTTTGATAAAATGAATGTGAAAAAATGTTAACATTGTAACTACTTTTTGTGTTTAGAGTGGTCCCAGTTTTGCTTTCTAGTCCTGTTTTACAAAGATATCACCCCTGCTTTGCAGCTGTCTACATACACCAGTATTCAAACAAAGTTTTTTTTAATAACAATCATCTAAATGACTTATAATCTTTTTTAATCGGCCAATACTTATAGGTACAATTGACATGTGCGTGTTTGAGAAAAAAATCTGGTTTATGGAGAGAAGTTAACATTTTACGTCTTAGACTTTCTGGTAGGCAAATATCCTTTGGAGATGACGATCAACCATACAATTTTCTTTTTGAATTTTCGTACACCGCTATGTATGCTCTATTTGGTATTTAGGATCACAGCTATTTTTATTAATCTAGTATTGTCACATTAGAGCAGAGTACATTTACATATCACTTTAAAATTGATGTCTGTGCTGTCAATTATTGAACCAAGTGCGATATTTTATTGATGTAAATTTATATTTTTGTGAAGAAATTGTGAATAAAATTATTGTAACAGTTTCACGTATTTTGTTCTTCATGTTTGTAATTTAATACAAATGATTACACCTTGAAAAACTGGTGTCTTTGCGTGTTACTGTACCCGTTTATACTTCAGCAATTTTCAATAAATACTAAAGTACTTCCTAGTACTGGGAATGTCATATTTATTACTTCCTAGTAAGCCTCTTAACTGGACTATACGATCACTTAAAGTTTATTTTTAGAACAATTTTATACACATAAAGTCCTTTTAAAGCTATATTCAAAAGTGGTATACATTTGTACACTCTCACGAATTTCAAGTTGATAACTTCCTCCTATGTCGTGTACGTGAACATATTTATAACAATTTGGTTAGATTTATTGAGGCAGCTAGTTGCATAAATAAGTATTTATAATAAACAGCACTATATTGGTCTCGATTTATAACAGTGACAATCCACTTTATTTGATAACATCTAGTTTTGACATTCTTATATAAGGTTGATACTTTTCTCCCTGTAAAGAAACTATGTGACTTAATGGTAATGGATGATAAGTTTTGTTTTATAATACATACCTCTAGAATTGACTGATGCAGTCGGATCTTTGAGTTCTGACTGTTTGACTGAAACTTCTGATATTACAACTGCATATTCAACAACCCATCAAAGTAAATGGCAGGTTGTTTACAACGAACATCTGCTAACTTATGATTACAATAAATTATTAATAACTTTTTAAAAAGAACCCTGTTGTGTATAATAAAAGCCAAAATGTTCATTGGTTTTTATGTATTGTCTTTAATAATACTTCAAATACTAATTGTACATCTATTTTGGACCACAGCCTTTGGCGAAACAAGAAGTCTAGAAAACACTGATGCGTTTATGCTATACCCAAACCCTTGATTTCAAGTTCTACTTATGTAGAACTTTTGCCATGGCGATTTGTGTATCGTCCGTCTCTCTGTTAACTTTTTGTTGATATCACTTCACATGTCACAATCTTCATTTGACTTTCATAAAACTGATCAGAAGGTTGCATGATGATCTATTGTTTGTGGGGTTAGTGGGTCATAGTTCAAGGTCACAATGACCCGAACATTGAAAATAATTTTCGCTCAATAGTTTGAGATCTAAATAGCAACAACAATCTAGAAACTTCATAAATAACCCTTTTTGTTTTCTGAACAATTCAGTTATTTCAGTCGAGTGATTTTGAACCCTTTTTGTCTCTTGTTGTCGCAGTTAATCTCCCGTAAAGAAAACGTTGCACATTTTGTTAAATTCAAATTTTTGAATGGAGTAGGACTCGGAAAACATTTGTCAGAACATGACATGTGATGCTTATTCGTTATATCTCGTTCGATGTTTAGCTCACCTTGCAGAAAGTACATTGGGGTGATCTTTGAGGACCGCTCGTCATGCTCAAGGTGAGCTTTTATGAACGCTAAGTGTCTGCCGTCTGTCCAAACCTTGTGTATACAATAGAGGTTGTATTTTTCCTCGGATCTTCATGTAACTTTGTCAGAATGACTGCCTTGATAGATCATATTCGAGTGAGAGGCTACATTTTTCACAGGATCTTCGTTAAACCTTGTCAGAATGATTATGTAGATGAACTCTGGGTCGAGTTTGACCATGGGTTATCTGAAGTTAAAAACTAGGTCACCAAGTCACATTATAGAAAACCATGTCCGCCCAGACCTTGTGTATGCAATAGAGGTTGCATAATTCTTTTGATCTTCATGACTCTTAGTTAGAATGATTGTCTTGATAAAGTCTAGGTAGAGTTTGAATATGGTTGATCTCGGATCAGAAATTAGTTAACCCGGTCAAATCATAGAAAACCTTTTTTATGCCATAGATGTGCCATTTACAACCCAATCATCAGGAAAATTTATCATAATATTGTTTTCAATGATTCTTAGGCAAAGTACGAATCTGGGTCATGTGGGTTTCAAAAACTAGGTCACACAGTCAAAGCAGAAGAAATATTGTTAACACTTTAGAGGCCACATTATATATCCGATCATCATGAATATTTGTCAGAATGTTTGTCAGAATGATTTCTTTGTCAATATTGAAACTGTGTTACACGGGGTCAAAAACTAGGATATGAGAACAAATCGAATTAAAACATTTGTGTTTAGGATCCCACATTTAATGGATCCAATCGTCATGAAATTTTGTCAGAATTTTTGTGTGGATCTTCTGGTATTAAACTCTAAGTGACAAGGTCAGTTTCAAGGGAAACCTAGTTGATACTCAAAAGTCAAAAGTTTGTATTGTCTAGGTCAAACATAATTTTTGTGACCCTTTGACCTACTTTCTTGTTTGTGGAGCTACAATCATGAAATTTGGTCCATGCATGCAGTTTTGATAACGAGATTTTATGCTATTTTTGCACCTATAACATTGACGGCATTGAATTTCATGCTTTTTACCTTAAATTAATTACACGTAGCTTGAACATAGACTTGAAAACTTAACAATCACTGTACTTGTACTTTGTGTTTTCCTCGACCTCGTCGATGATTATGTAAAGTCGCCAATGGTACCCATGTGAGGACCATCATGACCATCATGACCCTCTTGTCACTTTGTCCTGGCTGCTTTATAATCAACAACAATAAATAAGGCGTAAATTATCTGTAGTATTCTTATAGGCAAAATATAAAGTCAACACAAAGGATTCGTTTGTAGTTCGACCATTCCAAGAATCTGGAGAGCTATTGTTCTCACCTCGGCGTCCGCGTTGGCTACAGAGCTTTGTATAAAGTCAAATAATTTGAAAACTATCAAAGGTATTGACTTGGAACTCAAAATATAGTTTAACAATCAACATCTACACGTGCGGAAACATCAGAATAACTTAATTTTGATTGTTGACAGATTTATGCCCCTTTTCAGCATATAATGTTACACCTATAGTCCACTATATGTGGATACTATCACGTTTTGACCTGAAACTTGAATCCCATTTCTTCTATCAACATCTATGCCAAAGGAAGCAGTCCCAATAACTGTTTTGATAGCTGACAGATGTTTGCCCCTTTTAAACTTACGTAAGGAATTACAAATTTGAGTTTGTCAAAAATACAACAAAAAGCAAAAAATCAGCAATTTACTAAATACATGTATATGTAAAACAAAGATAAAAGCATAACAAGGGCAACGACCTGATCCTTTTTAAACTTCTTTGAAATATCATCTTAAATACTCGTTATTCAACTGGAACATGAATGTGGATTTTAGGATATCATTGATCACTTGCCTCTTGTGCTTCCTTACAAACTTAACAATCGTCTACAGAAACGTACCATCTACAGAGCTGCAGTTGTAGTGATTATTTCACCTTTAAAAACATTAATCATGTAAAATTGTTGCATTTTATATCCTCATCAATACAGACGGATTCTAAAATAAACGTAACTAAAATCGTAGTTCTATCAAATACATTACACTATACTAAAAATGAAATGCTGCTTCCAGATTACGACACGCAAGTTGTATTATAGGGTGCATATCAGCTGCGGTCTTTTCTGTCTCGACGGTTTATGAGCCCGTCTTTATAAACAGGTATCCCAATAAACAGTCTACAGTTCCTTGGAAAGTAATTTGAAAGTGTCACTTTATAGTTTTCTATTTGGTATTGTCTCATTGCATTTTCGAATACCTCCGCCGTGACAACGATAAGACGGTACCTTGGTTTTGTATTCAGTTGCTCTTGTAGTTTCGTCTGCTCATAATACTTCTGCAGTAATATATGACAAGCGATACCATCTTTCTCAATTTTGAAATCAGCGATGAAATCAAAGTTATGTGGAACTGAATGCTCTTCATTGAATATGCCATCCAATCTATTAAGGTAAACTAAATCTTGTATCCCTGTTGAATTAAACAAATATTCGACTAGATTTCCATAACTGTTGTCGAGTCTATTTCCGTCCAGATCTCCAAAAGAATCACCATCATGTATCTGTTCATGTAACGAAAATATAGATGTTTCGTTTATCATATCTGTTATATCAATGCCATGCAGATCTTTTAACAGGAACGTTACGTTTTCGCAGATGCTATGTAACTGTTTAGGTAATGAACAAACCCTTGCTTTCCTTCCCGGAACTTCATTCAAATAAGTAACATTGGCAGTAACAGAATGTTTTTGTTTAGAAATTATGGTCTGAATAAAATATTGAAAGTTGTGCTGAACAATCTGGATCAATAATGCTTTGACGTCTCTGATTGCAAAGGACATGAAATCAGTTTTGCTCGAAAATATTTCTGATTTACTATGCAAATTACTGAAATTTTGTTGCAATGTATAGCGACAGGTGTTTGATAACAACTTACTGTTCCTGTTTGATGTTATATCTGTTACAAGTAAACTTGATGGGATACTCTGCATTTCATTTTGCGACTGACCTTTCTGAGTAAACTCTTTGCTTTGTAAAGCTAGACTTAAAGTTTCGTAAACTTGATGCAGGATCCAACCTTTTCCCACGGCTAAAGAACCTTCTGATTCTTTTATGTACATAAAACGCATATATGCACTCATTGTATATGAAACAAACCTCTGATTTATAAAACTTTTTATATCTGAATTTGTATCCATGCATACACTATGATTCCTTTTTAACTTCCTTTCTTTAAAACGTGATAAAGAGTTTTCTGTAGAGCGAGTCAACATAGTCTTACTTCTCTTGAGTTTACTCCGTCCTTTCTTGGAAGGACTAGCTTTTAGACTGCTTTTTGTATCAGCTATGTTCATTTCGATGTTTTTCATGACTGGATGTAAAAGAACTTCGTTCCCTGCTTTGTTGTTGATATATGACTCGAACAATTGTTCACTTGTATCACTTTTGGTGCGTGATTTCTTCCGTGCACCAGTTTTAGAACTTGCTCGGCTTCCTTTTGTTCTTTCATGTGTGGCAGGTTGAGACTTAACATTTGATAAGCTGACTTTATCCGTTTTTGTTTCCTCGGTACCTACGGAAGTTTTGTCCGTAAAATTCCGGGCATCATTTGCATGTCTTATACATGTATTATGTTTTGCAATACCAAACTTTTCTCCGACGTTTGAATGATTCCCGTGTGGTCTCTTATCATTTGTAGTTTTTTCATGAAATGACCCCGAAGTTGGAGAATAAGACTGGGTCCGTGATATTTCCTTTTCAAAGTTGCAAAGGCCGGAGTTGAAACTCTTGCGTTCGTTGGCTGTTGTCATTCGTTTTTCACATTGAACGACAGATCTTGTTGAAGAACTGCATGACTTTGCTGGTTCAATATCTTTGCTATGTACAGGGTAATATTTCTTCAATTCCATTTTTTCTTCTTCTTTCACTTTCTTTCTGTCGGATGCACATTTCCGTCTTGTTTTATATTCTGTTTTTGTAAACGGGTCCGCAGACGGTGATATTCGATCCCTAATATTCTTTGCCCAAGGGGACACATTAAAAGGGCCGTCAGTGTGAATGTCTTGGCATAAATGTGTGTTTCCTGTTTCTCGAGAGCAAGTTGCTAATTGTTCAGTCACTGTTTCCACACTTTGAACACTACATGTTTTGTTTGCACGATATGTATGGACCTCACCTACTTTGGTCGACTTTGCCTCAGCATACACAGAAGAAGTGAATGCCTTTGTTGGTTCAATATCTTGGCCAGGTACAGAGTGAAACTTCATTTCTTCTTTCTTAGCACATTTTCTTCTTGTTTCATCTTCAGTTTTAGTAAATAGGTCCGCACTATTCTTTAACCTAGGGGACGAATTTGAATGACATTCAATTTGCACTTTTTCGCATAATTGTATGTTTCCTGTGTTTCGATAGTCGGTTGCTAATTGCACAGTCTCTGATTCCACAGTTTGAATACCTTTAGTTCTGTTGGCACGAAATGTATCGATCTCATCTTTTGTGGTCATTTTTGCCTCAGCATACCCAGAAGAACTGTTACGGTCCTCATTATTTTCAGTTTCGATTGCTGAGCTAGCATTTGAAAAGTCTGTTTCATTTGTTGTAGAACTGTTTATTGTTTTTTCTGTCTTGCCTTCTCTAGAATTCAGGCTGTTTTCACTATTACTTTCCTTCGTCCTTTTCCGATGTTCTTGCGTTCTAGCAATTTCCTGCAGTTTTAATTCAGTTTTATCTATGTCATGTTTAGTACTGATTGTTTCAGAATCGATGATCCCTTCAGTTATATGGACAGCCCTTCCTAGCTTCAACAATGATGAGAGTTTTATCTGTTTAATAGCTTTTTCTGCAAAACATGTAACATTTACAAAATGTGTTCATTTGAATAACATGATACTCTCTATTGTCCGAAATACTGACCTGTCAAATTATGTAATTAAAAATTACTCAATATTATGACAAGGGTACTTACTCATTTACATAATCGAATGCTCAGTATATATCATGGTCTCGCTTAGGAATGGGGACTATACAGCACGTAATTCGCCACTAGATTCAATTGTTAAGTCGTGTGATAACAAATTAAACGAGAACTATTATTAAAACAGATGGTCGGCGCAATTTTGAGTATATGAAAGCGATTTGTAGCTATATTTTATGGTACATCGTGCCGTATATTACTTGTTTTTCAGGCAGAAGGCGCCGAATGTCACAAGGTGCACCCTGCACAGGACGCGAAACCGCTTATTGGGTTGTTAGAGCGAATGATCTCCAGACTGCGCTAACAGACCACTTGCAGAGTTTCTGACAAACAGTGATTAAATCTGTATCACGACATGTACATCAGGAAAACAAACTTTGTGTTTCTTATCAAATATGTTACTCGAAGTATTGACCGTTACTCACTGGTCGAGAAAGTATAATTACTCTACACTTATAATTAACATTAGTTTGGGGGATAATAACATATGATTTTAACATACGTCTGCTCTCAAGCGTGGAAATAAAACTTTATTTATAAATACATCTAAAAGTCATGGACTCGTGCGGTATTGAATATGAGAGGTGAGTAATCTCAATCAATTACTAGTAAACGTTAATGTTGAAAAACGGAGGTGAGACGTGATCGTTTAACGGCGAATTCATTGATATAGTTGGATTGTTCAATTAACCTGGATTTGTATTAAGCAGACGAGGTTCATTTCAGAAAGGAATAGAGACAATTTCTAGTATAGGTTTAAGTTATATGTTTTAGTTAAGAAACATAACAAGACATATAAACCCATCTATTACTATCGAATTTTATTTATTTGATTCGTGTTTTCTTTAGTGTTATTGTACTGCTGTGAATTATGAGGTTTCAGTCAAACCGAATAACTTAAAAAGATGCAAATGAAGTTTTTAAAGTATACATTGAATGTAAAAATTAATACAAATAATGTTTCATTATATGTAGAAACAGGTATATTACCGTTAATAACTAATAGGACAATAAGATTGATGAAATACTGGCTTTTAATGTTGAATAGCAAGAGTACAAATAATATCGTAAATATTTACTGTTTATAATCAGCTACCTTAAGATTGTGAAAACAGCTGACCTGTGTAACATTATGTAATCTAAAGCAGTGTTCTATCATGGCTGGATGTTTCACAATTCTGTTATTAATTTTACATGTTTTTTCACACAGTTTTGATATATATATATATTATTGCACAATGGGGTTCTCAGGTTATTAGCTATTAAGTGAAGTTAAACACATTTTGATATTTCTGATTATCTGAGTATAATAGATAAAGTTAACCATTGACGCGTATTAACGAAACTACGACAGTCAAGCTACTGCCTTCAAATAGAGGCCGGTAGACAAATACATATATATAAAGACGTAACGTCAAAAGTTAAAAATAAATGTACGTTTTGCCAGAAAAATGACTTGGAAGACGAGTTCAATTTTGTGCTAGTATGTAATTTGTATAGACATTTACGTGAACAATACATTCCAGCCTATTATAGAAATAGATCGAGCATGCTGAAATGTGTGCAGCTACTCAATCGCAAAAACAAAATAATCTTCACAAAATATGTATTTTCATAATAATGTCTTTAAAAAAAAGCAAAAATACTAATATTGTATTTTGATGTACCCTCTCATATATTGTATCGTAAATTTTATGAATCTGTCAATCTTTTCGTGTTATTAATTAAAATATTTAAAATGGTATTGATGATTATCAGTAATGCTTAAATCATGATAAACTTCTGTTCTGTTCAGATATTCACCAGAAGAGGTCAATATAAAACTATTCTGGTAAATAGCACAGCATAGTCAACGTATCACGAGTTCATATATGTTTTATTATATGAATAACGCTTATGTAATGCTCAAAAACATTTTTTAAATATTTTATTGATTCAATGCTTAAAATTTCGCGGGATGGCGTCCGTGTTTCTACGTTGCAAGCGTTTTGATTCCAACACCATAAACGTTCTTTCTTGCATATCGGATCTGCATTTCCTGTGATTTTGCCCATGCCGGAAAATCCGGTCTGGCACCCCTCCTATGTCAGACGACTCTCGTGAATTACTTATGACGTAACGTTATAAACATAGTGACGTCAATTTCCCAAACACAACGGCGGAAAATCGTTTATTTTTCATGATAAATCATCATTTTGATAAGTTTTCATTTAGAAATCTACTTTAAAGTGCAAGATGGTATGCAAGAAAAAGTTCCCATCATGAGACACTTGGCTCAGATGGAAATATCTGTCACCTCGGGTAACTGTTTTACGGGAACTCGGCAGATCCTCGTTCCCGCCAAAACAGTCACCCTCGGTGACGGATATTTCGATATGAGCCTCGTGCTCATGACAGAAACTATTAACCTAATATAAGTTTCATGACGGGTAGAAGTCAAAACAATACCTATTCTAAATATAGACTGAATGATTAAAGAAACGTAGGGTATACTTTTGTGATAATTTGAAGAAATGTATTTAGACGTTATCTACAATAGTATAAATATCTATTTTTCTTAAGCAATTCCCAAAAACATCTTCAGTTTATGACCCCTTTGAACCGAATATTGCAGATTTGTTATGCTGCGTTTCTTTTTTTTGTAGTATAGAAATGAGTTCACTTGGGGAATACCCAAAAATAATGGTCTAGTACAATGAGATATTGTTTAATCATAGATAATATAATTAAATAATTCAGTCTTTTTATGTGGTTGTAATACGATACACAAAGCCGATTGTAATCAATTTTCCTATACCTTAAAATACAATGCTCAAAAGATCTTCTTATATATCAAACAATTTAACCATATATACGTTATGGCATATTTTAAGTTTATTTAAGGTATTTGGACTCGTAAACTATTACGAAAACTGTCTTGCTTTTATTTTTGGAACACTATCTCTATCTTTTACGAAGGCAAATACTCCTTAAATTACATCAAAATGTATGTTTATAATCAAATCGTGATCTAGTCCTTATAATTACTTTTTTTCTCAATTTACACGATTTGTTTTTACCTGTTAAATGAGTTACTTTTTACTTTTATGCTCAATGCTATGTTCGATGCGCGTCTGGGCAAAATAAATCGTCAATTTATTTAATATTAACTAAATAAGTTTTGTAAAAAGTAATAAAGTGTTGTGACGAGTGTGTACATTTCATATCGGCCCCGTTAGACGACATTCTATTTTTACAGCACTACCAAGGTTACTAACTCGACTCAAGACTAAAATGAAAACAGTAAATATGCACAATCAGTATACCTTTCTTGTAGTAAAACTTTCGAGCCCAAGTAACAAAAACACTCTCTCGTGTATGATAATCCATTTTGATAGACAAAACATCACCGACAAAAGAACAGTACACTTTGTAACCTCGCTATATTTGTAGCCTTATGTCAACGATTTGATTTTCTCTTACTTAATGCATTCTTGATATTTACATTCGTAGTACACATTTGGATAAACTTAAAACCTAAAAGCTACAAGTATGTTTATCCAGCATGACGAAACCGAAAGCAGTTAATAGCTATCTCGATAATTAAGTAGCGTCGGAGCGAAAAGTCGAAAAACACTATAGATTAAAGACGAAACTACGACGTATTTTTTCGTCGAGTTGGCGGGTTCTATTATTTTATTTTACAGGGCGAAACCACGTAAACTCTCAAACACAACAAAAAAGCTATCGATCGAGTTGAAAAAATGTGTCGTGTTTTCGCCACTTATCTGTTGTGTTTTGTCCCGACATACCATAAAAACTGCATACAAATTCGTGTTTATCAGTTTGGGATACTGAAAACAAGGCTAAGATTTATAACGACCTTGCAAATACTGACTATAGATAACAAGCGCATTTATTTAGTTTGAAAAAAAGTGTACTATGTGGCAATGACATAGAGGTCTCTTAAGTATAAGTTGGTGTTTATTAAGTCAACTTTTAACAATTAAGAAGCGGTTTCGAGCGACTGGGGTTTCTTAATTGTTAAAATTTGACTTAACTTACTCAGTTGTGGCATAGCCACCGACATGAATTGTGGGCGGAGCTTAAGTGCTTTCTATTAAGAGCGAACTCTTAATAAATTAAGTGATTTCAGTAGTTAGTTTTCATAAAAAAGAAAAACACATTTATTTGAAGATCTGCGCGATTCGATTATTGGGAAACGGGGTCAAATACTAACTTGATTTGGACATTGGTCATGGACAGTAGAACCTTTTCATTTTGAGATCACTGGGTCAAAGGTCAAGTTCAATTATCTCGCATTTAAAATGATTCCCGATCAATCTGACCTAGATATTTCAAACTTGAGAGGAATATTGGTCATGGAGAGTAGCGGAAGCACATTAGTTTTGGGTCACTAGGGACCGTTAAAGTAGGAATCACTAAATTATCGATAAAGTCTCGGCGAAATTCATGCACAGATAACCGAACATGCGATTTATTGATTTAAGGAAGATAACACTTTAATAATCAGTGAAAAGGAAAACTAAAAAGTCTAAATTGTTCAATCAAAATGAAAGCTTGAAATTCTTAGGCAGAGGAAGCTGATCTACGGGTCCGCGGTATGATCATATGATATTTTTAGAGATTCGCACAACTACTTGATAAAGTCATACGCATACTGCAGTTTGTATAAACAATACACATCCTGTGTCATGTATCAACAATGACACTGATATCGCCAACATAAGTGTAACTTACCTTACAGTGATATAGTTTGGATGTCCTGAAAACTAGCTTATTTCTATTATTCTTATTATAAGTATCATCATCATCATCATTAATGACACAAAGATTTTTATTATAGAATGAAAAAAAAAATAAAAAAAATAATGACAAATCTAAACGGTCCTTGATGATATTTTGGGCAGTGATTAGAAAATAATGGGAACAAAATCAATATTATCTTTATAATAATCAGATATAATGATGCTGCTGATGCTGCTGCTGCTGATGATGATGTCAAAGTTTCACGAAGATCCAATGAAAAATTCAGCCTCTATTGTAAACAACAGGTTTAACTATGATTTGCCTCGACCTAGATATCATCAATACATTGGCAAAGTTTCATGAATATCCAGCGAAAAATGTAGCCTGTATTGCAAACACAAGGTTAAGTGTGGACGGACGGCAGACAGACAGACAACGGACACCACACGGTCACAATAGCTCGCATTGAGCACTTTGAGCAATTTTAGTATGCTATGCTACAAATAATGAGCCGTTTAGATGAACATATATAAGATTTAATGAATAGGGGATGAATTTTGTTTTAGATCTTTAAAAATTGTCGCAAAATAGATCTATAGTAAGCAACAAACCCAAACCTAGATGATAGAGCAGCTTGTACTTATCAGCAATAGTACGAGAACAAGCTAACATATAAAACATAAATGAAATAAAGTACATCTTCTTGAGAAAAAGTAGAACGGAGAAGTTATGCGACAATTAATTTTTTGTATATAACAATGTTGTGCTGAAATAAAGATATAAAAGTTAATTCACTTAAAAGTTCATTCCTTTAACGTTTTACACGAGCAGAAGTGTTTTCATTTTTAGCTCGTCTATTCGAAGAGATATTGTTGTGAAGAGAAAGTTTCTCTGTTAAGGATTTCTATTGAATTAGTATCAGTCCACTTTTTAACTTAAATATTTGAGATATTACTTTGAAAGTTAGATACTTGTTTACCTTCATGATCCTACATGTAGGCAACAGAAAGTAACTCTGTCAGTGTTTTCTTTCTAATTATGATCCTTTTCAACTTAGAATCCCAGTAAAGTGTTTCGTCTCAGTCCAATTAATGACGTAAATATTTGAGATACTACTCTGAAAGTTTGAATTATGACACCAATCTGTCAGCAAGTGTAGATAACTCTGTTAATTTTTTCATTGTACTTAGAAAATCCTATTTAAAGTCTTTTCATGCAGATATCTCAGTAACCACTTTTATAAGTATTAATTTGAAACTCTGCTGTAGTATTCAGCGGTATCAAAAAATAAGTTAGATAACTCTTGGTTTATTGTCTTGCTACTTATGGCCCTTATTTGCACTTTGAAAATACACATATTCTTCTTTTGCATTTTTATTTCCAAAAGTTTTGATTTATTGACAATCGCTGAGAAACTTTTGTGTTTCAAATTTATTTCCTCACCTACCCATCTGCAGTCCCTGGCATTCTGCACTATCTTTGATTTACTTGATCGTTTTCTTTCTTCCAGATTTCAAGATATCTCAGTATGAATTAAAATCGCCTTGATTCAATATCAAGCTGCTGCAATCCCCTAATAGGAGGCGTAGTTTCAAATTCAATAAATTTGTTTTGTAAAGAGACATTTTTGATGAAAGTTTTATTTTAAATTGCACAGAAAATTCAGAAGAAAAATAATAATTTATTTTCATCATCTTTCGACAGTCGAAAATTTGTATCTATATATCTCGTAAAAATGCGTTTTGATAAGAATCAGAATAAACGAGCGTATGTGACATATCAGAACAGCAACCAGTAATACAATAGCAAAGACATTGTGTCTTTGTAATGGAGACCGCATTATCAGACACAGTAAATCCAAATATCAAGTACTTCTTAAAGAAAGAGAGAGGCGTAAAAGAACGTTAAAAGCAGGCGTAATATAATTAAAAACAAGCTTGTGCCTGATAGTCTTTCATTTTACGGTATTAATTTAGAAACGGGCCAATCAAAATGAGGACTGTAAATATAAAGCATTGTGATGCATGGAGCTAAAATGACAACCGAAAATGCTTTATCGACAATAAAGTTAAAGCGTGTATAATGACTGAAAAAGCAATCCTACTAAAAAAAATTGGCAAACTTTGCATTCGATTTAGATAAAAATATGGTTAAGTCCGAGACAAGCTCTCTCCCGAAAAGAGCATATTGGTATCGACCACCTCACAGCGATTTGATTATATGAGGTCCAGTGCACAGACAAGATACAACCTGATGATGGAAAATATGACGTGACGGCACATAAAGAACTAGTCTATATCAAAACAGTATTTTGAAAAACTTATTGTATTTGACGCCAGAAATCTATGATTTCATTAAATTTATAAATATAATGTACCACGCATTTCTAAGAAACTTGCAAAAATGATTTTCAAAAGACGTGGTTAAATACATTTTTTGATAGCAGAGGTTATCGAAGGGTAAGCAACCGCTCAAGTGTTTGGTATATTGCTAGTCATCAGATCCCAAAATAGATAATGGAGACATATTGTTTCACTAGCGGAGTTCTGCAATGACGGACAACTGTTTGCAGATAACTCGGCAAAACTATGTAATTGTCTTACGCACAATAAATATCAAAATATACTGAAGGCCAAATGAAATACAGGGTAAACATTCGTGGTGATTTGAAGGAATGTATTAGACCTTATCTAAAGAAGTAGAAAGACTCTATCTTGCATGAGCAAATCAGTTTAAGAACCCTCTGAACTTCTGATAGCCGTACCATAATTGAAAGAATTAACAATTAAATATAAAATTTGTGATTGTGACTGTGAAAATGGGTCCAGATGAGCATTAATTATTATCATGCAAATGTAAAAAGTCAAATGACCAATTTTCACCAAATTTCGACTGTTTATTGGAAATAGCATTCACAAATATGAATGAAAATGATTCTATTAAGTCTTTATCATAAAGCATACTACCATAGCAACCAGTTATTCTTTCACATTCGATAAAGAGAAAATTAGGGCACAATCAAAATGAGGATTACATGTAATTGAAAAACTGAGAAAATGATTGACGACAAATCACGTGTTATCAGGTGAAATTTCAAGAAAAAAATACCTTCGTATGAAAGTGTATCATGGCAATCTACAACGTCAAATATACTGACGTTGAAAATATTGTTTGGTCGTCACAAACGTCATTATGAAGAATAGCAATGTGTGTTATCTTAAAACAAGCATAACTTTAGAAGTAATTGGTAGATTCACTTGAATTTTTCAATTCATAGTCAACAGACAATCAAACTTTTAGAAAGCATTAAAACAAAATGTGTGATTTTGACTCATCTTGACCAATTTTCACAGTAACAGTCACAATATCGGAATGTGTATTGCAGTTTTTGTAACCCTGCGTTTCTTTTTCCTTTCAGTATAGTAGGGCGAAATAAGACAGTGCCGGGAGGGATATCAAATTACGTTTAATAATCTCAAAACTTACTACGTAGACTCTTTTCAATGCATACTAATTAAAAACCTGTATTTCTCTCTTTAACATACTAAAACCTTGCGTCTAAACGATGTTTACGTTTTACAATAAAAAACTCGATTTTCTCAAGATCAGTAGCATGTTTTCATATGTGATCACTTAAACCCACCAGCCGTACACAAATCTTAATTTAATGGAAGATCAATACAGAGAGAACTTACCCAAAGGTAGAGGAGTATTTGATTGCTTAACCTGTGTAGCTCGTTGAATATTCTCATTTTTACAGAATGAAAGAAGAAACAAGCATATTTGAAAATCTACTTGTTATACACACAATGGTGTCACTTTGAAATATGATCTGATCATTAATATTAACTATCGATTGTTTAAAACAAGCAAAGTGACTGTTGCTGCGTTTTATGAAGATGAAGAACACGTCTCTTACTTCTGATTAAGCTGTATAACAGTGGGTTTTAACCATATTTTCAGTTTACATAAAATCAAAATGGCAAACACAATTTTTGGAAGAAAAGAAGTAACACGGTAGTGAATCGAACATATTTTATTGACACACTCTACTTGTTACAACTAAACAAAGTATTTAAAAACGATTTAAGGGAAAAAAGAAATGTATAAAGAGATTTTACAGTTATTTTGAATGAATAGATTTCCGGAAAGTAAACGTATTTTGTGGTAGAAAAACGTATTTTTATATCATTAAAGTAAACCAAAGACTAAGGGTACAACACATCAGTTTGGATAAAATGTGATTTTAAATAGGAATAATCACCACTGAGACAATAGCTGTGCAATATAACATATCAAGAAAGCCAAAAGTAGATGCCTTATTCAAATTGCATAATTTACGTCAAAGAATTTTAAGTTAATGCCAAAATGATATAAAACTGTCTAACCGTATTTTGTACAAATCTGTTTCGACATTTTTAAAGTCATATTCTTAAAACTTATAATTCAAAATTGTAGATCAGTAAAAAAGTGCATGTTCTGGATGACAGCTTAAATATCTACTGGTCCCAAGATAAATAAAACAAAAATGTCATCATGTAAAGCTGAACCAGAGATGTAAGAATTAAAGCATCAGTCAATGGAACCTCTTACAAATCAACCACTTCAGATTGGAATCGATAGGAGACTGGCAAAATGAAATTACTGATTCAATTGAAAGTCATTAATCTGATTAATTTAATAAAATTCTTAGTATTGTAAGACAAGGGGTCGTTCTAATTAATTTCGGAAAGCCCAATGTATGCAAATGATTTATTTTAGTTATAATGTGGCATTTTCTGAAGGTAAGACCAGAATTTAAGTGCCTTGTTTAATACTTGACAAACTGCCAATCACAATAGTCCAGCTGGTATAACCATGCATACTTTTTTCAAAGCACATTTTACTGTTATAGAAAGTAATTAATTCATTAATTGAAAACAATTAAGTACAGTCAAACAAAGCTAATATACACCATTATCCCAAAATAAGGATCTACTTATACCCCAAGAAAACTTTCCAACTGTGGGTATATCAGGAATCTGGTAAGACAAAATGTTTGAAACTACTTTAACCTCTTATGAATCTTACAATAATATTAAACATATAATGTCTGAATAAAAGCTTACATGGGGCTAAAATTTAAAGCAAACCATGGTATATTTAAAGTTTTACAGCGATTGAAAATACACGGGATTAATATAAACTAGTCAAAATCCTAAAAAAGTTTCTGATTTATTTTGCAACTAAGTGAAAATAGGCGAACGGTTAAATGTGGACCCCAATGCAAATAATTTTCTGAGCATTCCAAGCACTTCATGGCATTTTTTTTAGAAATTTTCGTAGGCTTTTTACATGCAAGCGCATATTAATAGCAATAATTTCTATGAATTTAAGTATGCAAGTACTTATCTAACAATGTGCATATAAAGCGTACATTATGATTAATAATCGATAAAGTGATAATATCTGTGATAACATTATCAGTGTGATATAGATGATGAATTTATTTTGTAATGTTATATTTAATATTTTAATGATTATCACTATTTTTTTTCTTGTAAAATAGGTTACTAAATAAATTTGTTTATATTATTATCATAATTGTCTAACGAAGATATTGAAAAAGGGAAGATGTTCCAGTGCTACGTATATAAACAGAAATGCATCGCTTCGATATGTGTTACCGTGTTACCCCTTTTGTTGTCCCATACCATGTTACTGTTACATTTTTTACCCTTTAACTAATACAAGTTATGCGGAACAACATTACATAAGCATCCGATATTACCAGAATAGAAACAATGCTTCATTACTTGCTAGTATTATGTATGACTAATTGAAACATTTGACATACATGCATATTTTAAGATTATTTTTATTTATGTACTAGATAAACAGAGTTGCTCTATGTTATGCATGTATCGTAATATTGTAATAGATTGAAATATGTTATATTGCTGATAAAGTTTGATAAAGTTAATTTTATAAATACTTCTTGATAATAAAATAATTTGATTGTGTAAACAAACCTTTGCTCATGACAGTATATGATAGTTTAATACGTATGCTTCTCACAATGTATGTACACTTTATATGTATATTGTAACCACACTATTATGTTTAGTGGCGATTGACGTATAAAATGTATATGCCATGATTGAATAAATCTTGAATCTTGAAATCTCTCTATTATTAACAATATCTAAGAAAAGACAAACTAGATATATTGAAGGTTATACAAGTGCCAAAATACCATGTATGATTACAATACTAACGATAACAATAGCACTACACATGCTAACAGCAATGACAACACAAATACTAACAACTGTATTATATACTTATATATATAATATTTTCGATTCATCGTAGAAGACATTTCATACAATACACAAACAGCATTATTATATAATAACAAATACATTTAAACAAGTTCTGTCTGCAATGTTACAATCGTAATTAGACGAGGCGATACAATTGGTTGCTCATTCCCAGACCCAATGTTCATTCAACCCAGTCTTGCACCTTTTCCAACTGACACATGGACACGGTAAAACCAATAAAAGTCTATTTAAAATATAGGCACATTTTAACCATGTTTCAGCGATACTACTGAACACATACATATTATATTGTGACTTCATTTTAGCGGAGATATTTCAGTGAGTTTCTTTGGTTTTCGAAAATTCTTACATAGAAATAAAAGGTGTTTTGATTAAAAGTTAGTTAAGCGACATAGTCTCATTATGGTTCATCAGCTTGTTTCTTTTGGAGAGCTGATTATATATTTTGGAAAAGAAACCGTATGTATTAATTCTGCCCAAATTAAATATTTTTTTTTATAAAAGCCCACCTACTAAGCTTTCTAAAATAAATTGTACAGTTTAGGATAATTCTGAGTACTTGGTATCCTTGTAATGTTATCAGTATTTGATTGAAAACACAACGCAGTTTCAAAAATGTGCTCGTTCAATTGCCTTGAAAAGTTAGAGAATGCATCTTCATGAAAGTTTGTCAAAATGTTTGTGTCAATGATATCTAGGTCAAGGTCGAATCTTGGTGAGCTGGAGTAAAACACTAGGTCGCAAGGTGAAATAAAAGAAAAAACCATGCTACCAATCCAGTAGCCACATTTACTATTTATCATCATAAAATGATTGTGTTTGAGTTTTTGTCTTGACGAATTCCAGGTCAAATTCGAATCTGGATAACTTGAGTAAAAAACTAGGTCACACAGTGAAATAAAAGAAAAATGTTTGTTAATACTTTGGAAGCCACATTTACTATCCAATCATCATGAACTTTGTTCAACGTATTGTCTTGATGATGTCAAGGTCAAATCTGAATCTGGGTCACCTGGATTTAAAAACTAGGTCACACGGTCAAACGAAAAACCTTGTTAACACTTTTTATGCCACATTTCATTAACCAATCATCAAATTTGTCAGAATGTTTGTCTAAATGATTTCTAGGTCAAGTTCGAATCTGGATCATCTTAGGTAAAACTTAGGGCACATGTCAAATCATCGAAAAATTTCGAATACTCTAGAAGCCAAATTTATCAGCCAGTCACCTTGAACATTGGCAAGAGGGTTTGTCTAAATGATTTCTATGTCAAGATCGAATGTTGGTCACCAAGGTAAAAACTATGTCACGTGTCAAATAAAATAAAATACTATGAACAATCTAGAAGCCACATTTAATCTATGAACCAATCACCAATCATTATATGTGTCTCAATACTTGCTACGTCAGATTTGAATCTGGGTCACTTACAAATCTAGTTTACTAGAATAAATGAAATTAATACCTTGTTAACACCCTTCTAAAGGCCATATTTAATGCCGAATTGTCTTGCAATTTCGTCAAACTGATTGTCTAAATGACGACTAGGTAAAAGCCCAATGTGGGACATAAGGTATAGAAAACTAGATCACCAGGTCATATCCTAGAACAACCTTGTTAATACTCTAGTAGCCACATTTTATAGTCTATCATCATGTAAGTTGGTCAGATGTTTGTCTTGTCAAGATCAGACAATATGTTTCTGTTGATGAAATAAAGTGAGATGGTGCCTTTAAATCTTGTTAATCTTTGCATGCTCGTTGTTTTGCTCCTCCACAACTTCAACAAAGTATGTTTTGTCCTTGATGTTTGGAAGAAAATTCCATAAGTGCAAAAAGATTGCATCATATATATAGCATTTTGACAAAGGTTTGAGCCAAGTTTGAGATACGCAGGTCATTACATAAAAAGGGATCATTTGTTTGGACCCCAGTTGTCTTGTGGTATGGGTGTTTAAGTTAAAGTCCCTTTCCATAATATGCCAGTCATGCCAGGAGTACAATATAAATCACTTTCAAATTGTAAAATATAGAAAGGTAAGCAGTAAAATCCTCTTGCATGTTAATAGTCACAAGGAAAGGATGCCAAACGACGAAACATTTATTCATTATTGTCAAGCTAATAAGAAATTTACACAAGATAACGGCGGTGAAAAGGAAAATATGCAGGTGAGTATTTCGAATAATATGTCAACTTGACTGAGCTGTATTAGAAGTATAAGTCGTACTTTGTATATTAAGAAAATAATATTATTGTAATAAAAACAATGACTTGTAAAGGTTGTGAAAGGAAGTAGTATTTAATGTTAACGTACTAAACAACTTTAAAAATGCAGCCTTTTAAATAAGTCATATATTTTGTGCAGTGAGTTAAGTTGCTCTTTTTGCATTAAAAACGCGTTTCGATTGAATCATGCTTGCAGTTTGAAATGCACTTCTTGAATAAAACTAATGAGTGGCAAAAAGCATGTTTGGTTTAATCAAGATCTCACGTATTTTAACCGTATGTCAAATAAACTTTGATCGCTGACCTAGTGATAAAAACCAAATAGAATCCACACTATCCAGGTTAAAGGATCCAATTATAAAGATTTTGAGAGGCAAGGAAAGTTACTGTTGTAAACGCCGACAATACCTGACGGCAGACCTAGTTATTTCTATATGTTTGTCATGCTATGCAGACGATACCAAAACTAATAATTGAGGGATGAATTACTGCCTGTTTCTACAAAGCCGTTTTGAAAACCTGACATTTTCAGATGTTTTGAAAATAAAATCATGGTAACAAAGCAAACACTACAGTTAGATTGATTGCATTTGTTTTAATGAATGTGAAGATTAGTAAAAAAAATGAAAACTTATAAATATAATTCTACAACAATATAGTAGGGCTTTGGCTATTTGATCTTGCACATCCTTTCGATTTCTTCTAACTTTCTAAGAATACTTTTTCTCACTTACTTTTGAATAAGGCACAGGAACAATGTAATAAAGAGACAAAATTAACAAGTACTATGAAAATTGCTATATCGTCGAAACTTAGGACAGAAATATTTTTATCAAATATCAAATATGAAACATACTGTAACTACTGCCAAGTATATTAAAAAGATTTCATGACCCGGCCTGGCAGATAACATACACTATTAAGAACATCAATAATATAAAAGCAATATAAGTTTCTCTCTTGAAAAGTGACATACATAATATTTACGAGAGTTCAAATAAAGCTGACATCACCAGGAAAATATAAAAAATACTTATCTAGTTTCGAGTGTCAAACTATCTTTACGTTTTATTTAGTTTATTCATAATGTTTTTTATGTGTATGAAGTAAGAAAACTGATATAAAAAATCTCTTTTAATTCTCTAATCGAAGAGGAAAAAGTCGTATTGATCACGCTCACGACTTCCAAAGGAAATATGCCAATATTATAATTGTTTACATTTCGTACATTTCTATCATCAACATTTGACCTTGTAATGTACTGAAAAGTGTTAATACAAATCATCATATTCCCAGAGTGAAGGAATTTGTGTATTTGGCTTCGAATCAATTGATAAATTTATATGTTCATTCACTACAAACCATATATAAATGGTCATAAAATTGAAAGAAATACATTAAAAATTAATACCATGGTTCTCTAAGGTAGTTACGTTTTCGGGTGTTAGGGTTTCCTCTACTTGTTAGCTTTGTTCAACCACTGGCTAGAAAGTTTATGGCATATACATGTAGTTGTCTGTTTCGTTTTTGTAGTCATGCGCACTATAATTTACATCATTTATTTGTTTTTGTTTTTTTCTATTTAAACCAAAATATTACGACTTTATTGATGGTAAAACAATGTTTTAAATAACAAGGCTTTAAATAAAAATTCGCAAACGTTTGCTAGAACGTACAAAAAAAACTTAAAATGTAGTGCCTTCGTCATCTTCGAAGAGAGTTACTTCTATTGTTTTGAGTTCTGCAATGACCTAATCTACCATTGAAACACATTATAATTCTTATAACCGAATTTATAGAGTTAGTTAATATTTTTATGCTGATGTCAGGAATATTTATCGACTATTCACTATTGTTATAAATGAAACCAAAACTTATTACAGTTTGCTTCAACTTAAAAAAACTGATACAAGGTGTATATTAAAAAGACAACATATTGCGCATAATATCCTAAATGTTTGAAACAGTCAACACGAATAGTATATTATTATTCAACTTTACAATATTACACTCTGTATTAGATCAATTGCACACATGATATGAAACAGGTAGAGCTAATATAAAGCATAACTGAGCAAATATGAGAAAAGCAGGGCGAATACGAGAAAACAGGGCCTATATGGAATTCAAGCATTCTGATTGGTTTAAAAGAGAGGGCCAATACGGAGAAGTCACTTCCGTTAGATTTTTAAACGACGCCATTTCGTTTTTAGACTCATGCTGATATCGCAAAATGCCTGTAAAATATTTATTTTCGAAATGAACATAGGGTTATGGGTATTCATTTTCTTAGTTAGATCATTTTCTATCCATCCATAACAGTTTTGAAGTAAAATTCGAGAAAAAGTTTATTTTCATTTTTTCATCCCCCTCCTGTATATTTATTTCTTCTTACTTGTGTGAAAATGCGATTCAAACGGTGAGAAAATAAATCTACCATGTCCATTGAGTTGTGGATAAGGAAATCCCACCCTCGGGTTGAGAGACGTCCAAAAAAACTCGGCAGAGCCTCATTTTTGTGACGTATCTCAACCCCTGGGTGGGATTTCCTTATCCACAACTCATGAACATGTTAGATTCTCTTTATATTCTTGTTTATTTAGCCAATATTGTAAAGTTGAATAATAAAATTATCATTAATCAAGTGATTTCATATTGGCCTTGTTATTCTCGGGCCGAAGGCCGAGGGCCAACACGACTGCCCGAGGACAAATAACAAGGCCAATATGAAATCACTTGATTAATAACATTATATTATAGCTTATGTAATTGTTATGTTCAATAAATATCTGTAAAATAACAGTGAGCATATTTGTCATTAGCACACTTTGCAGTACTTTTAGTCATATCAGAGCTGCAACGTACCTCTGCAACAAACTTATAATAAACTAATTAAACTGAAAACGTATCAGGTTTCCAATGACAATTATGAAAGTAATATACATGCATATCTATTTCTTGCGCTACCAGTGACGTTTTTATTAATTTAAACGTATACAGTTTATGGACTTTTCGGACAGATACAGTTATCAAAATGATTTTTACAAATTGATTTTAATTTTACGCTTATCTTGCTTAATTCCCTTTCTCAAAACGCACACATATGGCCAGCCAAGAACGCATAATATCGTGAAAGTAATCATTTTCTTGATAAAAACCAGATCAATTAAATTTCAACCTAACGGTCAGATTTTTAATGTTATATTAAAGGCTCATCAACCACTGATACCGAAAAGAAAAGATAGTACCCGTCTGTTTGTATTGTCTTAGTATTGATGCAAGCGTTTTTTTGTTAGTATAGAACAGCATTTAAATGAAAGTCCTGTGTTTTTACTCTTTCCTTGAAGATCTTATTATAAACAATTTTCAAACAAAATTGTCCGTTAGGATATCGCTTAAAAGCTTTCTATACTTACCGACATAGTTTTCAATTCAATTGAATCGTTTAGAATGGAAAACTATAATAGGTTAGATCCCTTTCTATATCCACTGTACTGCTTAAAGAGGCTATTTCGTTGAAATGTCTTTATCTGTTGACCAAGTCTTCACTGAACTTGATCTAATTTGACCAACTTTAATCAATGACGCTTAAACGAGGTTATTTACAGTTCTGAAAATGTGTTCAAGACGAAATCTCATTTAAAGAACCTGGTGATCTACTTTCAATTGAACTGATAAGTTTGTAACATTTAAGGGGAACTTCGTTGAACAATTTGTATTTTAGACTAATAATTTTAGATTTAACGTTTCTTTACTTTTGAGCTGGTGATATAACATTTGTATTTTCAACTTAATTGACCATATATTAAGACAATGGAAGACTTGTTCAATTGTATACTTTATATATAAATATATACACAAAAGACATGACTCAATGCCTGACTTTTTCTCTTCGTTTGTTTAGAACGACGTCGTTTCTAAGTTTGTCTTCGAAACAGTTTAGTGGCCTACATTCCAACTGTATTGACCTATTCGGAATGACTTGGACGAACTCGATGTCATAATGTGCATATGCAGTTCAGAGGTCATTGTGGAGTTTACAGGAAGATGGACACAGGATCCATCCTCTGCTCCCCGAGCATTTCAGTGTGTCTGAGCAAATGAAGATGAAAACTTTCACACTATCTTGAAAACGACATTTCCAAAATTTATAAAGTTCAAATCAGAGCTTTACTAAGACAGATATCATCAAACATTATTCCCAACGACATTTTGTTTTTTAAAAACACGATGGTTTGTACGAAATTATTATATATTTGAATACCTTTTAAAAGTAGAATTTCAATCACTTCTGTTGTTCAAAGATCTACGTACCGGTAGCGCAAGAATAAATGATTAAAGAAAAATATGACTGTTAATCACCAAGATATAAGTTCGTTAAGTAAAACTGTCTATACAATTTAAAGGCGAATACATTCAGATTAATACATACATTAACACTGTATACTCATGAAACACAAGAAGCAAATTATTAAGCATCTCAGAGAGTGGAATCTGACCGTTTAAAGTCCAATAATGTCTTTGTTTTCAAAACACAGATGTAACATTACACCTTTACCATATATAACGGCTTTAACTTTCTCGAAAACATATCATATAAACTCAGCAAGTTAGATTTTCGGCAGTGTATTTTAAAACATATTTATTTCAAATATAGAATATGCAGTGAATGTCGAAATTTTAGTATTCATGTAATAGTTGAATGAAATTCTTATAAATTAGATGTAACCGTTCTGGAAACAAATACATTAAAAAACTTTACATTATCGATATCCAAACGGGTTCATGATACAACTGAAATGTCTTTTGAACATAAAATAAGATATGCGTATATGCAGTCCGTCAGAAAATCACAAGGTGGTACAAAAACCATTTGAAACATACAGAAAGAAATAAAATTACATTGTAAAGTATGTTCAAATACCATTACTCAGTAGTACTAATCTGGTATCTGAACACTTTTTTATGTTAGCACGAGATCGACATACGATATTCACATTATTGAAACTTCAGCAATTAAATATATCTTTTACTAGTACTACTTGAAAATCAAGTTCTAAATGCGTTTCAGTTGGTGGATGACAGAAGAAAGGTGTACTGTATATCGCATTTTGATAAGCCTTAGTAATACATATGTATATTGTTTGATGATTAAATTTCAATTACTAAAATACTGCTTTCTATGGAGGTTTGGGCTACCGGGTTGTAAACGTACATATCTTAAAAATAAATATTCAAAATACATTTTGTTATAAATTCAACAACTGTGGATATCGGCAATGTAGACATATACCACACTTTGAGACGATCAGTAAATACCAAGAATGTCCTACAATAGAGTAAACAGGATTTGCTTTTTCATAAAAAAAAAAAACAATGTGAAAACTACCATGAAGTATAAACACATCTTTTGTTTGAAAGTAGCGATAGGTCTTCACTGAAATATTATGCACAAACATCTTTAAATGTTTTTATCAGAGGAAATAAGTAAACTCTTAAGTTCTTAGAAAAAACTTTTGAAAATCAAAAGGAATTAAACAAACCAATCATAACGCTCATGGCTACACAAATAAATAAGTCGTGAAACGTAATAAAAAAACATCATATCAATCATTAAATCTTTGAACAAGGCATTTATCTATTGTGATAACCCACTCACCTAAACATTTCATTGTATTACCCTACTTGTTGGAACCACGTCACGCAGTTTTGATACAATTTCTACTGATATATGCGATATGAGATATGGATATCTATCCCTTACCAGACAAAAATAGTCATACGATTGCAACACATACTTTAAAGTATGTGACATGGTTATTTAATGAAGAAAGCAATATATAAAAACAAGAGCGCCAAGATGGTCCTATATCTCTCACCTGCCTACCATGGCTATACTTCAAGGTCAATATTCGTATCACAGAAAACAAGGTATAAGAACAGTTCATTGTAGCACTAAAATAAATTGTAGGTCAAAAGGGCGGGGCTAATTTAGGCCTAGAGGCAAAGTTGAACTAGTTTAGAGAGATGACAACTGGACAATGATACAAACAAAATATCACATTGCAATTATGGAGAAGAAGATTTTCAAAAGTTTTTCCTGTGTACGTCTATGTAAGATAGTCAGCCCCAGGGTATGGCCAATTCGAATCACAGGGGCATAATATGAACTTCGTAGAGGAGCAGTAGGCGATGTTACTCAACAAATACTGAAGTTTTGGGATAGGAAGATTTTAAAAGTATTTCCTTATAATAATTCAATAAAAAGGGAGCTTTGGGGCGGGGCCAATTTTGATCCTAGGGGAATAATTTGAACAAACTCGGTACAAAATCACTTTGAGCTGTTACATACCAACTATCTAAGCTCTATGCTCTTAGGTATCAACAAGAAGATTTTACATATACAAGTCTATATTAAATATGTGACCCCTGGGGCGCGGTCAATTATGGCCCCAAGGACATGCTTTGAACAAACTTCGTAGAAGATCGCCAAACAATGTTACAACCAAATAACTAAAATCTAGACCTTACCGTTTCTGTGCATCATTGTGTGGTGTACCTTTATCAAGATTGTTCAAATTATACCCCTGTGGTCAAAAATGGCCCCGCCCGAGAGGTCACATGTTTTACATAGAAATTTATAGTAAAACTAAAAGATCTTCTTGTCTTGCAATTTTTGACCACAGGGGTATAATTTGAACAATCTTGAGGTACACCACACAATGATGCACAATATCTTATCTCTAGATCTTCATAGAAGATCGCCAAACAATGCTTTATCAAAAATATAGACCTTACCGTTTCTGACAAGAAGATCTTTTAGTTTTACTATAAATTTCTATTTGTTATTTCAACTTTGGTAGAGCTTCATGCAAGAAACACCACTGCATTGAGCCAGTGGTTTGAAGGAAATGGCGAATGGACGTACGACGTTCGACAGACGGTAAGTGATCATTAAAACTAACACTGGCCTTTTCTGCCAGGTGAGCTAAAACAGTAAATGTTTCGATAGTCTTGCTGTAATTAATTTTCAATATTTGACGATTGTTGAGAAATTCATTACATTTAGTGGCCTAGTTCTTTGTGCTGTGATGAGCATCATCAGTGCATTTTCTTAATTACTTTAGAAATTGGAAAAAAAGAACACTTTAAATTTGTAGATGTTGACATAACGCAATAAACATTTTCAGATATTAGGGAACAATATTTCAGTGAAGATCAGTTATTACATTAAGCCGAGAGAATAAATTATTATGATACTGAAGTATCGAAAATTCTCTTAACAAGCATTTCTTATTCGTTCAAATTGGTATGAAAATATACAGTCTGCATAATTATTTTCCTCTATCTTGCTGAAACTTAAAGGTCTGATGTAAAAATAATCTACGACAAAATTTGAATAAAATTACTTAAACTAGGTTTTCGTTTGTTACAACAACGTTACAAGTATAGAATATCTAGGGTCCCAGCAAACGGTTTGAAACAAGGAGACATTTGACAGTCAGTAAAACAATGACATTAGTGTCACCCTGACTCTTTTGTAAAAAGGATTATAGAAATGACCAATTACATGTAAATAAGATGTACCATTCTTCTTGAAAAAACACTTGATTTTAAGACAGCAGAGAAATTAAGGTAAACAAATCTATAATCTTTGAATTATTTTAGTAAAAAACAACTGTTCTATGAAAACATGTTGTCATTAACCAGGAATTTGTTTTATCAAAACAACTAAGATACACACATTTCTAAAGAATTTACTAAAGTTAAATAAAGTTTTATGTATTCAAATAAAGCTCAACTTCTCCAATAAAACGTCTTTCTTCGTAGTACAAAAACTACGAGTAATCTTACATCTAACTTTTAAACTGAGAATGATATTAACACGCTATATTCTCTTTATACAGGCTATAGATACTTTATAAAACTACTATTTAAATTAAACGATTATTTAAGACACCTATTTAATACATCATTTTTCTTAAATTACTTCCGTATGATTTGTTTACAACCGTTTATGAATAAATAGAAACGCACGAAAGTATTTTAATCATAGTTACTATCTAATATTTAAACAATCTTAGCATTTTACTCTATTGTTGGACATTCCTTAATATAATTATTGGCAAAATATCAAACAATTTACATGTTATATACCTGTCTATAAGTATGTCAATGATACACTTAATATGTACATTGACAAAAATATATATACCCATTCCCAACTTATTTTCTTTATTCTTGCAATAATTGCACCCATTCCTGACTATGCCGCAGAGAGTGAATGCTTATTGCAGAGAAATGTCTTCACTATATCCGCAGCACTGCTGTCTTGCACATACTTTCTAAATAATTGCGTCAATTTCCATTTAAGGAAATGCACATTAGAAAGAATGCGCATAATGTTGACAAACTTCTAAATTAGCTTTACAATACTGTTTCCATAACACATTTCTCCTTTCACTAAAACACAAACCATCTCCTGTTTTTAGAACTGCGTACAAGGGAGTATATGTACACACTGCGACCATAAAGTTCTGTAATAGTTTAACACAAAGTCTCCTTAAATAACTGCATCATCCTCACAAACGGCGTACCGGTTATTCTATGACGCGACGTCAGGATCTGGTACCAGTTGAGTAATGTCGTGTTTATACGTTTTTTCTTCCCTAGACAAGTGGATTTGAACTACATACACCACTTTTGCCCCGATCTCTTTAACAACTGTCATTTAATGCGATGCACCTAAACTACACAATTATAACTCGGTGTCCATACATGACTCGTGCAATGCAGTGCGCTCTCAGTGTCTGTATATGATTGTAATAAGATGAGACGTGGAATATAATAAATAAACTTGTTCATTTGACTGACCACCAGTAGTGAACAATTTAGATCAGCATCTGAATACTTTCATATTTTCAAATAAGTCAAAACGTTATCTGTGAAAGTATGTGAAGTCTGATAGGCGTATTTCCTGTAGCCAACAAAGCATGCAACCAAAATCTATCAAAATCAAAGTCTATTGTCTCATAAAGGTGATTTTTGTAAAAAAGAAAAAATAACTAACAATTTTGTCAGCGGACATTTACATTTACCCATCCTGTTTAAACTCTATGGGTAAATATTTAGAATTAATAATTATTACCGTGACGAAACTTCAACTCAAGAAGAAATTCTCTACATTGCATGATTCCCTAATTATTCAGACAACTACCACGTATCTGATATCTTTTAACTTTTAGAACTCGTCTTATTTATATTTCAGTACTTATGTCCCAGTTTGTTTCCTGCCGAAAAGATACTTTGTTAATGAAATTTCCCCATCGAAAAGGAAGTCGACGATGATTCTAAACAATAGTCTGGCTGTATGTCAGTTTTCTGAATAGGAAAGGAAATCAATAGTATGTCGGAAAAAGAGGGTTTTCGTACGTTACGGTACACTTGTTACTCTGATCTGGCAGATTCATTGAGCTGTATTGTCCTAATTGCTCCCGCAATACCACTATCAGAGCACGCCTCAAATCTTCCACGGTAATGCACACCACCTTTTTATGTTGACCACTTCCATCCTTTTGCCTATTTACAGCATTATTTAAATTGGACATACAATCTTTTCCGTATTTTCGTTCGATGTAAGATTTCGAATATTTTAATTGCAAATTTTTATTTTTACATTTCATACGAAATTTTGGTATATTGTATGCATTGCTGATTTTCTTTTCCAAAAAAGATTTCGAATATCTTAACTGGGAGTTTTTATTGTTACATTTAGGTAAAACCAGTCGTGTACCGTCCTTTGTATAATTTCTATTCATTTTAAATTCCTTTTGAATTTTCTGTAACAAACTCACATATCACAATCACTATATCTACACTTGTGCAGTCCACAAAACTTAGATGTTGTCACATAGAATGTACACATTATATATGATGGGCTACCATGCTTTTGTTTTGAGCTGTCAGATCTAAATCTATGTTTTATTTTCATTTAAACTTGATGATTTATACACAGATGCAATGTTAAGTGGAATCACAAAATGGTGTAAAAATACTCATATTCACATATACACGTTATTCAGCGATATCTTTAAATCATCAATTAACATTCAAACACGTCAGATTATCCATTTGCAATTAGTGATAATTGATTATCCAACGTAAATTAATAGATGTTTCACTTTAAGGTTATGAATTATGAAAATTAATCACTCACTGTTTGATCACAGTCAAAATTGTTAACTTTGTTAAACATGCAAACGTCATTACTTCCATAGCCCGAATCCTTCAGATTATGAATCTGAAATAGACAATGTATTATACATTGTAGTTAGATACAACAATGTTCAAGTTTGATACTACATACTATTGCTTGTCTTATGTAAAAGTAGCACAATTAGGAGAAGTGACTATACCCTGCAATTTACTTATTGGCAGTTTGCTCCGCCTCCGTGCGTGGTCGAGTGGTAAGAGTCGCTGACTTGAAGTCATTATAACCTCTCATAGATTAAGGGCCATGGGTTTGAGTCCTGCTAGCGACCGTGTCTTTTTATGTGAGAAAATTTGCAGTTTCCTACGGTGGATATGAGGTTAGTACTGGTTCTTCCCTGGAACGGTTGTTAGGTAAACTGCCCGCCTGTCAAGATGACAGGCGTTAAAACTCCAACAAACATATTTGATAGCAAAATGTTCTAATAGATACGGTGCAAATCATATTTATTCAGTATCTAGAAAGAAAGTGATAGACTATTGTGATAAAGGAAACTATTTAATATTCTTTCCTGGTAAAACAATGTAAAAAATGAAAACTATAGTAGTATACGTGTATATAATTACCAAACACATTCTTTCAGAAACTCTTTCCACAGGTTTCCAACTGAAGAATAAAGGCGACACCCATTGGTTTCGCCAGAATATATCTCTTTAGTCATTTTGTACTCCTGTAAAAACATAAATGAGAGTATTAATATCCAGGTGAATTTGGCAAAGAAGATAGTAAAAATATTCTATAAGAAAGGAGTCTCTGCGCAAATTGTTTCAAAATTCAAAATTTTACCTGACACAACACTGTTGAATATAGAACATTTAATTTGAATGAAATGTGTTTTATTTTGCATATTTACAATGAATTATATTTGTAAAGGCAAACCATATCGTGTTAAAAGTGTATATACCCAAATCTCAACGAACTACATCGTATAATTTAGTTTATGGCATCAAATGTATGTCATGGGGCTTTTTCCTGAGACGTAGTGTTTGCAAAAGCTTATGTGGTCAAAAATGTGAACGGTCTTAGTCCAGTTTGTTGAATAATACCTTTGACATGTATATAGCCTTAAAGAAATCAGATATGGTTTCATCCAAAGTTCTTTTCAGTCTCGATGCTTCTTTTACAACAGTGTTTAGATTTGCTTATTCTGTATGCTCTGAATCCATGGTCATAGCAGCCATCTTTAACAAATTTTGCAATAAGGCCTCGGCTTTTGTCTTGCACAGCAAATCTCCTAAATCATTATAGTAAGATTTCCTCTCAGACACATCCTGTTGTAACAGTATAAACCACCTAATGAATTATTTATATGATTTCATACAAACAATGTTTGTTTGTTATTCACGATAACTATTAGTTTGCATACAGTTGGAATTATATATTTGTTTATACATGACATAAGTTTCATATTATAAACATTATCTTAACACAGTTATCTAAAACTATGAGCACAAAAGAGTATAACACAAACACATTGAACATAAGCAAAGTATGTAACATTAAAAATGCTAGAAATTCTTTTGTCCAAATCTTCAAACGTTTTAATCTCTTTTTTGTATGTAGAAAGTATTTTAACCTAAGCATTTCTGGAAAGGTATTTAAACAAACAGAACAAAACAATTGATGGGGCTGACGATTACAAAAATATAAAGGTCACTGAATGTAATAAAATTCATTACCTATCACGGCTTGTAGCTTCGGATATACTCTAAACCAAAACGCTTTCTTGCATTTTATTCCCTATTCCGTGTCACTGAATTTTGATATTTGTCAATATTTTTATGCTTTCACATGTACTGTGTGAGAAGGCTATATCCTGCTTACCATGCAGTAATGGTCATAAAATTGCAACAAAAGTGTTTAAAAAATCTACGGCACTGTTCTCTTAAGCCGGGAACAGTTTGTAAACTACAGTGACATTTTTGGGTATAGGAGGCTACCTCTAGCTGTAAGCATTGTTAAACAATTGAATACATGTAAATAAATTTATTGCATTTAGCTACCTTCATGAACAGTATCATTTGTTTTATATTTTCTGTTCAGAAATTTAACAGATCTTTCCAAATATGGATAGGTTTACATAATTCATATCACAATAAAAAGGATAAAAAATGAGGATGAAATTCTAGTCTTTGTCGATTTGAAAACAACTTATTCACGAACACTAGCTATCATAAAACTAAAACTAAACATTTACAATGTTGAACAAGGAAATATTCACTTAATTTCCTCGCACAAGCCCGAATGATTCCTTGCTGCACAAAATGTTCACAATTTAACGCTACTTTTTAGTCTCAGTATAAAAACATCGCCCTCTCCCCACCGTCGCCGCGTAGATAAGATCGCTTCCTTAAAATCACTGTAACCTCATAATGACAGCCAGGGTTTTGAGCCTCGCTATACCCTGACACTTTATGTGAGAAAATGTGTTAAAGGTCTCTTAGACGGAGGACAAGAAATTAGAAGTAGTCCTTTACTTAAATCGCCCCTCCCCTTCCTAATAAAGCCAATTAACTGCAGACGTATTTTGTTGCACTTGCGACTTGGATGGTAACACTTAAATGGTTGATATATGAGTTCAGAGTAAGTTTGGCCTGCAACCAGTAACATTGTATAATAAACATCGAATACCAATAACAGTATTCTATTGCGTATTCCTCCTATTAGCATAATATAATTAAATCGAAACCAAAAGTAAACATATATTTTTTTCTGTATTTCTGTATCAATGCAATCACTTTTCATGTCACTAAGCATTTACATCAAGTAAAACATAATAGATTACCTTTCGTTGGCAAAACTTACACATTTAATTAATTAAGAGAGAGTTTAAATTTAACGTTGACATATTTGGTAGTCCATGATTCATGTAATATTTTTAGAACAGTAGTTTTTAATTGACATACACTGCGTTTACCACTTACTCCCATACACTGCGTTTACCACTTACTCCAACAGCTATGTTTTAACGGCTAAACACCCTTTGATAATGTTGAATGAATGACACAAAACGATAACTAATTATGAAACAGAAAGCAAACACCTGATTTTTGTACTAAAATAACCTTGAATCACCGGGTTAAATATAGCCTGTTTCTGTTGCGTATTAACTCTTACCATGCTAGTGGCAACTGATTTTGTCTTTGCAACCAGTGTAGATCATGACCAACCTGCACATCTGCACGGTCTGGTCATGATTTGCACCTTTCGCTTTACAGTTTGTAAATTTTCAAAATGCACCCCTTCAAACTATTAACGTTATTGTCCAAATTGAAAGATGGGCAAGTCCATTTGAAAAAATAGCAGAGTCAGGGTTAAGCAAATTTATGAACGCTTGAAGAACCCCACTTGCTGGCAGAACTTAATCGGAATCCAGTGAAAGGCATCACAGAAACCATTCAGAGTTGATGGATTCTACCTTGCTAAATTTCTAAAATAGACTTGTTCCCCTGTCAGTTTAGACAGCACAGTATTTTCCTTCCAAGGAAGCCAACTGAGAACATTTCAGATCATACGTATTTGGATATAGACATTACTTTTATGTTAGATCTTTGACCACACATGTACTTTTTTCTTTTGAGGCCCCAGCAGGGTAATCCCTTTGATTGTGTAAATAGGATATGTTTAATACGATATTATGTCAGCAACGCCTTAACATTCACAGACGCATGTACACATATATATAATATCTAATGTATTCAAGGTGATACTAAGTGGATACCTCTGTCTATAATGTTAAACAAGTATTAATTGTCCTATACTTATTAATTATCCTATTCTTATTAATGATTTATTTATACATGGTTTGAATTTAACTTTTTCAACATTGCAAACGTAACAAAAATAACAGGTGAATAAGGTAGGAAACAAAGTCTCTGTAAGTTAGTTGTTTGTTTTATATCCATGGCTTATTGATTTTAAACTTTATCAATAGAGCAAGTTTGTTATATAATGCCAATGTAGTGTGAGGTGATAATTATCAAGGGGAACAACTCCCTCATGCACGTTTTCTGTATATATTACTGTAACAATGGTTATCCATCTTAGTTTACAACCTCTCCATAATTTATATGCAAAATATAATCTGTCATTACTGCACTAAATAAAACCAAACAATATAATAATAATAATAATAATAATAATAATAATAATAATGAAAATAATAAAATGATAATAAATAAAAGAGAGTAGTGCAGTAATTGTGACCCCAGATCCATCCACACACATTACTCATCATTCCAAAGCAACTAATTCCAGTTTTAGTAAAAATAATTCATAATTTGAAGTTTCCTTGCGTAAAACATCTCTGACCTTATATGAAGTTGAATTTGGTTAATAAAAGTTTGTAATCTAGGAACTTAATTTTCATTTTAAATGAATATATTTTGTGTTTAACAACTAAAATTACAGACGTAGTAGCTGCCTTTAGGTTTTTATTACCTAATAAAATGTATATTTTTGACCACATGGTATCATTATCCATCTCTGTACTTCCTCTAAAAACAGACTCGATATTTGACAGTAAACAAATAAATGCTAAATTGTTTCTGTTTTTGTATGACAAAATGTACATCTACTACCTAATACCATCCCCATCCTTTGCAAGAAATAATTTATGATTTGTTTTGAACTGGAACCATTGAAATTTGGGATCATTTGTCAAAGTAAATGGAATTTTGCAAGTCTATTGTGTGTATTTTCAGTTGAAATTAATATATGAATTATGTATTGTGCTCCATTTCCTAGTTGATGATGGCGAAGCATTTGAATTTTGCATATAGTCATAAATATACCTACCACCTTTTCTCCTGATGTGAATAACTAATTGTAAATGGTTGCATAGGATAGTTGTCTTTTATGGCATAGTGTGGAAATCTCAACAGTCTTATTTAAACAGTCTTTAAAGACTCTATGATGTTTTGATATTCTGTATTAACAACTTTTTTATTTCTTCAATTTTTGGATTATAATTGATCATAACTATTTCATTAAACTTAATGGTGAAGTTTTTACATACAGGTTATAACCCATTGTTTAAGAGTAACTGATAATTCACCTGTGGCGTGATTAACTGACCTTACTAGGAAATGACCTATATGCACCCGACAAAATTTAAAGGATGCAGCTGTGAAACCACTGTATCCTGGTGAAGAATCATTTCAGATTAATAACATTATAACTCAAATGCCATTCTTATGAAACTTATGAAACTTCCTCATTTAGAGGACTTCTATTAAGTATAATATTTTCAATAACTATGCTATCTGTTCGCCTAGCTTCATACACATTTCTTTAATTATTTAAAACTTCACTGAAATGTCTGCCTGACTTGGAATATGCTTAACAGATATAGCTTTTCCTGAGTTGATATGATAAATGTGCGATTTTCGATTAACAGGCTGTGATGACCATACGCCACAAAATGGCGGTGCAAACTATAATTCTAGATTTGATCGTTGGTGTAATGTTTTGGCGGCTATACTTTCCATGGTACAAGCTCAGCTATCACAAGCTTCACAAACTGTTCCTGGACAGAGTATCCAACGTTTGACTCTTTCGGTATGATTGGCTCAGTTTCTTGTTGAATGTGGATAGATCCAAACCTTAATTTACAAGCGGAATTACAAACCCGTTTGTATTTGAAAAAAAAAAATTCGTATCAAAGTGTACGTACATAAAACGTAAACATAGTTTTGAGCATTCGTGTCAAAGGTAGAAGATTAAAAGAAAAATAAATATATGGATCAAATAGAATTTCTATAAAACTAAAAACAATATTTAAGGAGGAAATATACATACGGTTCAAGCAAAGTAAATCAATAACTTTGAGCTTATTTGAGCCATATCTATATTTATATTAAAAAGATTACAGACGCATGCTTTCTTTTACTAGACTGAGTGCGATTCTCCTACCAGACTGCGAACAACTCTGTAATCCAGCAAATAGGCAAGTAGATTAGTCTTACTGGCCCGGTTTATGGGAAAAGTGCACTGTATTTATGTATAGATAGGTATTCTGTCAGCGGTGATACCGCGAGAATATGTTTGTAAGGGGGACAATGGAGTGGAATATACTCATAAACAGACATGATCAGCAGATATTTTTGACCAATGAAAATGCCGCATGACATTGCTTTCAAACAAATCTTTTGTTTTGATACTCGGAGAGTTTAAAATACAATGTTGCAGTTAATAAATAAAATGGGGCTTGTGGTAAAATAACCGTCCAATATCAGTGTTATTTGTATTTGAAAATGAAGTTTACGTTTACAATTCGTTTATAATCCCAATTTACTAGCCCTGAATCCAATCAGCGTACCTTCTTGAACAGATGTACAGCTCAGGTATCTGAGATATAGACATCTATATTAGCAAATAAGCGCAATTCTGAAATCTACAATCAATGGAAAATCATTATTTAGTGTATAAATAATACATTCCGATTTCAATTACCCACACTTTGGCGGAATATGCAACGATGATGTCTCTGTGTTTCTCCATCTCTTGTTGTGGCCTTGGCTTGACTGAAAAGTTATCCATGTTTTGACCGAGTATGTTAAGCCATGACTCCGTCTATAAATGAATACACCATGCCAACGAAGCTACGAGGTTAATGTTGAATATAGTGAACCATTATCCATTTTGTTTGTATCTTTAGCGATACATGATTATCTAGTTATCTATATTTTATTGCACCAACCTGGTGCATATACTCGCAACGAAACAAAAATGAGTAGGGCCACAAATTCTTTGAACTTTCAAAACGGCCCCTCCTAGAGTCAGTATTCTTTAACTCTGTATTGAAATACCATAAAGAGGATAAAAGTATACACTTTTTAAATTTAATTTGCACGTTTCTTCTAATTTTATTACGAACATGAGATTATACAAAACGTGTGTGCTATGTAAATAAAACTTATTATTGCAAATTTATTACAAAGCAGAAGACCAAGATTCGTATCTGTGTCGTATTACGACATTTCTTAAAACTAATTTATTTTACAACGTTTGTAGAACAAATTTTTGCAACTTATATTAACTACTCTCGGCGGAATTCTGACCAGTAATCGACATTATTGCGACATTGCCAATCACTGTAAAGTAAGAACGCGTTAGACAACAAACCATATAAGATTGTTGCGCAAATGATAAATATGAACATATATTTACTTAACTTGTTGTATGTTTTACCGGACACCACATAAGGAACTGATATTTACACGTAGCAAATATCATCCCTAATCCTATGTCCACGTTTCTATTATTCAATTTATTTAATCCATATTTGATAGAGTACGTTAACAGAAAATGGTGCGTGAAAAGGCTGAATTGTTGAAAGTAATATAGCATAGTTTTACATAGTCTCCATGGGTTTATTACCTTACTGAACTTCATAAAAGTTTAAAGCTATCATTTGTTAAACTAAATGAAAGTGCTGAACAACTGCACCATAATACTTAATCTTCTTAAAGATATAAAGTGAAAAAGTGAAAAGCTGAGAGCATCCAGGATGTTTCTTTTTCCCCTCATGCTATATGCAGTCTCAAAATGTGCAAATGTCAGGACATTTCAGACTTGAAAGCGTTGCGGACTCAATTGTTTATTACGAATGATTACGCTATAAAGCTTAGACCTATGAAAACACAGTCAAATGTTATTGGTTTGTAGCTTAAATACTAATCTAAATCGTGAAAAAGTGCAATGAAGAATGTGTGAGCGCATTTTTTGTTTAGAGTTTAGACAGCGTCATCTGTTGTGGTCACACCTGTATAGACTTAAAACTGAGTATGAGAGGGCTTACTGTTTCTAAGAGGTCTTTGAAATGTGTAGGACTGATACATATAGTAAGTTTCTGTCACAGTGACTGAATTAAGTTGGAAGAGGATTACGATAAAATTCTCAAATAAACGGTTTTCTAGCACAAAACTGTACAGAAAAGCACGGTTATTTGGAAGTAACGCTCTGAGATTGGTCTTCAAAAGTCTAAAAATAGATTTGTAAATTTCAGACGTAAATGTTGGACTGGACCTAATAAAGCTAAATGAAATATATGACATAGAAGAGAGGATGACCGTTACAGCCTATATTGATCTGGGGTGGACAGATGAAGAACTGACCTGGACACCCAGCAGCTATGGAAACATTCTATCTATATTTTTTTTCCAAAGGTATAACCACAAGAAGATTTCGTTTAAAAATATTTAATATGGTTTAACTTTATAATATGGTAATGCCTAATGCTTGATAGCTTAATAGATTATTACATTCACTTATTAGCTATAATCAAGTAAGTCTGAGAGATATATTGTATCTCAATCATACACCAGGTGATCATAAACCCGGACATGTGTATCTGTCATTTCACAATAAAGATGACAAGTGTTTTTTTAATTAAATGACGCAGTTATGTATAAATATGTTCCTGCTTTAAAGGGACTATCACTACATCTAGCAGATTATTTCCCCGAAACATAAATGATGTTTTTAATGAAAGCAAAATAATGAATAAAAACAATTTTAAAGAACAATATATATCGAATAATGACCAGTTTTAGCAATAATAATTACCATATAGGCCTTCTGTAAAAAATCGCATCAACTCTTTTACTTAACATTAGAGTATTGAACGGTTTACGGTACCGCAATATATTTTAAAATGCTGATTTTACCAATACTGACTGGAAAGTATAGCTTAAGCTTTTAGGTAAAGTAATAATACTTGCACATTCTATTATTTATGTTTTTAAAGTTATTTAGTTTGACATCATCAGTTATGTCCCTTTAATTTTGTTATATATGCTATTTCTTGTGGTTTTTATCAGGTATGTCCCTTTAATTTTGTTATATATGCTATTTCTTGTGGTTTTATCAGGAAAATATATGGACACCAGATATAGCTATAAAAACTCTTATGGAAAATGAAACGAGATTTGATTCCTTAAGCGCAAAAATTGTATTCAACGGACGAGTCAAGTGGGTTCCATATGAGGTTTGTACTATTTAAGAAAGTTCTGAAAACAACACTCAGTCTAATTGAGTTCATATTTACGTCTGCCAGAAAAAATTACAAACAGGCTATGACTTGAATAGTTCATCACCTATGGAATGTTGGCATCCAATAATGTTACATCATTAAATATACCTGATTTAAAGGGCCTTGTCGGTATACACATATACCTCAGATACTTTTTCTTCCAACTTCACATGATGTCGCATAAGTTTTCAAGAGAGGCTATATTAAATCTGACAGCCTTTGAAAGATTTGTTTAAAAACGATTCAAATATCAGACACTTTCCATCAGCTTCATGTAACTGGCCGTTTTGTGACTATTGAAATTTGGGGTATACAATTTTATTAGTCATATTTCAAACACTGAGCAATCAATTTTTACTGCCTTTGGTGTTTCGGAGAATATTCCCATGGGGCAGTGCAAAATTGTTAACAAATTTGCTTATTAGTTTAAATAAAGTATCGAATAAATACAAAATGTACACTGTAAGCTTACAAGTTTTCCACAGAATAAAACACAGAGAAAAATGAAGTTTTACAAACACAAATGAAACATTAACAACCCTCCTCAAAATATAATATAACATTGCATGTTCAGATGACATAGTACTGCAAAAGTACTGCAAATAACGAGGAGAATCCTTCCTGGAAACTAAAGTCAACATCAGTATCGCTTCGTTAAAGTGTCAACTACCTTCCTGAGATTGTTTACGCTCTGCATTTAGAACGAAAACCGACATACACCATTTTGACCATAATGTGTCCGATATTCCTGTTTGCAGTCCTAAATTTAGTTGTATTTCAAGTGCCTGCAAGTAGCGGCGGGAAATCCGGGTATGCTGTAACAGTCTTGCTGGTCCTCACCGTTTTCCTTACAGTCGTTAATAGCTCAATGCCGAAAAGCTCCGAGACTGTTCCGATTTTCATATTGTACGTCATCATTCTAATAATCGTCCAGAGCACATTGATTACACTGCTGTCAATTGTGCTTGTGAATTGTGCAACAAACGATGACAGGCAAGTACCCGTGTCAACGGTCTTGAAAAGGCTGACTAACTTGTTTCGATGTAAACCTTGCAAAAAATCAAACAATCAAGTCGAAGATCTAAAAATATGGAAGGAGCAACCAAAAAAGAGCCAATAACGTGTAATAGTGATGAGAACAGAAACATCAAAACAGTAAAGAACTATAAAGAAAGCTGGACTTTTTCACTTCACAATGTTTTGAGTCAAGTCACAGTACTACGGAATGTGTCCAGCAATCATGCCATCTAAGTATCATGCCAAATTAAATCACAAGCACGAATTTTTTTGACAGTTGCCTGTTCGAAATATATCGCTGTTAAGACGCCTGATATCTTCAGTTTTGAAGTATAAATGTGTGTGAATCATTTCCACTCACATTTTGCAAAACTGTGCATGAGACAAAAACTTGTTTTGTTAAGCATTAAAGAATAAATAAAACTGATAATGTGGTGTTCAATTGTTTTCTGTTTGCTTTTGTTTGGTAATCACGTCCACTGTTTTCCTTTGGGGGTAATTTCCGTTTCGAAAGTGTTTCAGTTATTAACAGGCGGACAGTTGACCTAATTGTTACTCTCAATACACAAACAATTGCATTCATTCTAACTTAAAGAGTCAAGCCACAACCCTTTATCAGTTAATTGTTTGGTGAAATTAAGTGAGCGACCGTTCGACATGTTACAAAGGCTTTATTTAGATACATATTGTTGTCTATTTTTTCTTTGTTTTCATTAAATCATTATAAAACCATTTTCTTGTATAAATACTGAATTAAACATCAGTGAGATTTAGTTTTGTCCAAGGTACCAGGACAATGTTAAGATATGAAATATATACTGTAACTGCCGATAGTCTTTGCCAAGCTTTGAAATGTTGAATGTGACCATCACACATGTTATGGCATCTCATAGGTGTAGTGAGGTCAGCTTATGGAAATGATTCAAGTCTACAATCAATTCCATTCATTGGTATATCTGTCAAGATTTAACACAAATGTAGATGATTTCTTCAATAATCAATGTTCAACTTTTGTAAAACAAATGTCAGATGAAATAACAGTTTTTTCTACATGTATTAACAAAAGACGAAAAATGATTAATTATTGACAATAACCATACAATAACACATCAACTCTCTCTATATCTCTTTATGGATACAACATATTAAGAACATTTAACATAAAGTGAATCGGACGATGAACTGCTCAGCTGACATATACAGACAATGTTATGCAATGTTAGACTAACTTACAAAAAACTGGTAAATTAGATACCACTTATATAGTGTATATAGTTTTCGGTATAGACAGTTATTATGAATCTGTCACTTCACTTCCAAACATCTTTTTATTTTTTGTACCGCGAGTACCAAACTACTGGACAATATGTGTTCCCAAACCAATTCATTCTTTTCAAGTAATGATGTATTGAAGCCAGAAAGAAAATTGACGAAAGAATAGTCTCAAATTATAAATGAATTCCATGAAAGTTTCGATTAGCTTTTTCGGATATTGATAAAGACGATTTCAAGTTGTTCGACTTAAGAAAACTGAGGTATACATTATGCATCAAATTGTAACATGGAGTTGTGATTATAAATTTTGAAACATCTTAATAGCCTACTCATTTGACATCGGACCTGACAGTTTCCGTTGAACTTGTTTTCTGTTATTTTTACATCAATACATTTGAAGATTTCCTTTTGTTTGACAGCTTGAGACCCCTACTGAGGAAACCGCACGTGTTTTCAAGTATAATACTTGGAAGATGAGGTGCACATTCTGCTAAATTTAATCTGTCGTTTACTTTCTTCACCTGTTGTTTTGAGTCAGTTATTATAGCTGGTCCTTCGTGTTTATGTAACCATACATATAAATAGGTACACTTAGGAACATCCGGATGTCACTTGGAAACACATTTGTGTATGTAAGCACAACTGTTTCAACATGATATTGCCGCATCGCTTCTACAAACACTTGCGACGACACGACTACCAACCGAACCTTTATCGGTCCGTCTTTTGATGGCGTCATTTGGCCTTTTGCGATAAGTTCATTACGATACTCTTCTATAATTCTGGCGATCTTTTTGCATGTTATTCGAAGTATAAAGATAAGGGACGATTTTTTCCGACTCCGAGAGGCATTTGTGCTGTTGGAATTTTTAATAATGTTGTAGAAAGTATGTTCTGAGACATTGGTGTCGTTTCCAGTTCCGTTAGCGAAAACAGTTACCTCACTACCCAAGATCCAAGACTGACTTAGTTTAGATGAACCTATTCTGCCTTGAGATGAAACATAATATTTTCTTTCGTGTTTTTTGACATTTGTAGACGAGGGAAGCACTTTCTGAATAACTTTATTTCCTTCATTCTTGATATCGTCACCATTTTCCGGAAGATAATATTCCAAGATTCGCTTAATCACACTCGGTTGCTCCTCACGAATATTTATTTCTGTGCCTTTTGTTTCCCAGTCCCAGTAAAATAGGTAATAGGTAACCAAGACATTATATATCGTATTTCCATTCGTTCGAGTGTCAGAGTATCCTCTGAAACAACAGAAATTCGCAGTTATTGATTCACGTTAGGTAAAATGTAAACGTACAATGTATACGGACGATAATGATGTGCTTCTAATTGATGTTAAGATATTATATAGCAAGTACATGTATTATACTTATATCCTTTTCCCCTTAAGAAGACGGCAAGTAAATGTCAAAAATGATTACTTGTGTGACGTCACTCAGGCCCATACACTTACTGAAATTTTGTAAATGGGATATAGAAACTGCATATACATTTTCTTTAAAAGGAGTATAATTATGACATCCAGAGACTAACGCCAGTTCATGTCCCCTTTAAGAAAAAAGTGTCATTTTGCAATGTCCGTTTAATATATCTCTGAAAAATGATGTCACAGCTTTACAATAACGTTTTGGAAACCTTAAAGTGGAAATTTGGACTTTTTTCAGCTTCATTTAATACCAAATGCTAAAACATTTTGAGTAAAAGTTTTACATACTAGTATATATTATCAAGACATAAGAGCGTAATTTTTTCAAGTATATAAAGCCTCCAAAAGCGTGTGAAAGAGTTGAGATGTTGACTTATAAAATCAAATGGCAAAATATCATTTTTTTTTTATTTTAAGTACTGCAAATTTTAAGACAAACTCTTGACAAATAGTCTTAAAGGATTAAAAATGTATTCAAACTACTTCTTTTCATACTATTTGAAACGATTTGACCACACTATTAATAGAACGCCGATACTAAAGAGATGTTGACGTTATTCCAATGTGCCTGGTTATTTTTATCGTCGGAACCCACGACTAATTTTTCCGCTCAAATGCGTAATGAATTGCCTGGGTTTCCGAGGATGGGTTATCTTGAGTAGCGTATATGAAGAAAGAAATCTTGATGATGCGTAATTTAAACAGAACTAACTTATATCAGAGTAAGCATAGTATAATTCATAATGTGCGATGTAAATGAAACAGCCATTTGAGTGAACGGATAACAACGTGACCTTACCGTATTAAAGAGGCATTCCCTACATCTAGCAGATTATATTTTCGATACATAAATTATGTGTTCACTCCAATAAATACAATTTCAAAGAAAAACCCATAGCGAAAAATGCCTCATTTTACCTCGATAAATCAATAAAGAGCCTTCTGTAATAAATCGCATCCACCCATTAATTGTACAACAACAACTCTACAAATATTATCGAATTGTTTACGGTACTGCAGTATATTTTAAACCGTTGATTTTATCAATAATGACTGGGAATGCACATCAGTTATAGGGTATGTCCCTTTAAGAATACCGACGTGGCGATTGTTAACATATAGGTCTATGTTAGTGATATTTAAGGTTTGACATGTGTAAAAATGGGTTTACGAGGACATTATTTATACTTTTAATAGCGCTCTTAATGTGAGTTAAAGGAAGTTATATACAACCGCTGAGACAAAATCAATACGGAAGTAAAAACCTGACCGCAACACTTTAGAATAATGGGGAAAATCTCATTTTACGTTAAGGATGTTAAATCATGTCCGCCTACCGTTAAAACTATACATGACTCGAAAACTTTGACATTTAGTTGCCTTGTTTTGTGTTTGCAAATATGCCTAGTTATTTTCCGTTTGGAAAGATGTTTTTTTACACATTCCAAGAACTGCATTTGCCTTATTTAATATTTCCATCTGTTGCATTATCAGTGTGTGGGAGACCTTCTACTGTACTCAGATGACAAGCTATTGATTTTGTTTTACTTCTTACAGCGTATAGCTTTTACATACATTTAAATTATCCCTTGTTTAGTACGCACTATAAGCTGATGTAGACTAGGTTACGCCCTTCGAAAAACCAAAAGCACTTTAATACACCAATGCTGAATTATGATCAAGGATCTTGGAGATATACGGATAAAATTCAGACTGTACAATTGACCCACTTAAGTCAAACATTCGCCAAACTGTTTTGCACAGGGGTTGGGGTGGGTGGTACACGTTAATCAACAACGTGTATGGAACGCCTTAACTGTCTTATTATGTAGTGTTGTATTATACTCAGTATATTGTCATGTATACGAGGTACATATTGCATTTGACATGGTACATGCACAATTAGATGGGATAACTTTTCCGTGATATGTAGTGCCTTTCCTTTTATATGTGGTGGTTATCTAATAATATGCAGTGCAAAAATATGGGTATACAGTAGAGTAACCATTCTATGTTGAACAAACAACGTTATTTGCAGTACAAACAATATTTTTCGATACATGAGGTGGTATTTTGATTATATGCAGTAGTTGTACCTTAATACGTGTTAATTAATAGGTGTGGTAGATGTTTTTAAAAACGTATGAAGTGTTTGCGTTTCACGTGCATATGGCAATATACATGGTATCAACGACTTTGTATGTAGTAAATATGCCTTTTTATTATGTTTGGCCCAAACAACTATATAAGCTGTACGTATGGCATCTTAAACTTTTTCCATTATGATGATGATACTTGAAGACAGTCTCCAAAAGCACACTCGGCGGAAATTGCCGAGAGATATAAGAAAAATTTGCTATTACACCGTACAGTCAACATCGAGTAACGTTTGCATGTACCTTAAATATTATTTGTCTGCATGGTCCCATAAAACATGGATATTTCTAAAGTACTGCCCCAGTTGGGAATATTAATCACAATACAAATTATCAATTGCTTTTGCAAATTACAAGATCTTAAGAGGGGCCCAGCGGGTGCCTGACGCTTGCCTGTATAGCAAGTGAAACGGCATTTAAAACTACGATAAACTGCATATAGCACTCTGTTGAATAATTATTGAAACAAGTGAACTTCGACAAAGCAGCTATGCAAAGTTCTTAGTTAATAAGGGGCATTACTATAAAAACAAGAGCTGTATCATGACAGCGCGCTCGACTATTCGACGGTTTGTCAGTAAAATAGTTTTTTTTTGTCCAAGAATAGGTATACGTGTGTATTTTGTAATTGTAGAATTGTGCTGTAAGTAAAGTGAATTAACATTATCCACTTCAACGCTTATTTTAGTAATGGTGACCTTGACCTTTAATGGACCGGCCATGAACCATCCGAAGAAAGATCTTTACATGTTTACTAATTTTTGATGTCGATACATCTATGCATAGCAAAGGTATTGCGCAATGACTGATTTTCTATCTTCAGTAATGGTGACCTTGACCTTGGACAGACCGGCACAAAAAGCAATCCCAAAGCGAGCTCTTCAAATGTTCTAGTAGTAACTGAGATATGGACTTACACGTATTTACTAGCAAAACTTTGACCAGAATGTCCAAGTCGAAAAATAAAGGGCCATAATTTGCATTATATGCAAGATAGAGTTATCTAACTTGATTATTAACGTAGGTTTGATGACTGAGGAGGCCTTGTATAACGTTTAAATGCAATACATCAAGTAGTATTGAGATATGGACTTCACAGATTTTGGTGCAAAAACAAAGTTCATCAAACTGTATGAAAATAACATATTTTAGAAGATATAGATCTAGTCATATAAAAAGGTTCCAGTATATATTTCTGTAATACGTATCTTTAGATTTATAATAATACGCCTCCCAATTATAAAGCGTTACACACGCTTTTGAAATTCCTGTAGTGTAGAGGTGGTGTCGTAAAACCAACATATTCAATCAGTTTTTGCAAATTCCTACCTAGATTTTTACTTGGGTTGTTGATTCTAGTCTTAGTTTTATAATGTATGTATCAGTATATCATTGTTGAAAATTTCATTTTTTTTCAACGGCAACTCTGAGCGAGCAGCTTTAATGTAGTTGCATGCAGAACTTTAACCAGCATTTCTAAGTCGAACATACTTTGCATTATCTACAAGATAAACTTATCTAACTTGATTATTTAGATAGGTGTGATGGTTTATAGGAAGCCTTATATAAAATTTCAATGCGATACATCAAGTTATTGAGATATGGACTTCGGTCTATCTATTTTACTCGGTATTTTCCGGATAAATAATTCCGGTGAATGCCGGAAAGAGTCACCATCATAATGAAAAATGCACCGCATATTATTAGTTATACAGATTCTTGACGGTGTATACGGACTCGTATAGCCTGTTCGTGCCGATATTAGCCCGAGCCGTTAGGCGAGGGTTTAAATCGGCACGAACAGGCACATACGAGTCCGTATACACCGTCAAGAATCTGTATAACGAATTTATAATACCGCAGATTTGTTTGAAAGACAAGATAACTACCTGAATTGTCAACAAAATTGTCGAAATATTGCTGTTATATTTATAAATGACAAAAGCCGATACCCATGGGAGCCCTCAATTCCTTTACCTTCGTATGATTCCGTACGGCGCTCGTAATCAGCCGATGTTAGTTTTTTCTCAGTAATTCAATAGAAGAAAAATAATCCTGTGGCTTACGGTGTTTTCGACCCCAGAGCAAAGTATAGCATGGCATTTTCTATTATTTGCAGTCCTTATTTCCGTTTAACAGGTCCCTTTTCGAATCTATTACGTCATCAGTTCAAGTCTACGTCACCGAGACGTAATGTTTTGGCGACATGTTTGTAGCGGGTGGACTGGATAAACACAGATTTCTTTTCTAATTTATTCTTCGGCTTTGAGTTATTGATGTGACACAAAATAAGGATAAACAGCGTTTTATTGGAGTAGGACTTCACATTATTTCAAGACAAGTGAGATAGGACTACAGTAGTGATGCATTAACCATGTTAACAGAATAGAAAAGGACATTTGTTTTCAGATTTTCCTCTGATCTGGCGGTATTTTATTTCGTCATTCCAGGGTTGAATTTGTACATGAATGTCCTGTCAGCAGCCGTTAGTTGCAGAAAGGAATACCATTATTCGAAGAGTCCTTATTAGTGTCAGTGACAGTGTTTTCATTTTCAAAAAACAATGTGCCACTTGCCACTAGGATTCATGTTCATGGTGAACTTGATCGACTGAAATGAGATTTCATGTCCGTAACCCGTTTTGACTCGGGAGAACGAAGGTAAAGATGCATCATGTAAGTTTTAATGTCTATGACTTTGATTTATTTTTCCAAACACATGTGCGTGCTAAAGTCGCTGAAAAAATTGAATCGGTGGAAGGGCGGCCCTTTTGTTTTGAATGTAAACAATGTTTAGGTTCCTCTAGCCAATAGAAAAGGTAAAACCGAGAGGCTCCAAAGGGGACGGTATAACGGGATTGCTCACGGTGTAACGGTCTCATATACAGGGGCTCTTGACCAATCAGAATCTATCATTTCCGCGGTATATAAAATGCTGTATACACCATGTATACAGTAGTATAGACCGAACATAATAAAAAGGAATATGCCCTTTTCTCCATGTATATTACTAAATGCATTGCGTATAATGTTTTATGAACAAATAACTAAAATCATCACTTATAGAAAGGCCACAAGCACTTCATATATTTAAACATATCAAACCTATTGACGACCATACACCGTATAGAGGTAAAAGTACTGCATATAACAAAAATACCACAACATGTATCGAAACAATGACTGCATATTATGTCATTTGTACTTCATATAATGTTGTTTGCATTGCATATGACGTTGTTGGCACACCATATACTGGTAATTCTACTGTATCTATACATTTTTGAGCTGCATATTATTAAATAACCACCATAAATAACGGAAAAGGCACTGCATATCATGTAAAATGTACCATGTCAAATGAAATATGAACCTCGTATACATGAAAAGTTAGTGCGTATAATATAATACAATATAATAAGACATTAAAGGCGTTCTATAAACGTGTACATACCAATATTTCATCGAAAGAAGTCAAAATTTATTGTTACTGCCAGCGAAATATTCAAAGACGATTTTCCTTTTCAAATGCCATGCACATTAATTTTTAGGCACGCTTTAATTACAAAGTACATAACAAGCTATGCCCGATTTGGATCCAAGTCACTATAAACACTGTTGAAATGTCTAGATTTGTTACACTATGTAGTATAATGTAAACAATGGTTTACAAACGAAACCTGACTCTGACATCATTTAAATGTATAATCTACAATAAGTAACATGATATGAGAAAAGTATATAAAAGATAAATACAGTCGAATACTTACATGTTACAGGCCATATTTCAAGTCAAAACGTAAACTATTTTTGCGCTTTATGTTTCCTCTTTCGTATCGGCTTCGTCAGATTTAAATAATTAATCACGTGAAATGGAAAACTACATCGTTAATGCGATGTTTGATATCTTAATATTGAAATATTTGAAATACAAAAATAGTTAGTTTAATATGACTGGTTATATAATAGACCTCAAACACGGAAGAAATTTAAAGCAGTTCTAATAGGCTTAAACGTCTAAAACGGAAACAAAGTTACAGATAAGATAACATGTGTATTTGTTGTAACGTTTACACCAAAGTGTATTAACAACTTCCTCGTGATATGCATGCATACAGATACAAAGAGCTCATATTGTAACGGACTTCCATGGCTTATATATCACAAAGTTATTTCATTATTAAAGAAGAAATGTATAAGATTTTATATGTTTAACCATGTAAGGGTAAGCTAATATAGTTGAAGTTGTATTGTATTCCAGAATGACGAATCGGTACAACAATAAATATCTTCAGTCTGTCGTGCTACACTCAAACACTTCGACTGGAGTTTGACTATGAAAGGATCATCAAAAAGGTGATATCAGCATCATTAAAAATTGATCATTTACTTTTTATGGATTTGATATTTTAGTCAAATTTGAAATTTTGTGATTCGTTCATAGGTCGTAGTGCTTAGGACGTGCGCCTAAAATGCCACCATCTTGGATCAATTCAAACTTAGCGACGTCACTTTCACAGAGATAAAATCGAAGAGAAGGAGACTAGAACCCACTTATACTGATATTCACTTTCAAATACATTATATGTGTACTTATGCAAACTTTTGATTCTAATCATGTCGTTCATATGTTGAGCTTCCGTACCTCGGATGCAGGGTCAGGGAGGCTGGCTTTGACCCTTCCTACCCACCGCTAACTTGAAGGTGATAAATACCCCTATCGTGACTTTCGTGAAGTTTCATTATTCATTTCATTAGTTTATTTCATTCAATACATCCGATAATCTTTCCGATAATTTTTCCAACTGCTAGTTGTGCTAGCTTTAATGTGGCATTGAACCTATTCTATTACAATTGTTGACAACCTGTGGTGCAACTGGGTGCACTACATTAGGTACATTGTTTAATCCTCTCGTTTACGTCCATTTTGAACACGTTCACATTTGGAATACTTCGCAGAGTTGTCCAAGCATCAAGTTCAATAAGTCTCTTTGCATGTGATTTGCTGCTCTTTATATAAAAAGAACTATAGATATTAGAATCTTTCAGTTTATATTTGCTTCGTGGGAATCATTTTTCTTTTAAAGATCTGACACTTAATTTCACAATCGGGGGTTAACTGCTTACCTGAGAATGATGGAGAGTTCCCGACGAACCATAACCTGTGACGAGACGAAAACAACTAGTTCATCAATAACTGACATAACTTTAGCGATCAAGTTCTCTTTGTATGTGAATTGAATCCCGCTGGCTGGTATGGTCAATACTGGGTCATCCAGTGAACACGTTTTCTTCGTCGGTAATCCATCACGGCGCAACCCGTTAACACATTTGTCTGCCATAGGACTTTCTAACGACTGTTCAAGTGAATCTAAGCGTGGGTGCATAGCTTTAACGACAATAAATAGATCGTCTATACAGGCACTCTCTTTGAACAAAGCCATTGTAATTTCATCTTTGAGGCCTTTTATTTTTCAGGGTGATTGTATTAGTATAGTCCTTCAAGCGTATCAGTTTAGGATTCGAGACTCCGGATGATACTGTCCTGGCCCTTTTTTCATATCTGTCACTGCCGTTATCATTTACTAGTAATACAGTTTTTTCACTGTTAGACATTTCAATAAGCTTCACATCTGTTTGCTTTGGTTACGATTTTTGCGACGTCATGTTTGATTCAGAGGAATTTTAAACAAATTTGCATTCGTGCTGCGGGTAAAGGAACACCAAAACCTGAATTTTATATCTGTATAATGCACATCAGCGTCATACAATACGGTGTTAGTTTCATTCAAAATATCAATTACAGTTTTGTCATCACGCCCATCTTCGGGACTCCTTATCTTAACATTTGCGGTTTTTCCAATACTTTAATAGCTAGACATGTGTTTTGTTACGAAGATGTTACATACATTATTACAGTTAATTTATTAATAAGTCTTTTCTAAGTACTGTATCCCATATTGCAACATAATGAAAGTTAGATTGCACTTCACCTTTCTTTAGATGAATTTTATGAGACTATCAAACAAACACGACCATTCAAAACAAAATACGACAAACTCCGTCTATAACTTCTTCGGATATAGCGAATTTCTGGATATAACAAATTTCCGGATATAGCGAATTTCCGTATATAAGGAGAAAACTTTCTGGGCTCGATACGTTTTACTTCTTCTTATATGAATATAACATACTCCGGATGTATAGAACAAATTTAGATAGTCCTTACGAGTTCGTTTTATACGAAGTTAACTGTGACAAAAATAATCAAAGCGCTGTGAGCGCTGAAGGTTTGGGTGCTATAGATTACCTCCCCTAAAAACAACTTTTGACCTTAGTGATTTACGCTAAACCTTACCTAAAGCACGGGTCGAAATGTGCATAGGGCGAAAATTAGTATATGACACAGAATTAATGATTCACAAATATATGGGTGACAGGGAAGTTTGTTTTATTACAAAACGTACGTTAAATGAAAAACAATCACATGGTCAACAATATCAATTTGCTCAAACGTCTTTCTGCGCTTTGTTCAACTTCGTCTCTTGTAACTCAATTATGAGTGGCAATGTACTTTTGTTTTACTGATATTGTATACAATGTATTTTGTACTGTGATAAAATGTACATTGATGAGACTTTAATAAATAAATAAATACAAGGCAAAATTAGAGCCGTTTCCTATACTTGCTAATGAATTCAAAACCAGTAATTACTCGTCACATTCGACAAAAAAAAAAAAAAAAATTTACAAACAATTTCAGCGCCTACATTTACCCCTCTTTACATAACTGGACACTTAAATGCGTTTATTCACGATCTGAATTTGCATAATGTTAATTACGTAATTTTCACTTGACGAAAATTAAGCGATTTGTTTGCAGACAGACTTATTCACGAATTTTATATTCGCGAAAGAAGAATTCTCTTATAGTGAAGCTTTATGAAATGAACATTTCCAGTGATTTTAAGTTAAGCGAAGTGGGAAATTCGTGAAAATAGCGAAACTTGAATCATCGTCAATATTACCAAATTTACAGTATACAATAGTTATTGAAATTTTAAGCCATCTTGATATGGATAGTACAAAGAACTGTATGTATCATGCTCGTTATATCCCCCCAGAGCACAAATTTCTGTATCTTTGGACGTGAGCTTCAGGTATCTTTTGTCCATTACTGACGTCTGACTTGTTGTCTTTTCCAAAACAAACGCCATTATCTGTGGCTGCGCAAGCACCTTTCTGTAAACAGCCGCTATCACAAGGTCTTTCAGTCATCTCCACGAGTATATTTTGCTTTCTGTTGTTTATTTCCTCTATCTTTTTTTGCTGTACCTTAATTTTTCATTTTTATTCATTTTCCTCTTACTGAAATTCAAGTCAGTGTCACCTAAAACAGGCACGTTTGATAAGTTTGGCTCTGATGCACTCATAACTCTTTCATTTACAATTTCTGTATGAAAGTTTTCATTTTACTCGTATTTTTGTGTCTTTCAATTTCTTCAATACCTCAAAGTCTTCTGTCATTACTTTTGCTCCTTTTTTATAGGTAGTTTCTCGTTCTTTTTATCCAGTGGTCCTTCTTATTAGAACTGAATCCAATCGGAACTTCCAATCGAAGTCTGATTTCCAATATGCGAGTCAAATGTTTAAAAATTCGATTTTTCAATATTTTTTAGCTTCTGATTGTTTGTGTTTGTCTTAATAAGTTATTGAACAAAAGGTAGAAAATATTTATTTCAATGTAAAATACGATAAATCAACATATCTGTTTCTATGATAATTATCATAGTTTTAGATGTAGTTTGGAACTTGTAATTTTGAAATCCCAAAAATTCACTGGAACGTGTTAACTATAAATTCAGTACACGTCACTTGCCTCTTTTACATCTTTAAGAATTGGGTTCGTGTTTTGTTCAGTCTGTCACAGTATATTCAATAATAGGTTTCTCTTATAAAGTTTAATCAGTTTTATATAGTTGTCTGTACAGTCAATCCTGCTTTGTTTATTTGTAATTGTGGGAACCATATGTTATTCTTTATGCTTTCGCTTTGTCTTCGGCCCCACATATGCGTGGCGTAAAACTTCCTGGTTTTGCATTTAGAAACTCAATTCTGCAATGTAATAACAAAAAACATGTTCTTACTTACTTCGATGTAATAAATTGTACAGAGTTGTCAATATAATGATTTATAAACTACAAACGGTAATGTCTTGCTTATTTTACAGGGTTTATAAGGCCTGAGCATTTCAGTCCCGAAGGGGAGTCTACGGCCGACCCCAGCATTGCTCCCTTTATACTGTTAAAACTTGTCTAAAAGGAGATGTTTGGTAGGAAGTGCCAACCTCCTTATTTCGAAATGATTTAAAGTCTGCGTTACATTGCTGTCAAAAGGACTAGGGTTCGATCCGTAGTCAGACAACATGCGGTGTGTCCTTCGGCTCAACTGTTAGGCGTACGTCACTTCCTACTGCATAAATGAAAACTGCCTAATTCTTCTCTTGTATGTAACTAGTTCGGATTTGTAACAACGCGTTAAGCGATCTATTCAAACATCAAAAGTACATACCAGTTGCATCACTCTTGTCTACGCCATTGAACAAATTTACGCAGATTATCACACATGACTCCCCTATTTTCAACGTGACGCATCAAGTCTCTGTAAAGTAGACATTGTTATATCAACAAGCTAGTAGGCAAATGATTTCCTCTGAATGAGGCTAAAGCTTAACTCTTCCTTTGGGGCCAGTGTTGATCATCATTTCTGATGAAAATGATAACAAAGGAAGAAATTAAAAAAATTGGGCAAAATTGTGTTATGATTCTTGAATACTGAATTTCCCGTAATATCCTGTGTCTTTGTAAGCAGTTTGAGTTAATAACCTTTAGAACTTGTAGAAATTGCAGAAGAAAACTTAAAACAGAGAGAGAAAAAAATCTAATACTAGACAAGGCACATTTATTGTTCTAAAACACTTCTCTTCGTCTTAACATCCTTTCTTATTATTTCAAGACTGATCTGATATGTATAGCACTAGGGGTATAATTCACAAATGCATTCAATGGAGATCGTAGATATAAGCTCACAAATACAAATGCCAAGCCGTCATGTGACGAGCACGATTCTGTATATACCAGTATGCGTGTTGTCCTGAGTAGCGTCTGTGCTACTGCAACCTAAGGAATGATGATCACTGTTCACTTTCTATTATCCTGGCATATGTTAATATCCAGACATAAAGATTCGGACACATTTATGTTGACGGACTGCGTTCGTATATTCCTTCTCTGTAAACCAATCAAGGAACTCCATTGTGCAATTTATTAATGTACAATTGAAGCTAATATACCATGTGCTACCGCACAGTATAAGGCAAGAGAATTCATGCAATAATGCAGAATCAGAAGGCCCATTGAACTGTAGCATATATATATATTCAATGTTGAGCTCATGTTTAACATACCACATGACTCACCTTAGTAACTGGTTTGACCAAATTTAAAAACGAAAGTGTGCGTACGATGAAGTTTTAATATAAAACATTATCTAAAATTATATTTGATAATTCTAGAAAGGTAAAGATAATTTTCTTACGTAATTTTCCGATTTCTTCACTTGAATTCACTATTATATGCACATTTCATGATACCTTTGTTTAAACATGCATTACTATGATACCTTTGTTTAAACATGCATTACTATTATACTAAATTATCTAATAGATAATACGTACGTATAATATCGGTCGATTTTACACATTCACGCATACTATCTATGTTTATGTGTTTAATCTTTATGTCACACAATGAGTTGTACTTAATATTAAATGACCTACATTGTACATTTGAAAAAAAAAAACATTTTGAAATGTTTTTCTATTTCTATTTTTATATTTCATTCTTAATCTTATGTACTGGTGTTAGATGTGTTTCATTTACAGAGATGGAGGTCAAGTCCGAAGAAGAGTTTGGTTAGTCTATTACAAAGCGGTACCCCCCGCCCCACCCCCCACGTTATTAACATTTAGGATGTGCAATGATGTTGACTTGACTTCATTTATGATTTTAAATAATTGTGTTTTATGTCCATACTGCGTTACAACATTGCCCAAATGTTGATTATCTCCCTTTATATTTATGATGAAATTCCGTTTGTTCACATAAAAACAAATCATGAACTATTAGTGATTTTTTATTTGATATTACTCACTTATGTAGAGATCATTACGAGGATGTGCTTTATATAAGAAACATAAATACAGCTTATTTCATTTACTTACCATCATATAGCACATCAGAATCATGTCGCACTTTGGTCATTATACGATTGGCTCTGATGCATTGTGCTGTTCTATTCTATGTTCAGAAGGTAAATAATATTGACGAAACAATGTTCACATATGACAAAATGTTGAATTGATCAAATTCAATTTGGTACATTAATAAAATTGAAATTGATGAACACTGTGTATAACAGTTAGATTCATGTCTTCACTGCGTTACAACATTGCCCAAATTGTAATCATCTCTCATGAAATTCCACTTGTTCAAAAAGCTCCAGAATTAAGAATTAAGAATTAAAGTGATTTGATTTGATCATATATATATATTATTCTATTTATTAACTGACTTAAGTAAAAAACATAAATGTAGCTTATCCCATTTACTTACCGCTCCATCACATAGCACATAAAAATCATGTCACACTTTGTCATAAGATTACAATGTATTTAGACATTACATGATTTGCTCTGATGCATTGTGTTATTATATTCTATCTTCAGAATGTAATTAATGCAGACTTTTCACATAGAACAAAATGTACTATCGTATTACCAGGTGAATTCGTATTACCAGGTGAATTACTTTAAGATATCTACATACGTATACATACACCATACGCAACTCCTCTACAGTAGTATACAAATACACAATACTGATAATTACAAAAGCCAACATCTAACTTTTTCATCTAAGTTTTTTTTTATGATATAATGTATCGACAAGTATACATACAATATTTCATTTCTATACATTAGGACAAATATATTGTTGTTTATAAAAATAACATTGAATAAAATGTCGTCTCTTGTGAGAATAAATTTTTTGCTCTGTCGTTTCTTTCATAAAATAGTCACAATGTCTCCTTTATTGCTGTATCCAGATTACACAAATTATACTGGCTATTCATGATAAATACCCTCTCCTACATTTTGTGATACAGAATCTAGAAGAAAGCATGTCAAAGAAATAGTTTTAAAATTTGTAAAAAAAGTTTTAAACATCTTTCAGTTTGAGATTAAAAACTTTTACACTGGCTCTAACGTCATCTGTCGTCTGAAATTTGGAATAACAACTTCCATTTTCTATTAGTTCAACAAAGTTAATCATCATTTTTCAAATGCAGTAATTGTTTAAAACACTTTTGCACAACTGTTACTGTGATCGGCCACAAATATTTCTGGAAAAGTGAGGCACTTCATTTATGAAGTCAGCATCGTTTTCTTTTCTTAAATCAACCCACAATTATCCCGACCAACGTGACATTTTACGTTTATACTTATACAAAGCAACTTATCCAACACGCAAATGATTTTCGTCTGTTCTATACCTAGTCACTAGTCTTCATAAGCCATTAACCTTCCAAAGTAGCATTTTAAAATGACGTGTATGAATAACATGGAAATGGTCTACCAAATATTCTAGGAACTATGTTCAGCACTTAACATCACGACACTGAAAGCCAGCGCAAAACAGTCGTACGTCCGACTTTGTTTCATATAAGTTACGACAGTCTTGCAGTCCCGTCGATTTGTATTTGCAAGATTCCGAACTGACACTGCTATCAAGTAGCCTGTTAACCTCGGTCTATCCTATCTTTTCTATCTAAGTAACTATCTCTGTAAATAGGCAGACCTATAAACATCCTACAGTTGCTAGGGAAAATATTAGTGTATGTCAGCTCAAGAGAGTGTATGTGACAGTCTCTCATTGCATTCTCGAAAGCATCAGAACTTACAACATTCATGCGTATAGTGAAACGCCTTTTCACAGGTTTTCTTGATGCCACCTCCGCGGCTATATCAACTATCAAATCATAATCTCCATGTTCTCCGTTTGTGTCCTGACAAATACTTTGTGCTACTTGTACATCAAATGAATTGTTACGTGACATTGAAAGAAAGTGTACCAATTCATTTAGTTCTTCTTGATTGTGCTGTATATCATGCGGCATCATGACAATATCATTAGGATCGAGATAATACAATTGTCGGTCTTTATTTTTACCTTCTTCGTTCGGCTGTCGCTCAACACCTGAAATATTTCGAAATATTGCCCTAAACGCAGTGTATATATCCTGTTCTCGGTGAGTTTTGTTGTCCGTGAGGCGAATATTAACATTCATTTTGGTATCTATGTCACTAAAACGTCTTCTATATTTTGAATCTGTGAATACTTCGCCAAACTGTTTTCTTTTTATATTTCTGGTAATACGCTTTACAGTTTCGTTGTGATCTTCATTTTTGTAGTTGCCTATCTTCAGACCGGTGATCTTCTCTTCAAGAGACAATAGCTGGTCTAAAGATTCTTTAAAAGTTTTAGTTTCTTTACCATAAAGCTGGCTTTTGATTATTTCTAAGCTACGTAATGCCTGCTTTTGAAGATCTTCTGTATTGCATAAAATTGGTTGTTTGCTTAAAGAATCCACAGAATAGTCTTTTCCCAATGCTATTATACTAGAAAGGTCTTTTTGATTTTCATCTCTGTCACACAAAGCGGCAATACTGCAGGCCAAATTGTCAATTTTGTCTTTTTTTCCTAGAGATAAATGCTCATTCAGTACGCCTGTATCACCATAGGTAATAGTATTTGATCCCTGCAGTTCTAGTTTTCCAAGTGCTAGGTGAACAAAATGTTCATAACCTTCTTTCTTAGAAGCAATCAACGGAACTAGCATCAGGGAGTTTATTATAAACTGGCTGGTTTCAGCATTTATATCTATATGTGGTGAATGGTAAATCTCCTTCACTATCTCAGTCGCTTTGTCAAAACCATCGATGATTTCTTGTGAAATTTCGTTCAACTTTAATGAGTGTGCCTTAAAATAGCTATCCATATTGTCATCAGCCTGAAAAGTACTCTCAATATGTAATACGCGTATATCTGATACTAATATGTATGTTGCGGGGACTTAATTTTGATTGTTAGCCATATAGGTCATACATACGTATGGAAACATGGAATTGTTGATAATAACAAAAAACTAAATAATACTAAATTATAGTTTACGTTTGTCAATGAGCATTTTGTCAAGCAAATAAAGATATAGGCCAATATTTTAGATAGTACTTCAGTGGAGTACTAAGTAAAATTGACTTTAAAACTTTAAAATTACTTTAAATTACTTAGAATAGAATCTTGACCTCGTACAAAATGTAAATTATGATTTACTTCAATTAAATGCATTTCATTCGAGTCGAAGAATGTATTTACACGTACAGAACAGTCTTGTTAAAATATATCCATTTCTTACTGAACCTATTTAACAGAATAAACATTACCATAAATACAAAATTACCATTTTGAAATGATTATTAAAAAGCAATGCATGAAAAGTACGTCTTTTCTTTTTTTGTTGTTGTAGCTTGTTTTGGTAAATGAACGCTTCCCATTTAATAATAATTGAACAAAGTAGTCATTACCATTCAGATCTTGGACATCTGTCGTCTCAGTTAATTTTCTTATTTCCGTTTGAAGTGTAATTGGTATCCGAGTTCATCTTAGTCACACGATCACATTAAATTTGGTCGTATAGAATAGTAGATTTATTGATAGAATGGTTTGACTTTGTTCTATTTAGTACTAACACACAGTTGGAACATGCCTTTCTTTCGTATCTATGTCGTGTCTCTACGAAGAATTATAGTCAGACATCGTTTATCATTCTTTTGAAACTTAACAAAAATACTGTGCTAAATAAGTAACATCTACTTTCGTTTTGTAAAACGTCATTATAAAAGTGTTTTGTAAAAATAACAGTCAATTTCGCAGGTAAAATATCTGCTATCAGGGTTGTATTGTGATTATTGCTTAGGTAAAACTAATTTTAATCTTGTTAATCGATCAACCACACTGACACCGATTTCCCCCAGTGTTACGGCTACCTACTGGGTTTTATACAGGTTTTAAAAAAAAAAAACATTACGTTTGATTAAGTTTTAGTACAACTGCATGCAGTTAAATCAACCGTACCACTAATGGTTGATTAAACAGGATCACTGACTGAGCAAGGCACGTCATCTGAAAAGACAAAATATATTTATTTTTAGTCGGTAAGACATAATATCTGTAAAGCCTTCAGTGCAAAATGTTATATTAATGACCTACTTTTCACAATAAAATGAATGAAGTTCGTTTAATGCCAATAAACCTGTAATTATTGTAGTCGCGTATATTTTATACCGAGCTGTTTAAATGAACATGTTTGGATCAACAGCAGTTAATAAAGCGTGACGTAGACAATATCCGCGGCATGTAGTGTTTTATTACGTTATCATCAAAAGCAGAAATGGTTTACTGAACGTTCTTTATCTGTAACAATTATACACTATAAAACTAAAGTTACTGAAGATAAGCATACCTTGTATTATTGATGCGTCACTGTTGTCATGTACGTGTTAAATACTAGTTTTGAAGTGTTCATTTACAAACACGCACATACCTGTAAAATTTAATACGTCAAACTCCATTTTGTTTTACTTTCTGTTTAGAAGGAAGTTGATAAAGTCGATAATAACGTGCCGATCCGTATTGTTTGAGCGGAGTTTAGATAAGCAGTATAATATATGCCCTTTAAGTGTATGAAAATAATTCATCATGTTATCGTAATACTTGTATCAGTTAACAAATTACAATCGACACTATTCAATTTAAAACAGAAACAATAATGGTTAAATCAAGAAAAAAGGAAATAATTATTAATCCAATATTTCACATGCCTTATATTTATTTACGAGAGTGACAGCAAAATGAAGTTCTCTTAAAATCATGAACAACTAGCTAGGTTTGTATAAAATATCGTTGAAACTCCAGTAAATAGAAAATTTCTAACGCCTCTACACCTTTTTATCGATTTCTTTTACTTATACAGTACTACAGATGAAACAAATTGCATTATTACAACTACGCTTTCATTCATAGCCTAAAATCTCGATAGTAAACCATTGTTTATTTTAATTTGTGTAAAGATTTGGTGGCTTATTTTCAAGATCGGCTAATTTTCAGTCCGGCTGATTTCAAAGTACTTTTTCAGTGTAATAAAATAACAAGAAGGCCATCATGGCCCTATATCGCTCACCTAAGTACAAGTCCACTTGTCTGGTGGGTGTGATCAATTTTGACCAAAGAGGCATGATTTGAACAAAGTAGGTGGAAGACCACTATACAATGTTACATACCAAATAGGTTTCCGTTTAACCGTATTTATAAAACAAGTGACCCCCTGGGCGGAGCAAATATTGACCCAAGGGGCACAAGTTGAACAAACTTTGAAGAGGTCTTTTAGGCAATGCTACATGCTTATTATCTAAGCTCTAGAGCCTGTGGTTTCAGAGAAGAAGATTGTTTTAAGTTTTACCTATATAAGCCTATGTAAAACTAAGTGACTGTCAAGAATAACTCAATTTTGTATTGTTTTTTTTTATCATTTAAGGCATTTCTTTCAGTAAAAGAAACACAAATTCGTTTAAAAACGTTGGCGACGTTATTTGTATTGTGACGTCAAAATAGCGTCGCCCAATACTGTTCGCTCGTGGAATATATATTTATTAAATAAATAAAAAAAGGTCTTAGTTTGTTATTACAAGCTGATATAAAAAAAATCTTGGTCTCGAAGGAGGTCTCACTCAGTATTGTCAAAATTGATTCTTGCTAGATGGAGCAAGTCTTTTTTGTAAATAGGGTAGCAGATACTCTCCTAATCAAGTCTAGCTAAGGCAGCAAGTCTAACTAGTGAAGCAAGTCTGGGTATTTGAGTAGGTCTAACAGGGCAGCAAGTTTAGCTAGTGGAGCAAGTCTAGGTAGTTCAGCAAGTCTTAGAAGAGCAGCAAGTCCAAGAAGTGCAGCAAGTCCAAGAAGTACAGCAATTCCAAGAAGTGCAGAAAGTCTAAGAAGTGCAAGAAGTTCAAGAAGTGCAGCAAGTCCAAGAAGTGAGCAAGTCCAAGAAGTGCAGCAAGTCAAAGGAGTGCAGCAAGTTTAAGAAGTGCAGCAAGTTCAAGGAGTGCAGCAAGTCCAAGAAGTGCAGCAAGTCAAAGTAGCGCAGCAAGTTCAATTAGCGCAGCAAGTCCAAGCGCGGCAGCAAGTCAAAGTAGTGCAGCAAGTCCGAGGAATGCAGCAAGTCCAGCAAGCATAGCTGCTCCAGCTTTCACCGAGTCTAACTAAGACATTGTCACATCAGTACATAATCCCCCTTAGAAAACGTTGACAGTAACCCTCGGGCTAGGTCAATTTTAATGCGGTGGTCATAATTTGAAAACCCTTAGTAGAGGTCCACTTGACAATAATACATGCCAAATACCTAAGCTCTGTGCATTGTGGTTTCATAGATGAAGATTTGAAAAGTTTTTCCTGTATAAGCCTATGTCAAATTAAGTGATCTCCCGGGCGGGTTCAGTTTTGACCCGATGGTCATAATTTGAACAATCTTGGTAGAGGTTTACTTAGACAATGCTACATGCTAAATATTTTAGCTCTAGGGGTTATGGTTTCAGAGAAAATGATTTTTAAATTTTAAAAGTTGTTCTTATTTTTTCCATAGCAACCAGATTTCTGCATGGAATGGAATTCTTTGAAGATTTTTGATAGAGCTTTATGCAAGAAACATCCCTCCGTAGTTTTATCAACACTGGCCCAGTAGTTTCAGAGGAGATGTCGTTTGAATCAAACCCTAGCAAAGCCAGTATTGTACTTTATAACAGTTTTATCCCATCCGGATTTTTTTTCCAATCCGGCTAATTTTAGGTCCATTTCCACTGCTAGTAATTGGTGGTCTATTTTCTGGTCCGGCTTATTTTTCAGGCCGGCGTATTATCGGGATTTTATGGTGTTTTGAATACAGTTTTTTAGGGTAAACGTTACCAATTATTTTCATAACAGGAGGGTACTATTGCTCCTCGCCATGCATTTATACAATTATCTATCGGGAGCAAAAAGCAGTGAAAGAAATATATATACCGCTGACCTATGTACCATTTCTATTTATGAGGGGAAAGTCACAACATTAAATTAACTTAAGTAGCCATACTTGAATTCCGGATATGAACTTATATCAAGTAATATGTATGCTACATCGCAAAATAATTAACCACGAGCACATAACTCTGCAATAAATAGTGTGAATTTTTCAAACACAAATTCAATATGTGATTGTTCAAAAATGTATCGAATGTGAGTAATTTATATATTATTCGTATGTAATATTTCGTGTCATATACCGCATGCTGTAAAAAGAAAGATTTGTGTTTTTGAATTGTAGTACTTTTTGTTGATAGGTTTAAAAACAAAACGTCTTTTCTTGTTATGTGGTGGTATCTAAAAAATAAAATCGTACATCTGACGTGTGTTTGTGTATACTTGACTTGTGTCACAGTGAAGAGCACTCGGAAAAATACATTGAAAACCTTAATATAAAAACGTTTATACAAAAAACAATATTTCAATATTACTATGTGAAACTTTTGTTTCATTTTCAAAGTGGGAACAGTAAGATATCGCGGTAGAACACATTTCGGGTGGTTTTGTTATTGTCAAACAGACGAAGGGCATATCCTATTATACGTCGAAATTTATGTCGATTTCTAACTAAACTTGATTGGTAAGTGTGGAAGTTTCATAATAAAATAGTACATTTAACACAAATCTAAGTATGTTTATGATATAAATTACATTTATTGATACGCCTCATTTAAACAAGCATAAGAAAAAAGACGAAAAGTTTGACCGTAGCAGCGGTCACATTTTGGAATAGAAAGAGAATGATTTTGCATAGGAAAATATATTGACAAACTTTTAATTTTTAATTGTTTCTGCATTTAGAAATGTTGGTACTCTTGACATTATGTGATAGATGTAATAAAATATTAAGCAATAATGTAATAATTCTGAAGGCCCTCTTTTCATGTGACGATTATAATTATTGTTATATATTAAATCAAATATACCAAATATTTCTTTATTCTATTCTTAAAGATAAGAATGCTATTTATTATTTGTTCGAGACAAAACTGTCAATTTTCGAGTTGTATGTTTCATTATACCAGTTTAATTCAAAACAGGTATATCATGTTATATAATTAATTCTAAATTGCATGTATATAAGTGAATAAACTTCAAATCTTTTGTCGCTCTAGTCTCTGTATCTAAAAGCAATCTTGCACACTAGACAGTAATTTTTCAATCCAAAACTTTATTTGGGTAGAGGATAGGTCAGTTGGCCACACAGATTAATCAGACCATAGTTGAAGACTATTGTCCGAAACATCACCGCACTTAAGAAAATCGAAACATTTAAAATAAAGGTGATTATTCTTATCTTACGAAACTTTAGTCAGATTTGGGCGTTTTATAATAGCCCACACATTAGAACGTGTAAACATCTTAATCTCCATAGTTTAATAAAAAGTTATAATAAATGACATGTACATGGATATATAAACAACTTTCAAATATTTGTCAATAATTGTATGCATCAAAAATGTTTCATAAGGTTTATGTTTTATTTGTATTTATACTGCTCTCAGCCTCTTCTTATTCCTTTCATCAAACTCTGCTTGACTGTTATTTGAGGTGCTCCTGGATGTTTCTCCACTCGCGCCACACACTGAAATTTGCGCCGCTATGTTATACGCTGATAATGACGCAAACAAAAAGAAAAAAAAACGAATAAAAACAATATTAAAAAATGTAAAATAACTGAACATTTGAAAAAATACGAATTTATTAGCGATTTAAACCGAGACAGGTGGTTTGGTGTTAGTAAGATTAACTATATCAAGGTAAGTAACTGCTGAGTGAGTATGTAGAACTGCAGATAGCAGCGTTACTTCCACTTTGCAACTGGTAGAACCTTCATACCTAATTGCAATATAAAGATATTACTTTAGTTTCAGATCATCAAATTCAAGTACATTAATATTTCAAAAGAATCTGCGTGCTTAAGATTTATTTGAATTGCATTGATATCAAATTGTGTATGAATGCTTGAATACTCATAAATAGATAATACATTTACAGTCAGAATAATTAATGAATTTTCTTATATTCAGTCAAAAACAATGTGACGTATACATTTTAAAAATATTTTTGCCGTTTCTTTACGAAAAAACGTTGTATGAAAGTGGTTCTTATTTTTTGCAATATTATCAAAAGAAGGTTTATAGCATGTTCTTTTTCATTTTTATTTCATGAAAAATTCTTAGCCTGTAAAATATATTTCTTGGTAATATGAGGTCTACAAGTAATTTTACATACAAAGTGCGAACGGGACTGTAAAACATAATTGAGAGAACTATGTGCAACTCTAAGTGTACTGTAGAAATTCGTTTAATGCGAGACCAACATTGGACCAGTTGGTCTGATGCAGTAAGCTTGAGCTTATTCTAACAACGTGCTTCAAGAAGAGAGTTTTAGTCAAAGATAACTGAAAGAAAACAAACCTTGCCAGCTTTCATTTGACTTTGCTGATTTATATATTTGTATAAAAAATACTTGTATATTAAATGACATGGCTCTTTTATTACTTCGTATGTTTTCCAGTTATGCACAGCTTTACTATATATGATATGTCGGAACAAAACCAACAAGATTTACAACAAACATATATCTCCTCAATAATCAAAGAAATAACTCTTCAATATGAATACATTTACAATAGCAAACTTTACACAGGAAACATTTATAGTAAACAGTAAACACATATTCTATGTAGGAGACAGCGACCCTTTGCGAAGACACGCGCTCTCTTCAATATAACAACAACTTTAACTACATTGAATTCAGCAGAACTACCTATTTGTACTACAACAGCAAATATACTTTGTAGACGGATAAAAAATTCATATTACATCTGTAATTCTCAAGTGGCTCAACTACCCCGATGAACTTTATAAAACAGGTCATTAACCTTTTATTCTAATTTTTACAATATTACATTTAAAACTGATTTAATGTTAATTGTAATTAGAATGAGAACCACATTTATCCGAAAAGGCTTTTCTTAACCTTAAGCCTTTGAACAAACTACAAACAACAAACTACTGAGACATTCTATCTCAAGGAACCCACACAGCGATCAATAAGCAGAAACTTTGTATAACAAAGTTAGGAAACATTAAAATATACCGATATAAATTTAAGAGAGCTATGCAATATTTAAATAAAAATGTACAATCTGATTAATTTATTTTTGAGCCAAATTAAAAGAATTAAAATCTATAGAAGCAAGAAGTAAGAAGTAGTAAGCCAATTTCGACGCGAGTCTGACTTATGCCTTCTGTGATGGTGACATATCATGGGAGACTTTAAGTCGGACCAGTTTGAATTTATAAAATGTTTTGACAGTTGACTGACAAGGACACATGAAGGTAAAGATGGCCCTACTACAGTAGTAAATCGCTCACCCGAGACATCTAAGAACAGATGTAATAAGATAAGATAACACCTGTATAGTCATAAAGGAATATTGTACAGATCAGAATGTGATACAAATAATTTGTCAGTTTGATCGAGTTTGAGGATGTTCATGAATTATTGCGAGGATACAAGGCATTTGAATATGAACATTTGTATTTTACATCCGTTCGACTATCGTCTGAGAAAAGCTGGAGTTCTCCGTGAGGCACACCCGGCTGACTATCACGGAGTTCTTCCTTGGTACATGTTTGAGTAGAAGCAGGCAGATTAGTACAAGTATTGTAATCACGATTTCTTGTCCCTGATGTCTCTATATCCATCTTTGTTTCACAATGGATTTGAAGATCTGGTGTTACTGCTCCACAATGTTTACACTTCCCTTTTAACACAGCATTCTTATTAGCTTTTTCAAGCATGGCGTTCTTTGAATGTTCAAGCTTTCTCTTTGCATTGTGAGTTGTATGACTGTCGTTCCGCAATATTCTTGAAAGCTTTTCGTTGGATGTTGTGTACACCGCTGCTGCATTTCTTCTGCTTTTGTTTTGTTTTCTTTCAATATTAGTTTCTGTATAAAAAGGAACAATTAGAAGACAGTATAGTACAATTATGAAATTGTACATGAAGTTATGATGCTGAAACATCTATTGATTGCTCAATACATAACTCGAAAAAGTGAGTCAAAGTTACGAACGGGTAAACAAATCAATATTTATAATTGCCGTGCAGAATAACAGCGCCGAAAATAGATGAATAAATAAAAGTAACAATAAATCGAATACTCACAAAACAACCGTTTCAAGGTGAACAGACTGGTTGCTTTCTTAGACCCTTTAGCTTATATTTATTCCACTGAAATATGTCCCGTCATAGTGAACACACGTAGATGTTATTTCTGCAATTTGACAAAATGTTTGCTACTTAAAATTGAAAGTTCTCTTGGTATGTTATGATCTGTATATAGAGTAGGAACTTGATACAGTAATAACTATAATTGAATTGGTCTCATGTTAACAAAATTTGATATCCATTAGATCAGGGCTCAGAGAAATTTATAAACAGAATTTATTTGAAAAAATTACGAGACGTAATAACTGAACTACAGGGCTCTGACGCTGAGATTTTTTTAACCTTGCCGAACTTAAGGACTTACAAACCGTCGGTCATATTCCGCTGCAAATGTGGATCGAACCCGTTAGTCTTTCCATTTTTGTAGCCCGATTTGCTCCAATGATTAAATGTCATTGCATTCAAAACATTTTCACAAGTATTCTCACATTAATTAATACTGAAAGTCAATGACAGACAAAAAACAACTATATACTTAAAAAACAACGAAGAGAAAATAAAACTAAACTAACCTTGTTTAGATGTGCACTTGAACCAGTGTTCACATTGGCGAAAGTTATCAGGTATCAGAGTTTTTATAATGACTAGAAATGAGTTAAACAAGTCACAAATGGTATCTGGTGGCATATTCAAGCTGTACTGTATATGTGATAAACACTTTTAGGAATACGGCATTGGAACTTATTGGTAAAAATTGATCTTTTATATAAATTTACCAATCATCGGTGTCTTATACATTGTATTAATGTTTGGTCAAAACGTAAAACTACGGCCTAGCAAGAAAGTTGAATTATAAAACTAAACCGCACTATATCTCATAGCAGGGTCATAAAAAACAATGCAGAATTTCACGAATTTGGAAAAACAGTCATGCACAATAAGAGTTGTCCATAAAGCATGTCAGCTCACATTGTATCCTTCTTGCAAGCAATTAAAGAAATAAACTTCCGGTCGCCTGCTGCTAGTTACACTAAAGGTGTGTTTACAATTTATGTCACTTTATAGTTAATGAGTTTTATCCCTGATCTGCATCAAATACACTGTCATCAAAGTTTATTTACAAGATTATGTATTCAAATTGCATAAGTTAAAACTGTTTCTTGTAATACTCTTCAAAATCCAAGTCCAAATGAAAACGCATGCCACAATATCGATTTAAGCAATGTTTCTAATCTGGTGATATTTGTAGTGTTATTTTAAGAAACACGTAGTAAACACTGGAGTTAAAAATAACAAATATAGGTACGTGCAAATACAAAAAAGGTCACACTTAACAGTGTATAAACATAGCTTTAGTATGTATAGTTTAATGAAAGAAGATTATTATATCATTATAGCAATCCATACATGGGAACTTATTAGTTTATTTTTACGGATTTTTCATATGTTGTATTGGAAGGTTGTTGCGTGCTCTTGATTCTTCTTTAATAACATTATTATGTGATTTTTATGCACGCAACTATTTTCCATTTAGGAAGTAAATATTATACCATATGAACTTACATTTGAATTCTTGTGTCGGAAAAAAAGATTTTTAGCTTTTTGCCGAACAAAAAGAGACCGAAATATATCAAGGCTTTATCAAATTTTGTGAAGAGATGATAAATGATAAATGTTACGTTGAACCACATTTTTGTAAAGTGTAATATATTATTCATTCACTGTGAATAAATGTTGTATGTATGATCAGCAAAGCAAACATATTAAAGTAGTATTACCGTTCAAAGTGACCATCATAATTCATTAAAACATTTATCAATGGTATATACTTCTAGAATTATAAACATTGCCATAGTTAAAACAAAAAACTGACGACCTGTATAACAGTTTCATTCACATTAAATAAAGAGAAAATCTGTAAAAAAAATCTTTTTAGACTATCCTAGCCAGAAACAAGAGCACCGCAAAGCGCAGCAAGATACGCCCGAAGTGTTGTATCAGAGAATGGGAGCAAAATTTAGGCTGTTGAAGCCCAACGGACAGGAACAAGAATAAAAAATTGAAGTTATATAAAAAAATCTAAGTCCCCAACCAGAAAATCCTAACCTGGTACAAAAATGTCAAAAAACACCAAAAAATTGGAGGTACCATTCATGTTGTACCACAGAAAAGTGGTCTCGGTTTTTCCGTACTGCCAATAATAAAAAAGTTACAAAATATGCTATTGATAGTAACATAAAAGGGAAGTAATTCAATAAAAAAATTAAGCAAACAAAATAGAATCTCCCAAATAAAAACAAGAGCACTGTAATCAAGAGCAAATGCAGAGCAATATCCAAACAGTTATATGACGCTTGAACCCTAAGTGTGACCTTGACCTTGAAGTGAGCCATCCGGAACATGGCTTCTGCACATCGTCTCAATGTGGTAAACAATTGTGTCAGGTTTCTTCGAAATCCTTCACGGGGTTCAAGAGTTACAGAGCGGAAGGGAAACAAAGTCAACCCTTAGTGTGACCTTGACCTTGAATCCAGCCATCCGGAACATTGCTTCTGCACGTCGTCTCAGTCTGGTTAACATTTGTGTCAGGTTTCTTCGAAATCCTTCAAGGGGTTCAAGAGTTACAGAGCGGAAGGGAAACAAAATCATATGACCTTTGACCCCTAAGTATGACCTTGACCTTGAATCCAGCCATCCGGAACATTGCTTCTGCACGTCGTCTCAGTCTGGTTAACATTTGTGTCAGGTTTCTTCGAAATCCTTCAAGGGGTTCAAGAGTTACAGAGCGGAAGGGAAATTGCTAACGGACAGACGGACGGACGGACAGACGGACAGACGTCCGGAACATTGCTTCTGCACGTCGTCTCAGTCTGGTTAACATTTGTGTCAGGTTTCTTCGAAATCCTTCAAGGGGTTCAAGAGTTACAGAGCGGAAGGGAAACAAAATCATATGACCTTTGACCGTTAAGTATGACCTTGACCTTGAATCCAGCCATCCGGAACATTGCTTCTGCACGTCGTCTCAGTCTGGTTAACATTTGTGTCAGGTTTCTTCGAAATCCTTCAAGGGGTTCAAGAGTTACAGAGCGGAAGGGAAACAAAATCATATGACCTTTGACCGCTAAGTATGACCTTGACCTTGAATCCAGCCATCCGGAACATTGCTTCTGCACGTCGTCTCAGTCTGGTTAACATTTGTGTCAGGTTTCTTCGAAATCCTTCAAGGGGTTCAAGAGTTACAGAGCGGAAGGGAAATTGCTAACGGACAGACGGACAGACGGACACCGAGGCGATAACATAATACGTCCCTTCGGGCGTATAATAAAACAATCACCCTTTCGGTTAGGTATATCTTAATTTATATAGCATCCTTTGCGTTTTAGATTCATTCTTGACTATAGACCAATGTGGCCATTTCGAAAGGTAAATATAACTTTAAGCAGTTGGTAAGTGGGTGAAGGTAGATTGTATTTTTCAATTTAAACAATGCCCACAAGATTGTGCATGTCTTTCCTATTTACTAGCAATGCCATTAATGAAAGAACTAATGGATTATTTCGTATCGTTAATTGAAATGTTGAGTAAAATGTCAAAATGTACGTAATATCTTTATAAACATTCGTCACTAGTAGGTTTTTTCTTTACATAATTCAGACTAGCCACTACTTTGTTTTCTATTGGAACATTAACTAAAAGTTTCTTATTGTATCTTTACTATTTATGTAGCCATCCCTGTACACAGGAAGGCATATAAACATCCTTATATCACTTGGAAATATATTACTGTATGTTAACTCCAGCGAATATATGTGACTGTCTCTCATTGCATCTTCAAACATTTGCGGTGTTACAACACTCAAACGTAAGGTCACCACCCGTTTTCCACTATTTCCTTTCTTTATTGTAGTAGTAAGACTACAACTCCCATCCGAGTGCATTTCTAGATCACGTGAAACATGTGCATTGGTTCCAGCGTTGTTAGGCTGACTGAAGTATGGTAATATCTTTACAATGTCTTCTTGATACTTTCTACTGTTTTCCGGCAAAAATATCATACATTTTCCAGCAAAAACGGTTTCCAATGCAACACTGCTACAATTATTTCCAGTACCAAACAGAAACTCAACGAGGCTGTTTGAAATAGTGAAATTTACATTCGTAGAACGAAATATACATTTATGAGTCTGAATCAGTGCGTCGGAATCATTCGTGGTGCTTTTAAAAATAAGACGGACCTTTCCTAAGCTGTTCACGCCTTGAAGCGTTTTCAGTGACGTTGGTATGCTTGCATTCTTTACCATATTCTTGACTTTTCCTAGCTGTTTAAGCGCAAGGAAATGTGTTATGCAGATGATCGTTTTCTCTAAGTTCCTGAGGAATAAATCGAAATAAGTTACTTCTGTTGTGTTTTTGCCATATATAGCAATATTTTCCCCTTTCGTGTAGTGTTGTTGCAACTCTATGGGTTCTTTTTTAAACACATTCGAATTTCTCAATTTTTCGCCAGAAAGCTTGTTTTTGCTGTTTATAAGCAAACTCTTGCTGTGCGACATCTTCCTTTAAACTCTGGAAAAAAAGAGAATGTATACAATATAATGCCCTTTGTCACTGTGAGTAAAACTTATACCGCACATGGCCGTATCCTAACAGCATAGAAAATTATGTTTTAGTCAAGTGGTATATTTTTCTTTAGGATGTTCCATACGCTAGATTCTTCAAACCAGTGACTATGGATATAATAACAATTTAATCATTTTCCTTTTATGATTCAATATATGCACAATTGTTATAATCCCTATGGACTTTTTAAGAGATAGTTGATTTCAAAATGCTATGACTTAAGATGTTAAGTGTTTGAGAACTTTGAATTTGCAAGTAATGAAAAATGATATTATTTATAGAATAATATATGGCGGAGCAGGGCCTTTGAGTTAAACTCGCCCCGGTAATGGAATAATTGATATGTCTTCTTGGCTATTCTACGTCTGTTTGTTTTCACTCTGTCAAAATGTATTATCCCTCCTCCCGAAGTATTATCAGCTTTTGGCCCTGCACGCGCAGGGCTATTATCGCATAATTGCCCCAGGAAAACGTGCACGTTCAAACGTGACGTAATATGACGGTTAAAACATGGCTGACGCTGAACGTACACTAGAGTCTTTAGCTAACAGAATGATTGATTTAGATGATAAAATAGTCTGAAAGAGCGTCGTTAATCGCCATGTAACAGAAGAAACTCACAGCTTCTTAGAAAGTAAGATATAACATTACAATGTTGAAAATAAAGAGCGCCGTAAAAAGATTTTGTTGAATAAGAATGATTTATTGTTTATATTTGAATTCCGTCTACCAAGGTACATGTTTCTGCTTTATGTAGTGCCAAGTCAGATCGACTTACAGCAGATGACAACAAACAGACATAGGATAGCCAAGAACACATATCTTACTACATGCTATATTTCAAGTTGAATGGGCATGGCCTTTATTGATAACTCACTTTTTAGCCATGACTGGGGACAAGTCAGTTTAATTATAGTGAAATAAATGACAAATGGGAAACACATGTGTATTATACAGAAAAATAAAGCCCTCTGGCAATAATTCCATTACCTGGGCGATTATCACTCAAAGGCCCTGCTCCGCCATATATTATTTTATAAATAACATTATTTCAAGCAGTCAACTTTACAGAACTTTTTTTTTCATCATTCGAAATGTAACTCAACTTATTCCATAGAAAACCTAACCCCATTTGTACAGTATATTTGTGTACTGAGCATTAACCACGAGGTACGAGTAGAACTATTGCGAGGCTGGTGTCCTAATTTACCACTTTAATAAATTCCTAAGTCAATATATCATCAATCCTGTATCATTTTAGTTTCGTTTCCATTGGTGCATTCATAGTGTTGTAAGTGATAAGTTTTGATTTTCATCTATAGTTAGGAAAATCAACAATGATCGAGTTTAATTTCATACTTTTTAAGTTGGAATTAATTTTAGTTTACAATCTTTTGTAATTATATGAATATGGTTACATAAATTCATTTCGTTCAATATTTTTTCCATGTAAAAGGCCGAGTGATGTTCCAACTGAGTATTTTAACGGTAGCCATTTATGTTGCTCACGCCCGGCATCAAAGTGCACTTAAACACATACTATGTATTCATATGAAAATTTTTATTAAATACCGTGAAAATAATCACAACCAATTAACATACTGAAAAAAAATAGGATAATAAGAGCAAACCAGTAAAATAAAAGATGGCTGTTCATAGACCCCCCCCCCCATCCCCCACCCCACACACACACAAAATCACGTCATACAAATATAAACAAATAATCAGTATTAATCTTACCAGTCAAAAAACCTGCTCAAGCTAGTACTTCCTCCATACAGCACACTCTACAATCTCTATAATAAAGATAAAATAGGAAAAGTTATAAGTTTCCACCTAAGTATACGTACGCGAGATATTAAGACTGGCATGTGTTACATGTATAAAGAATGTATGACTCATTCTGGAAACCCATGATTCAGGATGTATTTATTCATGTATGACGTAGGCTAAAAATAAAATTTGGGATCCAATCAAAATATTCCCGCGAATAATTTTGGCACACAATTTTGATATATCAAAATAAATCGAATTACGGTGTAATCTTTCAATTATACTTACATTAAGACTTAGTCTATACAACAAAATGTATTTCATTTATGATGACTCTAAAATTAGAACAGTGTCACATAAACTATCATACGCATTCACCAATATCAAATCCACTACGTTTATGTTATGATAAAGAAGTACGTTTACAGTAATTTTGAGGCTTGGTTTAAATGTAAAATGTAGATTGCTACGAAAAACTATGATTTAATTTTAGTTTCCTGTATCATATATGATATGATATTAATTATTTCCTTCTACGTTTAAAATTCTGAATTCAAATGTACGTATTACTGTACGTATAAAAAACCTGTAGAATTTTGTAAAGATGGTGTTAACTAGATATATATACATCTCAGAAAATATTGAGCTGTTTTTTGTGTATTAGCAATCAAATGGCTATATTCAGAAACGTTCCTCGACTCAAACTCGAATAGAATCTTTAATCGGGTAACGGTCGATGCATTTCCTCGAATGAGGAGCGATTGGTATTCATAAACGTAAGGAAGGGTCGAGTAACCTCGAGTAAGGACAGATATTTCGAGGAGCGAAAGCGCTTCCTCGAGCTGCACTCAAGGTGTCATTTTGAATATGACTCCAGTGAGAAATTGACGAATTGCAGGAAAAAGATGAAGTTGTATAGGTCCGTATGCCATGGATAGTTTTGAGGGACAGAGGCAACCCCTGAGATGATTTTAATGATGTGGTATTCTTCTTGAGATATTATACTAGTACTTAAAAAACGAAATAAAACTCAGTAGGCAATAAAACATATTTTATGACCAAAAACTCACCCTAAACAAATTGCGCAGACTATATCGCCTTAGAAAGTTGGACAGTTGAGGTGCCTGGGCGCAATCGGGAGACACTCAAAATTCCCTTGGCATAGTAGTCATAATCCCCTAAATTAATTTTACATTGTAATTTCAATATTTTTTTTTTTACAATCATTCGCTATAGTCAAGTAAAACTAGAGACAAATAAAACATTTAGTGTAATTTTTCATTCAAAATATGCCTTTTCACTTGTAAAATCCATGGAGGGGATTATTTTTGGACCAAGGGGATTTCGATCAAGAGGATTGTAAAGTACACTCAACGCAATCAATAAATGGACAAGAAAAACATAGGCATAGGAATGGGGGTCGGTTTGGTTCTCCCCCTCCCCGCCGAGTCAGACCAGGATATTATATTTTAACATGAAATAAAACTTGCACGATCAGGATTCAACAATCCCTCTGTTTTTATTTCTCTGATTTCAAAGTTGCATCTTGCTAATTTGTATACATTAGCACAGGGATTCACTGCACAGTATTAACTGTTTTTGCCGCATCGCACCAAACTCACCCCCGCCCCCAGAGACACATACCTTCGTTCTTTACTGTCTCTCTCTAACTGTGTCGGCCTCATTGGTGCAGTGATTACGAAATTCGATTCGCAACTTAAAGGTTCCGCGTTCAATTCCCAGTTAGGCCACTTGACAAATGTCCTAGACCAAAACATTTTATGCCACAGGTGTCTCAGTTTATGCAGCTGCAACTGTGTACCAGATATGAAAATCTCTATCTCTCTCTGACAAGTGATTGGTTCGGCCAAGTATGGTGTCTCGAGAGCGATTATTATAAGCTAAGAGAACTTGTTGCGTAATCGAGCTAAAATATACTCAACAAAAAATCAAAGGGTCAATCACATATAATTTGAATGTCTTGACAGACAAAACATTGAATAAGTAAATAATATACTGTGAGGCAGTTGCAATGAAAAAAATGCTTTTCTGGTAGAGCCAGGTACTGATCTTATAAGATAAGCCAACTTTTTGTTTTAAAAAATCAATGTGCATTGATATTTTTTACAAAGCACCAATGCCTAGCCTCAGCAAGAGTACACAAGTAAAACAGTGATCTTGAAAATGGCGTCAGTAGAGCGACACATTCAATTAATGCTTTCTCATACTTTTATATAAATGTATAGTGTGATGACCGATGATGTAACAACCAAGAACATTGTTATTTTCAAATCAGATCATATTGTTACGTAAACGAAAATCAACTTTAAATAAACGATTCTTAATTTTTTTGTTAAGTATAAATTAGTACAATGTATATATTTTAAGTAACCTCCCCAACCTTTCTGTCAAAACCCAACCACCATAATCGCTGATCAAAATCTCTGACTTTTAGGTTTACTTCTTGAAGATGCGGGAAACGGAATCGTATCTGATTACACAATTCTTTAAACTGTCATGTTTCTTTTACAATGTGTATTCCATATTTATGTATGAATCAATTATTAACAGATTTGTTACGGGTGATTAACGCCTCAAACCTTCCTCGAGAAAGTCAAGGATGACTTTTGACTATGAATACCAATTAGTCACTCGAGTTCACCTTACTTGAGGCGTCCTTGAGCATCCCTTAAGGAAGCCTTTCCCGAGTATGAGTCGAGGTGGAGTTCGAGTGACGACTCTGAATATAGCCAAAAGTCTCTCTCCGAATGACATTTCCCATATTTTTGTCACTCTGTTATGGACTCTTAATATCACCAACAAAAACTTCACTGACATTAAACATATACAATCTACTGCATGATATCATTTATGGCTAAACTTTAGCAAACATTCTTGGCAGATCCTTTTGCCAGCTTTAACAAATATGTTTGCCAAAACTTAAAAAAAAATTATTGGCGTTTCTCTGAGTATTGGAACAGACGCTTCTTTGTTACTTATTTTCAAATTTTTTAGTTAAATCTAAAAACGTCTTCATCAGCAGCAACAACTACAATTAATTATAAAACGCGAGCCTTTGTTTACATTAAAAAGGGTGATAATAATGGTAAAAAATTACAAACCCTCTGCGTCACTACTAAACAAATAAATATGAAAGAATGTTCCAACTGCGGTATTTCCGTTATAAGAAGTACTAAAGGCTGGAATTGCCCGGAAACAACACTTCATGAATTTATTTATTTTATAACACATGCATGGCGTACTACCAGCAAAGTTTGCACAAAATATTACTACCACTGTAAAGCGTCCATAGACAGTCACCTACAAAGTGATATTGATAACGTTCTCATAACAGCTTGCACCTTTACATGTTTCCTTTATCCTCGGATAATTTCCGAGTTTCCCCTGCCATATTTATTAATGGTTCATTTCACGTCAGTATTTCCTTTGATAATTTATTTTTTATGTTGCATATAATGTCAAAAGGTCATAGGAACATTTTACATGATGGGTAAAAACATTGTGACAAAAGACCGAGTAGTAGAATGCCATGATGCCGTGCACGATATCTTTCAAAGTAACGTAAAGCTAATCCGACGAAAACTTAATATGAAAACATATATTAACTCTTCTGTACGACGGTTTGTTCGTATATCTATTATTTTTTCCTTGATAACACGCTACATGTCACAATTTTTATTTGACTTTCCTGAAAGTTTCTCGGAAGGTTGATTTCAACCAGTAGATAACCTATATATAAATTGACTAATGAATTTGCGAAAACAAACCGTGCTTCAGTCAATTATTGTTAAATCTTGATAACACTACATGTCAAATTTTTACGGATTTTCACAAAACTTGCTCACAAGGTTGCCAACAATCGTGGATGTTCTATGATATAGAAAATGAGAGCAAGCTGTGCAAAAAAAAACAACCGTATTACATCCAATTATTATAAAACCTTGATAACACTCTGCAGATGACATTTTCCAATGTTTTTTTCCACAAAACTTCAACATTTACATGCTCTGTACACAGATTGAGCCACGTTGTACGAAAACTAACGGTGCTACATCCAATTATTGTAAAACCTTGATAACAATAAACAGATAAAATGTTCAAATGTATTTCACAACAATTGTTCAGCCTGTAATATGTATTAGATATGTACACAAACCGAACTTTGTTATATCAAAATTATTATACAACCCTGTTAGCACTCTATAGGTCACACCAAGGGATTTTCACAAAACTGCAACTTGTGGAATATCTGTACACACATTAAGCCACGCTGTGCAAAAACCAACTTTGATATATCCAATTAATATAAAACGTTGATAACACTCTGCAGGTCACATTTTTTAATGAATTTTCACAAAACCTGCTGAAAAGGTTGCCTGCAACCACTAGATGATCTGTATTGAAATTGAAACACGTATTACAGCTACCTTGTACAAAAACAACAAACTGGTCCAGACTGCTTAACATACCAAAGTCAGTGGCCTGTTTGGAAGCAGTCACAAGCTATCGCCATGACAACCATAACCAATGAGACCATAGTATCAGAAAAAAACCGTTACATCTATCCAACACACTTCAAGAGGGTATAAATAAGATAATGCCTATTGCCAAATACAGTAGCTACAGAAAGTTGGTTCGTGTTACGGTGTAGATACTTAGGCTCATACACAACTGCAGAGCTAACATAGAGAACAGACTAAAACGAGGCAGAATATATGTGGCTACAGAATTTTCAACGCACAGCTGCTCAAGAGAGTTGTCTTAGTTAAAACAAAGTGAGAAGAAATTACCAATAGTACGTTGCGGCGGGAGAATACAGAACGCACCGTTAGAATAAGATACAAAATTCCCATATTTATTACCTAACAAACACATAATCACACGCTTACTTGTCCGAGATGCCCATGAACGCCAGCTACATTCCGGAGAAAACGCTACAATAACGTACTTACGTCAGAAATATTGGATTCCGTCAATTCGCAGATGTGTACAGACAGAACTACGAAAATGTCTAACCTTTTAAAGAGTAAATGGAAAACCATACCAAAATTTCGCTTTGAAGACAGCGCACTATTTACAGTATCAGACATTGATTTTACTAGCGCACTACACGTTAAAGACCGCCGTGGGAATGAAAATAAAGCATACATATGCCTTTCCACGTGCGCCTTTACACGAGCATTACACCTAGAAGTAGTCCGGAATCTGACGAAAACTTCGTTCCTGCAGGCGTTCAGAAGATTTTGCAGCAGGAAGTCAGTACCCCGTATAATGGTATCTGATAATGCAACAACTTTCCAAGCTGGATCAAAGCATTTACGTCAGTTGTTCAAATCCCTGTCTGCAAAAGAAAAACTCGGCTAGGAAGGAACACAGTGGTATTTCATTCCGACGAGAGCTCCACGGTACGGTGGATGGTGGGAGCGCCTGATTGAACTTACCAAAACACATTACAGAAAACTCTTGACGCAAAAACATTACCTTAGAAGTATTCCAGACGATAATCACAAAAATAGAAGCGGTACTCAACGATCGACCAATTAACTACGTGACGTCAGATGTTTCAGGGACAGTACCTTGAACGCTGGCTCATTTGTTATACGACCGGCAGGTCAGATTCTTACCTACCCAGAGTATGCAAATTGAATCTGTATCAGACCAAATAGACAGCAATCGCAATAACTTAACTAGGCGAGCAAGGGTCCAGAAGCAAATTATCGATCACTTCCGGAAACGGTAGCGACAAGAGTACATGTATGTGACAGCGTTGCACGAGTATCACTGAGTGACAGGTAACACCCACCAGACGATATTGTAACCAAATTTCACCGCTATTTCACTTAAGCGGTTGTTTGGTAGTTATTTTGGGGTTCAAGTTGAATTGGGCAATATATAATACAAGATTGTCCTGTATAAACTGAACTTATCAAGTTTTGGCAAAAACACTGCCCAGTTTTGCTGCCACCATCCGAGTTAGCTTGGAACCTTTCGTGAAGAAACAATGAAATTCATGATCTTCTACTACAATTTATTTCTCATTCATTCATCACATCTATTCAAATATGTTAAAAATAATTCAATTATAGAACTCAGGTTGTCTATTTTTGGAACAGGTCAAGGTGTTATATAGCTCAACCAATCACACAGTAGAAAATTACTCCCAGAGAAGCATGGGGTCTTTGGTGGTCTGTCAAAGACACTAATACTTGTAGTAATTCATATTATTCAAAAATACCATAAACTAATGATCAGTAAAAAGAACAACCTGAACATCCCACAATAAATGAAAATTGCAACAATTTCCAAAGGCGACGTTGTGTAGATCCATGAAGACTCAGCACGAGCGCGGTGGAGGTAAGGTGAAACCCATGAACTAATATATATAATACGGGAAAGATGAACTAAACGTGTAGCTAAAGTTAAATTTAAAGGATGCATTTCAATTAGACCAATTGTGAAGCTGTACCCTTTAGAGACTAAGTGACTGATAACTCTTAAATTCACGCGAAAAGTGATGAATTGACAAAGATTGATATTTTTAAATTAGAGACTTTTGTGATTCATTACTGATCGATATTTAAGAACGGCTTATGTTGTACATGTTATGAACATTCAAGTCGACTTAACTTGGTGTTTCAACGGATACTTTCATAAAGTTAAAGATTCTTAACGGTAATGAATTATTATTTTACAATTCCTATTTCAAGACATATCGGAGTAAAGTAACATCATTTTGCGGCCCCCAGAATTTCGGAAATAGTGCTCTTTTGTATTATGATTACGACGTTTTTTAACGTCCTACTTTACTTTATGTATTGTACGTCATATCCTATATTTTGTATATGTTTACGAATTTGAATACGGCAATAGAAGTTGAAAACAGACATACTTTGCAATATCAATTATATCACACCTCTTTCGAAACATATGTCAACTTGTGCTTATGAATAACTTAAGCTGGTTATATCTAATTACTTCATATGTAGATGCTATATATCAGTATTAGAGTTGGCAGTTCTTGCGTTGCATTTATCCCTGGGTTGTGATGTAGTGTGTCTGACATATTTCGAGGGGTCAAAGCAAAAAGGTAAAAGAGCCGTTCTTTATTCATATGACCATTTTGCTTTAACCCTTCGAATTTATGTAAGTAACAATCATCTTTTGTTAATTCAACTTTAGTCGAGGCTGCATACTAGTTCAAGGTTCCTGTTCATCGCAATGAATCTAGCATCCGCATTCAAGCACGCACGATCAAGTATAAACAGACCAAGAAAGGCAATACTATAGTAGTCGATGAAAATTTGTTTGAATCAAAATATAAACAAGAGCTGTCGGAACGACAAACATAATGATTAAAAGTCGGGTGATGCATTGTTTGAATAGTGTAGCATCAATTACGAATAGAAATTGCCAACAAAATTACAATCAACGTAAGGTTACTCATGTCATATTGCCATGGACAAGATGTCTCCAAAACTTGACGATCCTAGACCCAGCAGTTGTCCAATTCGTAAACCGTTTTTTAGACTGAATAACATTTTGATCTCGACCTTGAGCCTACTGACCTTTGAATCATTAGGGGATCATCTACCTGGCTTGACTGACATACATACTAATTGCGATCATCATTTAATTTTCGCGTGCAACCTATATTCTACTAACGGTCACCGCAATCTTGGCCTTTGATTAATAGTAATTAACTAGATATGATAACCATACCATATGTAGTTGGAAACGTTATTCAGTTATTGATCGGAAACATGGTCACTGCGACCTTGAGCTTTGACCTACTGACCATTAAATCCATAAAATCAACTCATGGCCGTGACCAACATGCCTACTAAGTCTGATTTTCATTTTTGGTCAACCGATCGGAAACCGTTTAGTCTACTGACAGACAGACCGATGGACAGTCATGTGCAAAGCAACATATTTTGCCCTTTTCGTTGCGGAAGGTAGAAAGAAGAACCACTTCTATAATAAAAAATGTGCATTTATTCATAAAGCCGATCGAAGGTACGCGAAACAATCTGTTGTACTATAAAATTATAAGCTTTATCCAATATAAAATCACATTGTCTTATGTGATACTTATAAAATTGGGTGACAGTTCCAATCATTTACGTATATTGCGAGAAATCTACATCCACTTATCAAATGTTAACTGACGTGTTCTAAAGAACGAGCATTAACCAAAAAAGAAAAAAGAAAGAATAATTACACGATAAGACAGATTCATCTTATGAAAACAACACACTTACTGGTGTACACACATTCAAAGTATCTGGGCATACATATACAGAATATTTTATCATGACACTATTTTTCTGGTATTATACATCATACACAATTAAACATAAAAACTATTTACACGCAAAAACTAAAGTAAACTAAAACTCAAGTAACTAAAATGCTTTAGTCATGACGGATCTAACCAGACTATACTAACTGTACACAGGATGGTAAGTATACGCATATGAGCTACAATAAACAAACTACTAGTAGACAGTTTAAACAAAACTCTATTAACTCAATGGATTTACAAAATATGAATATTAAATAATCGAAACATACAGGATAGAGTAGAAACTAGATTAGAAACAAACTAGATATGTTTAACGTGTTAATGTGTGTTTAACGTCAAATACAAATTGATTCAGCAGTGTATTATTTCCATTGCTTGTGTCTTGGAGTTCGCCACTCCGTCAAAAAACGCCCTTGTATCGATGATATATATACCCATCTTTGCCAATAGCATTGACCTGTATACACATGTGTATATAGGTCCGAGCCATTATTAAAATTTCAGAGCAATAGGTTATATTTTTTATTTAAGGCTGAATATTTAAGGTGCACTAGACAGTCGTGTCGTTGATCAAGACAGTAAAAAGTCGTTTCCAGTTTCGATATCAGCGCATGTACAAAAAGGTGAATCAATAATGCACTTTTTTTAAAATCATAATTACACTACAATACACTACAACCAAATCTTGGTCTGTTTACCAAGCTATTTAAAAGAAATAAAAAACATCTGAAATTTACTGCAAGGCACCCATCATGCTTTTACAGGTATTTTCTAAAGTATGTATTTGATACAGAAAAATGAAACAAGAGTTTGTTGACAGTGGTGTTAACTCTATGTTAGTTTCTTTATTTCCACTGTGTCTGTCACATATATAGAGTCTTTGTTCGTCAACGAGCAAGAAAATGTGTCAAAATGTATCCTTTCTTCATTATAATCCACTAATTTCAAATTTTCTTTACATGAACTACTAGTATAAGTATACTACAACATTATGGCATCCCAACCAGGATAAAAAGAATTGATTTAAAAAGAAGAAATGAAAAGTAATAATACATCCACCCTACCTACTAAAATAAAGTGCGCTACCTTAAAATACTCACCTATACATTCGCAAAAAATATCGTATTGTTTCCAGTCGTACACTAAGTTACAATATATATCGCACAGCACACAAAACCACCATACAGGCTTAAAAACAAACCGTTGTCCATATTATAATTAAATTACTAACTCAATCAATATAAGTTATTTATAACAGCACACTTTTCACTGCAATTTCTGCAATGTTTAAAATCCTATTTATATAATAGTAAGCCGATCAGTTGGCTAACGCTGGCAAAATCACCCGTTAGACTCAGTTCTTCATAAACGCGGAATAAAGTACTTCTAAACATGCACATACACGAGAAGTCTTTCGTTTATCCCTTCCGATAGTTCCGAGACAATGTTCAATGTTTCTCTGCAAACTATCTAACACTTACAGCTGGAGTTGCTTTGTTTGTGTTCCGTTATTGAAGGCATTTCTTCTCACACGAGTTTTGTTTGTCTTCCTTTTTACGGTCTCTTTTGCTATGAGCTTTACAACATATGCAGTTATTAAGTTTTGTAGCAGTTCAATAACCACGTCATGCACTATTTTACATGTATAATTAGCTAGTTTTAGGCGACAGCGGGCCTCGCTAAAGCTCTTAAATTGCTACAACATACTCCTTCCATTTTAACAAGAACTTTTTACAGCATTAAACTAAGCAGGCGTTTAAGGCTTAGCTTTACATATCTGCACTCATCTACCTATTTGCATATATTAATAAATATGCGACAGTCGAATATAATTTGGGGACGAGTAGAATTTCAAACTTACCTTTGTTATTTTCAAATGACTTAAGCTACCGTATCGAACTTTATAACATAGGTCATTAACTGTTAACAATATGATTTTACTCTAAATGTAATCTAACTTGTAGTAAGATTGGGTACCATAATTGCCCTTAGTCGTTATTCTTAACAATTTGATATGTAAACCTTACAAAACTTACTCAAGGAATACCAGAAGAATTACACAACGCCAATCAATAAACAAAATATTTGTCTACATTAAGAGATGCCAATTTGAATTGCACTGGTGACTGACTGTTTCATTTTAACACATTTGTATGTGTAGAGTTATGAATATTAGAAACTTGATAAATTTAAAGTCCTATTATCTCTTTAAATAATTATACTATAGATTTTACTGATAGAATAATGAAAGTCTTGTGCTTTATTTATTCTAAAACGATGTTAACAGATACCTATTTTTGTCGCTTCTTCACTAAAATGCACTGGCCGAAAAAGTTTCTTATTTTTTTGCAATGTCATTCATCAAATTACCGCCCTATATGTATAGAGCATGCTCTTTAGACTTAAAACGTAACGTCAGGAATGATTTCATACACATTCCTGTCAATTCAATCAGTAAGACATCTTTGGTAGTTAAAAGCAAAAGCGCTCCTGTGACTTAAATCTCATGAGTTAGATTTTTAGCTGAATTGAAAAAGTTTCAGAAATTGAAGCATGTACATATGCAGTAGGCTAATTTCGACACGAGTCATACTTTTGCTTTCTGAATTGTTTTGAGAAACGTTTTTACATCGGTTAGTGGCCGTTTGACAATTAACCTAAGGACAAATTGTGGGAGCTATAAGTGCGGGTTTGCTAAACATCTATGAACGGTTTTGACAATTGACACGTGAAGTGAGAAATTCAAGGTGACCCTTATCGCTCACCTGAATCAACATTGAACACATTGCAACCCTGTATGATGCATACAGAATGTTGTATTATCTGAATATGATAGAATAATCTGTGTCATTTGATTACGTTTCCTTTTGTGGCCACCGGAGTGTTCATGTTTATTTCTTCATCTGACCTGCTGACCAAGTTTATTTCCCAATTTAATATTAGAGTCATGAAGTGAAACATTTGAACCGAATTTCATCAGTATAAAACGTAGCCTCTAAGAATGATCATATGGATTTCCTTTGACTTTACTTTGTAACCTAGGTTTTACCAATGTTACTTAATTTCTAACAAGAGATCATACTGACAACGTTATGACATATCCTGAAGAACATTAGACAATTTATTAGAGCATTTATTCTGACAAATTTCTACCATGACAATAAAGTTTTGAAAACTCCTTTTTGACTCTATGACTTTTTGTTGACTCTAGATTCAAAAGGATCCAATAAATGTGTGGTTTCTGTCACGAAAATACAGTAAATAATGCTGGTGAACGGACGAGGGTGATCACAATGGACTGGGCTAAGGTACACAAGGGTAAATTGAAAATTCCCTCGATTACATGATAATCACATATTTCGGGGGAACAGGCTAGTTGGATAGTAACATCTATATTTTATATCCGTTCGGGTGTCCTCTGAATACAGCTTTGTTTCCACTTTATGTTCGCGTTGACGATCGTTTATTTCTCCATTGGTAAATATTGGAGTCGAAGCCGGCGGATTTGCGCGAGCATTGTTCTCAGGATTTCTTGTCACTGATTTGTCGAAATCGATGTTTGTTTCACAATGCTTTTGAAGAATAGGCGAAACTGCTCCACGTTTTTGAAACTTTCTTCTAATAACATCATTCTTATTAGCTTTTCCAAGTCGGGCGTTCCCCGAGTGCTCAAGCTTTCTTTTCTGTGCAGTGTGTGTTGTACATGTAGGGCTGTCTGGAAGGAGATTTTCACTGCAATATTCTTGCAAGCTTTTTGTCCGATTTTGTGTACACTGCTGCTGCATTTCTACTGTTTTCCTTTTGTTCCGATTTCAGTATTAGTTGCTGTATATAAAGGAACAATTATTGTAAAGTAAAGTTCTATTATGTAAGTGTATATGTAGTAATGGTGCTGAAACTACTATGGATTGCTCAAGAAATTAGAAAACTCGAAATAAAAATGAATTAAAGTTACGAACGGGTAAACAAACCAACATCTGAAATTGTCGTGCAGTATGGAAGCGTCGAACATAGAAGAATAAATAAAATAAACATTAAATTCATTACTCACAAAGGTAATTGTTTCAAGGAGTTCAGCAGGTAAACAGACGTACGGTGTTGCTTTCTAAGATCATTCAGTATTTAGTCTCTAGCTAATGTTTGTTCCATCGAAGTATGTTCCATCATAGTGGACGCTCATAGTTGTTATTCCTGTAAGTTGACAAAAGGTGTTCTACTGTATACGTAGCTGCTATACAAACAGTACAATATAAACACATGCCTATAAATTAAACATCAAGAATAAGTAGAAGTTACTCCCCTTTGTTTGATCCCATGACGGAAAGAACAGGGGACACAAATACATGATGTTTACAATTTCCGCTAAAAAAGAAACTTTCACGAATAATACTAGTATTATCGGTATTATCACAGTCCATTAGGTAACAGTAGTGATATCAATAATAGATACTTAGTACCTGTAAATTTAATTTATTTGATGCGAATAGTTTTTCTTTTCAAGTTTATGGTTGACGTGTACTGAGTGGTTATATTAGTGTAAGCATGAATTGATTGAGCAAAATCGTAACATAGGCCCTGTTTCGAACATTGTTAATTAGCATCCTTGGGGTCATCTGTGTTTGATAACAAGTGTCAATTATGCAAATTACGATTCCACATTGCAAACATATTTAAATATTGTTGTTTGTACGATGTCCGCCAGTGGATTTTGACGAGTATCACGTCGAAGTCGAAGTTATCATTGACGAGTTGCTAATTTCTTAACCATTTAGTATACTTATATTCAATTTTACGCTTTTTCAATATAACAACACATCGTCGTCATTTTTATACTTTTACACATAGATTAATAACATATGATAGTCAACCAACATCCTTTATGTTTGCTCTGGTCTCGTTCGTTATATTGCCATGATCGCGGCGTCGTTTGAAGCCAGTGAACGTAGCAATTTCAACCAAGCATGGTATTTTATTTGTTAATGGTGTATACTTGTTTCAGTTAATTTTAAATAATATAGATAGCGCACGTACAGCATATAACATGTATGGTTTTTCAGTTAGGTTAGCAAATATTGTTTATATAAAAAAAGATGTTCGTGCAAAATAGCTGCACTACAGCGGTCTGACCTGCTAAAATACTTGCGGTCAAAATCCGCTGCTAATGTGATTCGAACCCGTTAGTCTTTGCAGCCAGATGTGCTATCATGATTAAATGTTATTGTTTTACTCGAAATGTTTTAACAAGTATACTTACATCAAGATAATAAATGGGGTCTGACTAAAAGCATTTAACTCAAATTCAATGACAGACGAAAAACAACTTTATATTTTTTTCCAAAAAAAAAAGAAGAAAAAATAAAACAAGACTAACCTTGTTTCCATGTACACATGAACCAGTTTTCACACTGACGAAAATTGTCTGGTATAAGAGTTAACATGGTGAATAAAAGTGGATTAAACACGTCACAAATTGTATCTGGTGGCATATTGAAGCTTTTGAGAAGCTTACTGGTCAATAATGTTATTATATACAAATATACCAATCAACAAGTCTAATGCCGTGTCAAAGTATGTAAATTAACTATGATCTAGCAAAAAAAGTTCAATTTCGAAACTGAACCGCTTAATTAAACAAGATCGTAACACACGTTGTAGAATTTCCCTAGGTTGGAAATACAGCCATGTACAAGAATACTTATTCCATAAGCGTATGTCAGCTCACATTGTATCCGTCTTGAAAGCAATTTAAGAAAATCAAATGTTCCACTCGCATGCTATCATAACGTCACTTCATAAATTTATTCCCCTCCCTGTCTATATGAAATTAACTGTCTCCATGTTTAAGTACTTTTTATGTAGTTTATTGCATACATAATATTGTTTTATGTTTTATTGATTTAAACCGCAGCACAAAATGAAACGGTAAAACCCATTTGACAAAGAACTGCGTTTACTGTCGATTATGAAGTCATATGATATAGCGTGATCTAAAAACAGGTAATTCAATAAATATGTACGAGTATATGTAAAAATATAACAACTACGCATGCACGAACATGGTTAAGTTTAATTTACAAGGGTGACAGTTAAAAGCATTTTAGTCTTCTAGATTTCACGTGACGTCACACTGAAACTGCCGCCGTCTTGGTAGGCTTCCCTAGTAAAAAATAAAACTACCGAAACAGTATCAGAACATACATTAAAAATAGATTTCAGACTTTACTCTAATATAGTAAAATGGTGATCAAGTGTTCTATTTATGGTTTCAATAACCGGAAAGGTCATGAAAATGACCTTCAATATTATCGTTTGCCAGCTGTAATCACAAATCTAGGAGATGAATGTGAAGGCCGGCCAGTATTGGCCAGAATTTTGAAAACAAGAATCTTCATAATGCCAGGGTGTGTTCAGTTTTCTTTGTAAGTGGTATGACATGTCGACATATGTATTGTAAATATCCAGCCATAGATTATACGAATCTTTCACTGGTTGCATGTGCAGATGGGAATATCTGGCTCGAAGGTAACTGTTTTCGGCGGTAACAAGGCTCTGCCGAGTAGCCGCCAATACAGTTACCCGAGAGCCGGATATTCTCATCTGCACATGCAGCCAGTGATACTAGTAGATTCGTTTTCTTGAATACCTTATTCTACTTATACACGTAGTAGCAGAAATAAAATGAAACTAATGACTTATAATTACGCGCTTTTTACTTGTAGTAATGTATGAATTTACACATCCATTCATAAATGGGGTTCGCTCTGACGTTATTAAGTCGTCTTACACCAGGGGGTGTTCTTTTATATTCCAGGTCAGAAGGCGTACTTACATAATAGATTGTCTCCCTATTGAGTAAAGACTGTTCGCCTTGGTAGAAAACGAGGACCTTCTAAAAATTCAAGCGTTAGGTATGATCGCATGCAGGAGAGAAAGAGACGACAGTCTGAGATGAGTGACGTTTCGGTAGTCATAGAAACTGAGCCGGAAACTGATGATTTGAGTGTGTATTGCCAGACGGACAAGGACAAAAATGTTATGGATACATTACAGTCTGACTTGCAAGAGCTTAGGTCTGAGAACAGCAAGTTAAAAGACAGAGTGTTGAGTTTGGAGACTAAGTTTCCCCTTGATTTATTTTAAGGACAACGAAGAAAAATGAAACGCCTTTAAGGCCTTCCTTCATTTTCTATACTTTTGATTCTTTTCAAGTTTCTTGAATAATTCCTTCCGTTAAGTGTTGTGATGGAAAAATTTAAAGTTATGACTATTACATTGCTGCAGTTACGCTTGAATCTGTCAAACATGTCCCTGGCTTGCGAGTTCAAAACAACACAGCCCACAGTTTCACGGCTGTTTTTGGAAACTATAGGTGCAATGTATAAACGGATGAACAACTTATTAGGTGGCCTGAATAGAAAACTATGCATTAGGAATTCCGCAAAAAGTTTGGGAAGAAGTGTGCCGTAATTATTAACTGATTTGACGTTTTTATTTAAAAAAAACCCTAAAGGACTCAAAGGAAGGGCTGAGACGTGGTATACTTTTTGTATACTGAACTTGCAATTGCGTCGGCTCCGTCAGAAAATCTCACATAAAGAAGTAAACATCATGCACATCACAGCATAATTTCATGTCAAACTTATTAAGTACTTTCTCCATATACTTTGGTTTCAACTTTAACGATGTTTAGCCAAACACATAGATTCTGATATGACAATGAATATGTAATTCTATATTTTATTACTTTACGGACTTTCAAGCACGTGTCCGTATTGCAGTTATGTACGGGGCATTATCACACAGCCACCTAATGAGATTGATACCACCGAAATTCACCGTCGGTCAATCTTCTTTCGGTATGCACGTGCATTATATAGTTACATGTCGCTGGCGAATAGGGTATAAATAGACAGGTAAATTCAAGTTGATAAGAAAACATAGTTGCTGGAAATACGCATGCTCAGATGCCCTTTCCTCTTCTGGTACACACGTATAAATTTTATTTTAAAGATTTTATGATAAATTTTCTTCTTTCACAATGCGTTCTACCTCGCCGAAATGAAGTTTCTTGGCGAAATGTGAATATAAGTCCTTTATTTAAATGTTAAATATGCTTAAATCCTTTATCCTCATTTGTGTAACAATAAAACATTTTCACTCAAACTTTCAGAAAAGAAAGTGTATTTCTAAAGACTACATAATATTTTTTGTACTTTTATATTGTGTTCTACCTCGTAGAAATGGAGATATTTTGCAGGGGAAATTGAGCTGTTGTTTTTTTTAACAACAAGTGGAAAGTCCCTAAACTAGCTTGAATAACAATAAGCCACTTTTAAGCAAAGTTTTAGAAAACAAAAACGTTCATTTTTAAAGATCTTAAGCACACCTGTTTTGCATTACAGATACTCAGCCGTACCTATTTCAGTGACCCCTAGTTCATTTGTAAACAAATGACAATAGCCGGTAATTGGCATTTGCGTAAAGTTGACTTTCACAAACTGAACAAAAAATAATTAATATCAAGAGTGAGCCTTGTTTATAATGAGATACAGAGCACACTCATTTTAATGGTTACACCATTATATAAATACTATAAAGCACAAGGGGTGGGGTTCAAAGAGTGGGCACAATTATGTTGTTATACATAAAATTTAATAGTTTTGAGTTGTATTATGCAACAAGAATGTGTTTACCATATCTCATAAAAATAAGAAGACATTTGCCACCTTATCTAAAAAATATTAGATTTGAAAGTTAATCACCACTTCTCAGATCGGCCATTTTTCCATGTAAAAGCTATAAGCAGATCATGTGCTTCAAACTTGTCTTTTATCAAGAAGTTCTTATTGGTCAGTTATATCTGCATACGAACAGGAAGAAAATAAGACAACAGTCACGTGAAGAAAGAGTCAAAAATTATGTTTTTGACCGCAGATCTACATCTCAACTTGAAAGTGTAAAAAAGTAACAAGATAAAGGCCCCAAAAGTAGGGTTACCCTGGAAATATCAACCACATGATTAGGCATAAACTGTCGATGTAAGCAACTTTTCTTCCAATCTGAAGAAAGCTAAAGCGGTATAGTTCACAACCCTGGTATAAATAGTTATCCAAAATATTGCACTTAAAAATGACTGCATAATTTCAAAGGATCACTGAAACAGGTCAGTCACTGGAAAAAGTCCTCCTACGAAAATCTTTTATTTTTACATAGTCATAAAGTTCATAACTTCAGCTTTCATCTAATCTACCAAATTTTTTAAAAAATCATGGAAAAATAAAGAAAATAAAGGCTACGGCCGTATTTTCCAATGTATACTGTATTCTTTACTTGGTGTATATTATTAGAACGGCCGGATAATACACTTTTCCATTATGTCACAATTCATGAACATTAGCTATTTATAGCGCGCAAATTCCGGGAAGATGACGTCATTAATTATACGGCGACTGTATACTTTACTGCACCAATAGACAAACATGTCGGAACATGTGTAAAATGCGTTATGATTTTTTTTTCTTAGTACAATTTGGCACGAAAGTCTGAAATTCGTGAAAAATAGTGAAAATTAAATCAACCGTTGAACGCCAATACTGGATCTATCGAGACAAATTTGCGGAATTGGACCATGGGACCGAACTTCTCTGTCAGACTCTTTTTAAAATGGCGAAACGACCGACTTCAAATTATGTAATCTATGTGATTATGCTTTTCCATCACTACGGCTCGAAAGGTATGTGTTTAATTAGACTAGATAATAATAATTATGTTTGTTTTTGAACTGTATGACTATTTGGTTTGTAGTTTGCCACCACACTATGTTTACATGCATAGGTCGCGGTTCCATGTTGCGTCACATTGGTAGACGGAGAACCAGCTTTAGAGGGACGTCACTCTTAGCAGTTTGTGTTGGATAACATGGCGTATGTCACTCCTTTTCTTTTTTCAGTCTACCGGGTACTTCAGTGGTAAAATATGAAAGTTAAGATCCGTGGAAAATAAGATCATATTTTGTTAGCTTGTTTCTTAGATACAGCCGTGGCCATAACTGTACAGCATTTCCCGTTAGTATAGTTTCATACAGAGACGTTTTACACTAGCTACTTTAAGTGGAAGATTCTATTATAAATAACCGCTCAAAATAGGGGTGTACCATATACCTAAGTAGCCAGGTTTCGATCGATAAATACAACGTGTACTACCCGACCTTTAGTGTGAGTTGCATTTTTTTTTTAAAGTATTTACATTCAAAGTTTGTAATTAAATAAATACTGTTTAATTTCACAAAATTCGTAACAAAGTTGAAACGGAAAAATATAGGTTACTTTCCGTGACCGAATAGAATACGATCACACATCTTGAAAATTTAGAATCTAACTTCAAACATTATTTTAAAACGATAATATTACAATCCCATTATTACGGTGCCATTGTATAAAGATCTGTACAGGTATTTACGAGCATGTTGTGAACAGATATCCCTTATACAAAAAGAGTGACATCGATGAGTATAAAGAAATTTTCCCGAGACCTTCATATGCAGCTCCCCGGAAGGTGATAGTTATTCTTTCACGGTTTTGTTTGTACTCGTGTGTACAAGTTATTACATACATGAAGTAAATTCCGAGACTGTCTTGTGATTTCACCAACTTGCGCGCAGCCAGTGAGTTGATATGTCATAGAACTGTTACACTTATTATTATCATAATAATGTATGTGTGTAGCCAATGACACTGAAAATAAATTTGCACGCGAGAGTAAATATAGCGGTCACACTGACGACATGTACGTTGGAAACAAAATGTCCGTGTCAAAAGCATTCAGTTTGTAATCACAGTCACATAGTTTGTCGTTTTCCCGTCGTTTTATTGTAATGAAATTCGTTAGTATATGTTTTCTTTATCATTGATTCTATGTTTTTACATCAAAACGTAAAGTAAAAATATATAGTAAGTTAAAGCGGGATAACATGGTCTCGCTGCACAACATGATGCTATCAAGTTTGGTCAATGAACATTCACAAATTTTTTCATATTTTCATCATGTATAATACATGTACATATTAATGAAATAAACAAATTGTATATGAGATAAAATAACCCGTCTGCAATGTCTGTCGTTTCATTTTCATGTTCAAATTTTGTTGATTTGGATTTTATTCCGAGACTCATTAACCCCAACTATTTCCCGAAAATAAAAGGATAGGAGAAGCCATAGGCTTTCAAGGTAAAACGAAAAGTTTCGTGTTCACTGCAGGACTGGCGTTACATGTAGACTGGAAATATTGATTTCACAGAAAAGAAATTTCAATTTTGAACAAGTAAAGATTTCGGCAGGCAGGTAAATTTGTCAGAAGCCGAATACGGCAAAAGTGTTTGAATAGATAACAAGTGCTTCGACTTATTATTATTATGATCAATTTCGGAAAAACATTTTCTTCTCATTTTGGTAAAACATGGACAGGACGATGTGAGAAAGGCATTTTATGAAAGAAGTATCACATGATCATCAATTATGTAAAATTAAGCAGCTATAATACTCTTCGTTATATCTTAAAGAACTGAATTGTACAAATATTGTCATACGCATAAAGACAATTCAAACAAGGCTTGAGAATATGCAGCCAAAAACCGTGCTTTTCGGTTTTATTTAAAAAATGTATATCATGACTTCATTAGATACTAGTTCTAGCGTAAAGTTCCGGGAACATAATACATTTACAATAATTCATGAACTTGCGGCAGCGATTTAGATTATCAGCAAGAGATATATTGAATCATTCACAAAGAAATGACCACTGCCCCTGAATCACCGCAGGAATACTACAGAATGTAAAATTATATATATTTTCTCTCATATAAACATCTCGGCGGATTGTAGCTACTTCAGACCGTTTTGGATTTTTTGCAACGGGCTGTAAATATTACAAATACTCATATCACACGGTAATATAATAATGTGTTTCATTTTCTTATTTTGGAATACAGACACCTTCGTGTGACCTCGTAAGAAACCTGGAGTCTACGGTATGAAGATTGGTTTTGCGGCACAACCTGTCAACAAATATAATTGAATAACACGGATATTTCATACTGACCTTGAATTGGATACAAGCTACGCTTTTCTGACCTCTCGGGATAAACTGAGGTGTAACCTCACGACTTTGTGTATCACGGCTTTGAGAAGCTATCGTTTGATAATAAATTACACCGACTCCAATGATCTGTTGCTTCAAAACTTTCTTAACTCTATGCCGCTACGCCAATTTTACATGAAACGGACTGGTGATTGGACAGTGCAATGTATATACAAGACGAATTTTGATGCAAGGCATCAAAGACGCCGCGCATGTTTTTGAAGCATGGCTGGGAGATGGGCACTGGGGCAGGTTTCTATATCAAATGTGCGTGGTTAACATCAGCGAACCCTTTTTTACTACATATAAAATGATCATTACCTCTGTCACGGACCTATATACACATTATGTTAATTATGTTATTTGTTTTTATTCATCCTTGTAATGATATATGCAAATAAAAAGATTTTAAATGATTTTGTACTTTCTGTTTTTTATTTTCATTCACTCATGGGAATTTTCGTAACTGGAAATGCAGATAAGTTGTTAAACTGTCAAAGAACTTGAACAAAAAACAACGCTAAAATTTATCGAACTATTTAAATACAAAAAAGAAAAGTAATACTTTTTCTAAAAAGATCTTCCATTTCAACACGGACCTATACACAGTGTCATAGGTCCGTGATTGCAATGATTTTGGGTTTTAATACCGTCTAAGGGAGGTATTCGTTACAACATAAAGTCACACTAAGTTACATCGAACTAATTCGCTAAAATCTAACGTATCTTCTAAAATTACACTATTCAACAAAATACATTAATTTTTATCATTTAGAATAATAAAAGTGTATTTAACATAAAAACTATTGAATTAAGACTTGTTTCCGCTAATATAATTTGTTTTTGGTTGTTTCCGGTAAAAGTTGTTTTCGGTAATCAGTTATACCGGTCCGTGCCTCTGTGTATTTAGCTGTATCAAGGTCTTTCAATAGTATACTATTTGAAAGACCTTGGCTGTATATCCTTTTTTGTTTTGAAACTGATTTATAAAATAAAGTTTTTATTAGTAATAGCATATACTTCCATATCCCCCTGTTTGTCTATTGTGATAATTAAATACCTCTTTTCTCACAACATTAATTATTTTCGGATGCTAATTTTACCTGGCTATTTTTAGATCCAAGGTTTGAAGGAACCGATACACAAAACTATTTATAACTATGGCTCCTCCCACAATTTCACTGACTACAGGTCGGTTTATAGGAAGCAGAGGCAAAAACCTGTGCAAATATAATTTACACCGGGTCTAAATATTGTGAAAAAGAACTATCTGTAAAACAGTATGTCTGTCCCCTCCCTCCCTGTAGCTGGTAATGTGGTTTTTCTTTCTTTTCTATTCATGAAGCATTATACACTCCAGCAATATGGCGGAAAGAGACGATCCCATGTTAATTATGCTGTGACGTATACTTTTACAGAACTTCCTTGGCTGATTATTGTTTTTGTTTACAAATGATGGAATGGAATTCGTAAGGGCCCTACGTATTGCATATAGTTGGGTGAACGGTTTTTCTTTACAGTTTCAATATTAAAGTCTAATATGTCGTAATTAAAATGGGTTTTCATTGATTTTTCACGTTGGCGCCATGTATTCTATTATCTGAGTGTTTTAAGATAGCAAAACATCTTCCGAATCTTTTTTCTGAGCTTTGATGAATCGGGTCGTAAGGTCCGTAAACAAAGCTATAAAAACCCGTGGTCTACGAGTTTGTGGAAAAGTTATTATACTCATTAAAGTGTCCAAAGTTTTGAAATAAGGGAAGGAGATATGTGTATTTTGTTTGTATTGTTTTTAATGCTTAATCATTTAATGATTCGTAAAGTCGTTTTTCTACATAGAACATGTTTGTTTACAATAATAATGTTGGCTGCTCCTATTCGATTATGCACCCCATGGTACAAATTTGAAACCTATTCAATACTGACGCCGCCGTTCAACGGCGGCGTCAATAAACTGCCACATGTAGTTATACTTTCCGGGTCATGTACAATAAATGCAAACTGGCTGAGATAGAGATTGGTCAGATTTTTTTTTTGAATCATGAATTCAAAGTCCACTAAAAATAGTTGAGAGGTTAAGATCGCCGGTCAGTTTTTTATGTCACGCTTATAACGTGAATGGTTGAGAAAGACGACACTGTCTTTCGGAGGATGAAGTATTTGACTAAATTGTCAATCACTAGCGATTTTAAATCCGCTGAAATCTTTTTACCTTGTGCATAAGATCTGCCACATTTACTTGTCTTCATTCTGTATTTAACGACGTAAAGAAATGTTTAAATTTAAGCGCGTGTATGTACTAACGACACCCCTATTTTAAGCGGTAATTTTATAATGGATTCTCCAACTTTATGTATCGACAGATGTATCGGTTTTTTGTAAGAAAGAAAGGTGTATAGGCGTAGGTAAACTAATATGAAATGCTGCAGATCAATGGCCACGGCTGTAAATATAAAAAACAAAGCCGGAAAAAGCATTATCCCGACATCAAGCTCCTATGGTTAATATTTCAGTGTTTCAAAAGCATATCACGAAAAAAGACCCGTAACTTGTTGAATCCTTGTCCTGTGTAACTCTGCAAGTTGAAACTGTCTCTATCACATCCCTTTGGTTTCAAAACATTCGTAAATGATTGGCTTTACATCGCTCTATACATGAAACTGGCGATCGTAAACTATTTACTAATGCGTGTACCAGTGTACTTATTACGTAATTGCTGACGTCACTACATTGAAATAATTCAATATGATTTGTAGTGATAAAGCCGAAGAACGTACATGATTAATATCGCTTGAGAGACTGGATAGAAGTGCAAATTTACGTAGGCTTTCACTTTAAAAATGTCCGTCCAGTAACTGTTTATTCAAGAAACCGTCAGAAAAAATATATTGAACGAAGATACTGTACATAGCTATAATTTGACTGGCCACCAAGTCCGAAACTTTGGGGCGGGGGAGGGGATCGCATGCCCTTTTTTGGTGGAAGCTTCATACCAATATAACATCTTTAACATGAATGCTGTGACCCAAACTCATCCGACCCTAAAATAGAACAACTGCTTAAATCATCGTCGGTCACCTGGTTCTTAAGAATAGTAGATATTCTCTGTAATTGGTGCTGAAAGTTACGTCATTGCCCTACGTAGGATGCCAACAACTGTGTATGTAAAAGAAATATTATAACAGTCGGTTGATCTGCGGGGCTGTTCTTCCCTGCCGTAGCCAGAGGTATATTTGAACCGAGGCGGTCTACGGTCCGGGGGATTCTTTTTTCAAAAAAAAATTTTTTTTTTTTAAATTTAAAAAGGTTGTCTAAAAGCAAATTTGAAAGTGACCGGTACCACCCCTGCAAGAATTATGAAACCTAGTCACTTATTAACTTGTCTTTAAAGTAATCTTAAAAATTGACAAATTCTGTTGTGACTGGAGGTTATCCCAAGCAGAGCATAGAAGCGGACATCATTAGTTTCGTTATACCTACCGAACACGAAGTGTGAGGGGGTGTACTGGATTCAGCTTGTCTGTCAGTCCGTCTGTCCGTCCGTCCATAATTTTGTGGACACTAAATCTAAACCTGGTCAGAATTTAATGATACTTAACAGAAGTTACGAATACAATCATGTCTTAGTCTTTTATTGGTACGACCAATCAAACATGCGCTGGAAAACGCCCGTGCTGTTTACATCAAATTTATGACGTCATTAGCATTTATTTCCCAATACCACTTATCCAATTGTAAAAAACCTATTATTTTAATGAAGTCCAAACTTGCGTCAGACATTTGTCGAGCACGTAGATATGTCTTCGAAAATCGAGAAGCATATCTTTGGTTATATTTAAAAGCGAAATTTCTTGAAACAACAAAGAGCATGTTCATTCATTATTATCATTAATAGCTTTCATGTAAGATGGAGTGCAAGGAAATGTTCGTTACCCCTGAGGCAGAGGAGAAAATAGTGGCCATTTTGAATTTTAAACAATCTTGTTTGGCGTTTTTGTTTAACAGTCTAATCTGTATTGAGCGCTCAGCTAAGGGATGTGTCAAAATGGTTGATCGGTTGGAAGTCTTTGGAATCATAACGATTGCCATATACTCGCAGCGAATTATTTTAAATACATGTAATAACAATAACAAGTCAAATGTTTTAACGCCGCCAAATGGAGTGAGAGTTGCGATAAGTAGTAATGTTGGATTTAATGTATGGTGATTAACCAAACCTAATCTTTTTGCACTCTAATTTTGTATATGGCTGACCATTTGTTAATGTGTAATGCTTAAAAAAGATGATTCTACGTCAAGTCTATAGGCATTGTTTCCTCTGTATGAATGATCAAATCATTGAAATAATAATATAGTGGGAACAAATTAATTTATATCTTGGAAATATTTTTTCTTTCGTACAAGAATAATATAGATTGAAGCAAATTTATATGTTAGAACTCTAAACTTAGGAAAAAAAAGATTAATAAAGTTATTTCCACTCCGGCGAGGTTTCGATCTCTGATCTCCCGCGCGCCAAGCGGGGGATACATAACACTGCGCTATCGTTATTCACCAATACAGACGTTTGTTTCGGAATGGCGGTACAAATTTATGGAAACAAACGAATTTAACTTCCCAGACACTTTAAAAGAAGAAATGAACACATCATAAACTTGGTAGTTTCGTAAAGTATATTCAAATATCTGTTAGTAGTCATTCGTTTAAAATCGGCTATTTCCGTAAAATTTAGACTGGTTCGCGATCTCAAATCAAAAGACCGCTTGTTACAAAAGAACACACTGTGAAATCAGTCTACAGTCTAAAAGTCACCCCATGGAAATTTTACTTCCTGCATTCCAATATACACGCCACCTCCATAATAGGACAACTACTCTTACGATGCAAAAAAAAAAAAAGAAAAAAAGAAAAAGAAATATGTGATTTATGAAATTTACTTCCTCATCTCCATTATTAGATGCTCAATGCAATGTCAAATGTTTTAGCAATTTCTGAACGATCCAGATGCGTCTCCAAGAACCTATATATCTATTGTAGCCGAAACAAACGTTGATATGTAATGAAATACAAATCTGTCAAACTTGGAAAGTTTTCTCTCGTCCAGTCTGTGTGATGTGAAAACTGTTTTAATTTGGAAAAACATGGCCCTTAAACATGTACAAGCTCCTTACAAGCCCGCTCCACCTACTACTAACTGTTAGTGGGACCATTCTTCGTTTTATGAATTGTTATTATTAACTTATTAATCATAAGGGATATAAACATGTAGAAAAAAGTTAAAAGCTATCACGACGTTTATATAAAATAATTTTAAATCCTATTTTAAGCACACATTGTCTTGCATGTCCTGCATTTAACTGAATGTCCATATAAATGTTCACAAGTCCAATATGCCCTTTAGTCAGGCAGGCTCTCTGGTCTCGTGCTATAATAACTGACGATGTACGCAAAGTTCTAGTACATGTATATACGGATTATAACAGTCGGTTGAGCTGCGGCGTCGCGCCACACGAGAGGCAGAGTCTGTTATCATGTATTGTTACATCCTTGGAAACATTTCGGCTCCGTTTCTATCGCCGTCGTGAAACCGGTGCGTTAGGACATTGATATATAATGGGATTATTAATGTTATAATGCGATCCAGAATACCGAATTTGAACGAGTCGTGTAGTGATGAACGCGACAAGAGTCAATCTGGTTTCTGAATCACATTCCTATGATAGTGACCCTTTTATTATATTATCTTTGGGTACTTGCCTACACAAATGCTCTCAATTTGAAATGACGTTTAAGCATAAAATAGAAGTTAAATTATAATTAGCAAAGGTTATGGAAATCGATTTTTAAAGAAAATTAAAACATTTTACAGTAAGCGGTACAGATTCATTAAACTGCGATTTTGATCACGGACTTTGCAACTGGAAACATGGCTACGGACAATTTAAGTGGACATGGGCAAAAGGAGAAACACCGACACCTGATACAGGCCCTGATGCTGATCACACATCTGGAGGTAAGATAAACTATAAGAGTTATTATTGAAGTAGGAAAATATAGTTTTAATATATGTGACCCGGTTTATGAAACTTGGCCCACAAGAAATGTTTGAAAATGTTTGAGTTACGAACCTGTGACACTGCTTATAATTGTTATTTAGGAGGATTCAATTCAACTTTGCCTGCATATACATTTGAACTGTATGCTTTCAATATGTCAAACATTACGTGATGTCACTTCGAACAGTTCCGAAATAATCCGAGTAGATCTAGAACTCTATGCCTTTTGTTTATAAAACACACCGCACATATTAAAAAGTTCTGAAAGAGAAACGAACGATTGTTTATTAGTTTTACAGTGTAGGCAATTTATGTTGGAAATGAATTCGAATGATACTTGTATTTTAAAGGCGAGGTTATCAAGTTTAGGTCTGTAAACATAAATACATAGTTTTATGACAAAAAAGAACCTCTGTCCACTTCGTGTTCATTTAATTATTATCATTAATATTATGAGTATCTTCTTTATTAGAGGGCGCTTACGTATACATTGACACAAGTTCATCGAAGGCTGGGCCGAGGACCAAAGCTACGCTCAAAAGTCCGAAACAGATTCCTGGAAAGTACTGTTTTTCATTATGGTACTACATGTACGGAAATCATGTTGACAGACTCGCGGTATGGAGGCGCGAGAATAGGAACAGTCTTCTCTTCTATATAATAAGAAACCAAGGCATGGGTTGGAAATTTAAAAGCAAAGAGTTTAACACTCCAGCAAACTTTACTGTAAGTAGTTACTAAGCTTCTAATTTTTCGTAACTTGTACTGTTATTGCGTACCCTAAAAATTCGAACCATTTCTATAAATGAAATTCCTGTAAGATCTACATTTACTCGAAAATTATTAAAGTTTTTTTCTTTCTTATGAGACTAGTTTACGTTGATGAGAAATGAAACACCGCGTACTCTATACATTTTTCCTGAATGAAAGTCACATTGAAGTGTTCGCGGGAGGAAACTTTAACGGCAAAATCTAGGTGCGTAGCACGCAAGTGTAAATTACGTTCGATGAAAATAGTTCTCTCATTTTCTTCAAATGTTGTTTCAAATAAGTCGTGTTAGAATCGAAATAATAAGTATCCAAGTTCTGTTTATGGTAGAATAACCCTCGGCCTTCGGCCTTCGTGATATATTCTTGCGCATCATGAAAACTCCAATCTCGGGTTATTCTACGATAAACCAAACAAGAATACATATTATTTCTTATTTAACATCCATTTAACCTTGTTTTTAAGTATGTTTAGACGATTATTTAAAATGTACAATTGCTGCTAAAGACATATTCGCACAAACTCCTTAGTCAATGTTGATGAAACGTGGCGGGGATGCTGTACAAAAATGCTAAAATAATTATGTTTTACGCAGAACTCTTATTGTTACGGCAACCAAAAGGAAACACGTGGAAACTCTTTTTTGAAACTAGTGAACAGAATTAAATTTTATTTTACAAATGTTATCAAATGTGTCTATATCAAATTTGCTAAAATGAATTTGACCCGTTTTAAAATGACCCCCCCCCCACACACACAAAACAAGCACACTCCCGTGGGTGGGGTTGTTTCCTATATTATATAGATGTAGAAACTTAAGAAAATTTCTTTTCTAAAACGACTTGTCAGAAATTATTTTGTAGTCTCATTACACTCTACTAGAATTGTGAAAGTGATGTAAATTCCTGAAAAAGAGAGGCCCCAATGGTCTGTTTTCCCCCAAAATAATCGATATAAACATTTATATCTTGAAAACCTGTTGTTATAATTATTGAATTTTATTTTAGGATTTGTGTAGTCAGTGATTTTATACCACAGTTAGATTTTTATATGCTATACAAATCTCTACTTATGCAGACATAAAATCGTAGGTTGCAGATGTTCTGTGTTGACTCAGGAGAGCGATATAGGACCAATGACCCTCTTGTTTTATTCACGATTAAGTCCAATGGCACACAGTGGTAGACCATATTCTTACAATGTGTCATACATAGCTCAATCAGTTAAATATGATTGTATTTAATCTATTGCATATTTCAATGAATACTCTAATGCATTCGAAGCTTCCGTTTTTCATAGCCATGTTTCTTGATAGCAGAACTGTAATCGGCAAAAAGCGTCCGTTTGGAAAATTTTTGTCTTTAGTCGTCGAGGATATGTATAAATGAAAAATGAACCCCCAAAAATGAAGTTAATTTTGTCCAGTTACAAAGTCTTACGTTCAATGCAATTGCTACAGTATTGCTATCATGAATAGTTTAACCAATATACAAACTTTATTTGTTACTATTCACTGTCATATTCCTTAATTTACATAATACGGTTATTTTTCCTAAAATATGTCAGATATCAATAGAAGGAAGAGTAAAGAGCAGTTCCAGCAAAGATCTTGGTGACATAGCAGTTGATGATGTAAAAATGCGTTCTGGCGCCTGTTCAAAACCTGGTCAGATTTTTTGGTAGTTTTGACAAACTAGTATACAGTATTAAACTGACAATAACCTGTTTTTAAAATTGTATAGTTTTGTTTTAAAGCAGGTATGTGAAAAGGGTAAGGTGCTGTTAGTATAAATTCTTAAATAAAAACCTGGTGTAAAGATCTTAATTGATCAGTAAAAAACTGAAAAGGCAAAATGATGGTAATAACAACTTAGTAAGTGACGTTATTTATATGCACTAACAAACTAGGAAAAAACGCTTTAAAACTTTTTGTTGTTTGAAAATATACTCCGGTATTGCCAAAGCGTTTCGACTATCAATAGAATGAATAACTTTTCATATAATTTGCTACTTATACTTGTGCACTAAGGTGTCATTTGTTATTTATGCAGGTTGCAGTAATCCAATCCCAACCTATGGGGTTGCCGATGCTACAGACTTCAGTATTGGATCAGTTGTAAATATAGAGTGTGAAGATGGTTACAAAATCACAGGAATATCTCGAGTGACTTGTCTAGACAGTGGTAAATGGAGCGATAGACCGGAATGTAACCTCATAGGTACAGTCACAGACAGTGTTTACTGATTTTTACAATAAAATAAATTATGTGCATATACATTCTTTCTGTAAGTGAGATGATACTGCAGTTATTTGAATTTCTTTTATTTTGCCTCCTAGTACACTAAAATGCGACTATTAAATTAGAACGGTGTTTCCCTCTCGAAACTTAACATGAGAAGGCTTATTTACTACTTTTGATTTTATTTGCAATTTTACTGTTTTAATTAAGAAATAATAAATGTCTCCCTGTTTTTTATTTGTTGAATAAAAGATAGTCAGGAGTTTGGATGCGTAGTAATTGAATTACGAGTGCGTAGCACGAGTGATTTAATTTTTTGCATCCAAACGACTGGCTGTATTTTATTCGATCAACAATAGAATATAGGGATCAATTTATTATTTCGATTCTTACACGTGGTTGTCTTTGAAAACTATCCCGAACTTTATTTAACGCGTAAAAGTACTTCAACCTTAAAACGCAAAAAAAAACGATTGAACGCGCTGGTTTACATACGTCACGTCGTTACGTCATTTACCGCACGTCGTCCTTGGAAAAACGTTCTGTATTTTATCGTAAATAAAAATATAGGCTTTTCCTTATATGTTTATAAAGAATAAGCAGCCGCTTGTGTTAGAATATGTTTTAAGGCGTTATGTATGGCCTTTGTTTGTAGATTGTGGTACACGGAATATAACTAACGGACAATTTACGGCTATATCAGGCACGACGTTTGGACAAACTGCTAAACAGTCCTGTGATTCCGGTTACAAGCTTGAAGGGTATGAGACGGTCATGTGTGCTAAATCCGGCTGGAACGGTACTGAAGCACTATGTACTATCGTTGGTATGTAAAATACAGCAACAAATACGTACATGTATATGTACATTTAAAATTTTGAAACCCCCTCATCGGGGTCACCCAATTTATATCCCCACCATATTTGTGATATCGGTCGGGGAGTATCCCTACCAGTCTTACAATAACAGAATATAGAAAATGTATACACACTCACACGCGCGCGTACACACGCATATACATGTAAATATATATTTTTATTTTTCTAGGAAATGTTCAGCCGTTTGATTAGGTAATGATCCGTAAATAGAAATTGATATTATCGGACAAGCCGGTAACATTCCCCGTCAGTGTACCCCACGCTTAAGCTGTTCGAAAAATTTAGGGTACGCAATAACGGCTCTGGTTACAACAACTTTTGGTACGTATATCAACGGAGGATTGATGTAGGAGAAGAATGAGGTTCTCTTTGAAGTTACAAAAAATAATAAATTAACTTCAACACAAGTGAAACAATGGCCTTTTCTCACTGCTTTTCATTATGAACAACCAAAAATGTACATAAGATTTGTACGTTTTTTCAAACAGAAAAGTGAAATTTAGTCTATTTTCATACGGAACACGAAAATATAGAAACATATCAAGATTGAATTTAAGGACGTTGCCCCGGGTATAGGCAAAATAGATGTTTCCAAAAAGTATATATTTTAAGGAAAGTAAGGACATAAATTGTTTACCCGTGCTCAAAACAGTAAATAAAAGTGGGTTATCTCTTGGACTATAGTGTTTAACGGCTTATTTTAGAGACCTATACATCAATCTTAGCCAGGAAAGTGTTCTCGGACCTATAACACTACAGCTAATACTGATTAAATGTACGTAATTGAGTACCAAAGTAGAACTAAACGATTGTCAAAATGCGCACAAATTGAATAGCAAAACAAAATCACAAAAACCCAACAATATCACAACATTTTTGACAGGTGAGATCTACCCGGACGAACGGATTCTGAAATAAAATTGAAATGCTTTGTATAAAATAAGCGTCACAATATGAAAGTGACATACGTACTTCTGTATCTGTGTGTTTGTGTGACATTACATCAGTCTATGATTTAAATATGAAAGACTATTTTCCGTGAAAATGGGAAATGTGTAAAAAGTACAATGTATGCACAAATTTTTTTCACAGGTTTTACATTTGCCTGTTTACGTTAAGTTGAAATCAGTGTCAAAAATAGTGAATTTGCTTCAAAACAGATGCAGTTCTTTTATAATAATAATTTACTCATTTAATTTACACATGGATAAATGATACATCTACCGAGACTCGTTCAAAGACCTTTACCACTGCAGCTTACACTGATTAAATGTACTTATTATTAATTGGTTTGTTTTAAAGAAGCATTTGGAGACGTTCGAGCCTTAAGTGCATTGTATAATATATATAGTATTGTGCGACAAGCAGACCCGATCCCTTCCAATTAAATGAAATATAAAAACTTAGTCCGTTTAGGGGCCTTCTTTTGTCACGACAAAGGCCGGGCCTTTGTCATCTTCCCTTTGTGAAATCCTCATTTGCTAGACGCAATCTATGTTGTAGTTCAACTATAAAAAACGTTGTAACATTCAACAGATTCATTCTTTATATAACTGCTGTAAACTCCGTATACAACGAACGTCTAGGGACCATCATAATATGTTCTTTATAACCGGTGTTTGTTAATTATATCGATTTTCATCATAAAATCAAAAAAGAGAAAACGTCGGATTTTCAAGATGGCGACCGTTATCTTTTCGAGAAACTTAACATTCGATAATTCATCAGCAATCTTTTACTTGACCAGTCAAACAAGTAAACGTTGCATTGCCTGTCATTTCCGCTCTCTAAGTCAAACAGTTTTCATCCGATCTCCACCAAACTTGGTGAGAATATTTATGGGCATAGTATTTCGGCCAAGTTTGATAACCTGCAAAATTGCCAAAGGCACTTTTGGATTATGACCCTTGAATTATGCAAATTAGCAAAATTAGTCTTGTCCACTCTCTAAGTCAAGCAATTCTCATCCGATCTTCACGAAACTTAGTGAAATATCAATGGGCATAATGTTACGGCCAATTCGCCCTAGTATGTACTTTTGGATAACAGCCGTTGAATTATTAAAAAAAATTGGCCAAATAAGACTTGTACGCTCTCTAAGTCAAGCAGTTTTCATCCGATCTTCATTAAGCTTGATAAAAATATATGTTGGCATAATGTCTATTCCAAATTCGATAACAAGCACAATCGCTTAATGCACTTTTGAATGATGGCCTTTGAATTATCGAAAAATAGTGAAATTAGCCTTTTCAGCTCCCTTGTTCAAACAGGTGAATAAGCCTTGTTCTCTCTATAGTTCTAACAGGTTTTACAAAATCTATGAACTGCCAGATACTGAGTTATTCCTCATTGTGGGGCGTATTTTATGACAGTTTGTCACTCTTGTTATGATATTCCTATTTTATTACGTCGGGTATTTAATAAATGTAACAGCCATTAAGCAATAGTTAATTAAATAAGTACGAATCACTAATGTTGTGCCGTCTCGTCTTACACAACGTCAAGTATTACTCAGAAACTACATGTCGGAATTTTACCAAACTTGCACTGTTGCACATTGCATTGACATCTTTACAAAAATAGGAAATGGTTCCGGAATATTGCACACAGGGTCCGCTGTTATTAAAGTAGAAAGAACCATTTGAAAATCTCTTATTCGCATAAACCAATGGATAAAATGTCATCAAACTTGCTCTGTAGCATCCTCGTACTGCCCCTTTTCTAAATATAGGAACTGTTTCCGGTCCATTTTACACAGGGTGCGCTGTTTCTAAAATATAACAACCTTAAATGTCTTCTCATGAACTAATAAATGGAATGTCATCGAACTTGCTCTGTAGTTACCTTAACTTGTCATAACTCTACCTATTACTTTAAAACTAGATTACTACATTTCTTAACAATACTACATTATTTTACAGTAGCATTTATAAAGGACTCTATTGCCATAGAGACCAGCGCTAAAATGAGGGTTATCAATAGCATTCAGTAATAGCTCTAGATTTTCCAAGAAGAAAACTATCATTGTCAAAGTCTTAACGTTATGTTTGACTAAGATACCGATCACAAAAACATACATTCTAACCATAATGCAACACAAGATTCAGAAATATTATAATTTATTTCGCAGCATTCTCGATATTTCAGACTGCAGTGACCCTACACCGTCGTCAGGAATAGCCAATTCCACAAATTTTCAGTACAAATCGGTACTCGAGATAAAATGTGATAAAGGTTACAAAATCATCGGAAATTCATCGATCGTCTGCCTGGCTAACGGTAACTGGAGTGGTAATCCTACATGTGACTTGATAGGTGAGACCTCTAGAATATGATATAATGATGTTTATTTATGTGATTCAATCGATTATTTATCAATATTTTTATTTTAATAATAGAGAGTTAATGCAAACTTTGCGAGACATTTCATCCAATATTGGAATTGAATAGCTATTATTACATTTTCTATTATAGACTTGATCAGTCATCCGATTATTAACAAATGTCTGTGCAAAGTTGCCAGTCATAAATCATTCTATAATGTTTCGAAACTTGTTGGAAGTGGAGGCTTATTTTAAGTCTAACTGAAATCACATGTGTATTGAGACTGTCTGTCACGTACTGTCCCGTCTCGTTTCGTCTTACACAATGTCAATTATTTCTCAGAATGTTCATGTCGGATTTTTACCAAACTTGCTCCCTAGCATATTTGCAACGACCTCTTTCCAAAAACAGGAAATGATTCCGTTTTTTTTTGCACACAGGGGCCGCCGTTACTTAAAAAAGAAAATCATTGAACGTATACTTTCCATAAACTTATGGGTTGAATGCCGCCAAACTTGCTTTGTAGCATTTTTACATTGTCCCCTCTCAAATAACAGGGTCCGCTTTTAATAAAATAAGAACACCTATAAAAGGTTTTTTTTCTAATGAACCAGTGGATGGAATGCTCAGTAGCATTCGTGCATTGTTCCCTTCCTAAAAACAGCACACAATGGGTTACTGTTACTAAAATTACAAAAAGTCTTTAAATATAGTTCTATATTCTGCATTACATTAAGTTGAAATAATACATAATTCTGCATATTATGGAGTACTACAGTACTTATTAGAGTACTACTGTAGTAAAAACTACAAGACTACTTTACAGCACGACAGTTTTTTACACACTCATAAAGTACTTTAGTGCCATAGTGACCAGCGCATAAGTGGGGGTTATTAATCTCTTCTAGGGTTAGCTCTACTTTATCCAAGAATAAAACTCTCATAGTCACAGTTTTATTTTTTTTGTTTGAGAAAGATATCGATCAGCAAAACATATATTCTAACCATAATGCAACACAAGATTCAGAAATATTATAATTCATTTCCCAGCATTCTCGATTATTTCAGACTGCAGTGACCCAACACCGTCGTCAGGAATAGCCAGTTCCACAAATTTTCAGTACAGATCGGTAGTCGAGATTAAATGTGATGAAGGTTACAAAATCATGGGAAATTCATCGATTGTCTGCCGTGCTAACGGTAACTGGAGTAGTAGCCCTTCATGTGAACTGATAGGTGAGATCTCTAGAATATGATATAATGCTGTTTATCTATGTGATTCAATCGATTATTTATCTATATAATTATTTCAATAACAGAGAGTTATTGCAAACTTTGCGAGACATTTCATCCAATATTAAAATTGAATGGCTATTAATAATGACTTAATCAGTCATCTGATTATCAACAAATGTCTGTGCAAAATCGCGAGTTACAAATCATTTGATAATGTTTCGAAACTGGTTAAAAGTGGAGGCTTATAATGAACTCAAACAGAAAACACAAAGTTTACAAAGGAAAGTAAGGGCTTTATAGAGATCACGCATGTTGTCCCCTGTCCGTCTGTCACGTTCTGTCCCGTCTCGCCTTACACAATGTCAAGTATTACTCAGAATATAACTGTCGGATTTTTACCAAACTTGCTCTCTAGTATATTTGCAATGACCCCTTTTAAAATACAGGAAATGGTTCCGGTCCTTTGCACACAGGGTCCGCTGTAACTAAAAAAAGAAAGTACTTGATCGTATTCTTCCCACAAATTGATGGATTGAATGCCGCGAAACTAACCCTGTAGCATCCTTAAATTGTCCCCTCTCATAAAAGCAGATTCCTTTGTTAATAAAAACAGAAAACCTTTAAAAGGTGTTTTCTTATGAACCAGTGGATCGAATGCTCAGTAGCATTCGTGCATTGTCCTTCCCAAAAACTACACAGAAGTGGTCACTATAACTAAAATTACGAAATAAAACTTGAAATATAGCACTATATTCTGCATTACAATAAGTTATAATACTACATAACTCTACATATTATGGAGTACTTTACTACAGTAGTAAAGAGTACTAGACTACTTTACAGTACTACAGTTTTTTACACAAGCAAAAAGTAGTTTAGTGCCATAATGACCAGCGTATAAGTGGGAGCTTTACTTTATCCAAAAATAAAACTCTCATTGTCAAAGTCTTAACTCTCTCTTTGTTTGACTAAGATATTGATCAGCAAAACATACATTCTAACCATAATGCAACACAAGATTCAGAAATATTATAATTTATTTCGCAGCATTCTCGATTATTTCAGACTGCAGTGACCCTACACCGTCTTCAGGAATAGCCAATTCCACAAATTTTCAGTACAGATCGGTAGTCGAGATTAAATGTGAGAAAGGTTACAAAATCATGGGAAATTCATTGATCGTATGCCTAGCTAATGGTTACTGGAGTAGTAGCCCTACATGTGATATAGGTGAGATGTCTAGAATAATTATGATATATAGGTAAAATTCGATATTTCTATTATTATCATGTTTACATAAACAAGGAAAAGGGTAGTCAGGTGTAAAATTATCCCTTCATACCTTGTTTGAAAAGGTATATGTACGCAAGTAGAGTCTTGACATATCACCAAAGACGTGTAGCGTAGAGGATAAATCGGCGGCCGTCGAAACTTGGTATCACGAGTTCCAGTCCTGGCTGCGGATTTTTTTTTCAGATTCTACATCCATGTTAGTCTATTGACTATTCACGAAATGTACGGGTTTTTATTAGAAGTAAATGTAAAATGAACTCATAATTATATCTATATACTTGAGGGTAGAAAAAAAAAGTTTGGAAAAGAAAAGCCATGTAGATCAAGACTATGGCAGAAAACAAATGTGCTTAAGCCTGTAAATGTGCAGAAATTGTAAAAACTGTTATGAAGGTTAATTAAGTTATAATGAAAATTAATAAGTAGAATGGTCATGAAACAGCCCCCTCCTTCCCCTCCCCCAAAAAGGGGAATATAAAGAACATAACGAAACTTTAAAAAATGCATTCCGGCTATTCGTTGTCTTCCGGCGATAATGCGAAATCAGACACCTTATCCTCTACGCCATGGTGGCTTTTCGAATAGGCGCCGTTTTTTATCCAATATATCAATTAACGTGTATTCAATCGCAATACTATTTCTTACCTAAAACGTTGCAATGGGATTTTCCGATAATAGTAGCGTTATCGAATTGGATTAGCTACAAATCATTCTATAATGTTACAAAACTGGTTGAAAGTGGGGGCTTATAATAAGTCTAACGGTAAACATATGTGTATTCGGACTCCCGATTTATATAGTAAAGTTGGGGTTATATAGGGATCACGAACGTTGTCCCGTCCGTCCGTTTCGTCTGTCATGTACTGTCCCGTCTCGTCTCGTCTTACACAATGTCAAGTATCATTCAGAATATACATGTCGGATTTGTACCAAACTTGCTTGCTCTGTAATCTGAAATACGTGCTCTTACACTTTTCCCGCATTTAATGAAGGTACTAAAACAGAAGAGCTACTTTCGAACTGTAAGCCAATTTTGCTTTTAGAATTCAAGGTTGTCAGTGCTAATTTCCCATCTTTCCCAGTCGATTCCAAAAAGCGATTTGAGAAGAAAGCGCAAAGTCTCATTGAGTGGTTGTACTCGTTAATAATTGATAAAGTTTATTCCATTAGGTCGGAGACACTATAAAAGTTCCGAATAGGAGATCCGTGAGTTGTACACGTGCTACTGACAGTACTGAATCGATTGTCGCCGACGTCGGATACTCACCGACGACTATTTGATTATATTTGATCATCATGACATCACTAACTTCTGTCAAATCAACATGATTGTTTGATGAAAATCTGATTTATATAGCTTCTGAGTAAAAGACAGAGAAGTGACCTTTATCAAAGAAAAAGTTTCTGTGTAAAAATTACTCTGCAAATTATTGAATTTATTGTCGTAATATATAAACAAAATATGATCTAAACTCGCATTATTTCATAAAACTGTTATAGACTGCAATATTAGTCGAAGGTATTTGACGCTAGTATTACTATTCTCAAATATAGTCATGACACAATAGGAATACCAATTTTAGTTATGGAAGCCAGAACTAAAACAATTAAGCCGTTTCTCTTCTCAGTAATCAATCAACATGCCGGTTGAAGAATGAGAATCACACAAATTTAAATTTTGACTTAGATATCCAGTAAATCAAAAAAGTTAAACAATTGTTAAGAGATGTTAAATTATTCATGATATTAATAGAGAACAATGGTTGGTGTCGGTGTATTTTCAAGTTATCATTGCACAAAATGGGGATCAAAAGTGAAAATAACTACTTTTGGTGTTCACGAGTTTAATTATCGTGATATTACATCGATATGAACCTTTTTTTCTGTTCATTTTATGTCTCTCGCTCTTTTTTTGTTGAGTTTGTTTCGTTAAAATGTCGAAAATCGCGCGAAACGTCGACAGAAAGAATAACACACATGTCACATTAACGACTCATCGGCATATGGTGTCCGGCATTCATTACTCTCGGTGTACATTTTGACATTAATACGGGAAGGAAATTTTGATAATTTTCACTATTAGTAAGTAGACACTGTCGTAATTTAGATATAATCCACCGTTATAATTTATCTATTATAGTATCGCTGTTGTACATCATAATGCATATTCTAAAACATATACAAGCATGATCATTTAAATGTACAAAACTTCTCTATTTAAGTTGTGAGAGACTAGAGACATCACAAATGTTACCACATGTACATTCACGGCTATCTTACTCGATCAGCCCTTACCTGTGGCAAAGCGAAACGTTCGCTATGCAAACCTTCTTGTGAAGAACAAAATACGCAAAAAGGCTAGCTGTCCTCATGTTCTCTTTTTTCATGTAAAACGAGAGCCATGTTAGACATGGTCATCTTCCCCCCCCCCCACCCCCCTCACCCCCCGCCCAGTTCTCTTTCTATGACCAAGAAAGAGGTGAGATGAATAGATATGGTAAAGGTTCTAATTTAATAAGGAATTAGTAATTATGACGTGTTTAGGGTAATTCACCTGCATTGTCTATATGTGAATGTCGCACTACTACTCAAACAATCTGAAATTATATGCTTGCACAAACGTTATAGGTGAAAAATCAATAACGGGAGGTAACTCAAAACCAGTGTATGTTTAAGTTATGGTTCTTGGACACTGTACTGCATTTAAATGCCCTCTGTGACTGTATGTAATATGAATCAATTCCGTTCAGTACTTAAGGAGTTATGGCACTGACAAGAAAAAGTTATAAAGATAATTAATGCAAAAATAGGACAAGCTGGAGTAAAGTGCCTGGAACACTGCACGTCCTCTTAATGTCCTCTGTCTGTGTGTAAAGTTTAAACAAATACCCTTAAATACTTTCGGAGTAATGTTCCGGACAAAAGCTTTATATGAAAATTCAAAAAGTGAAGATAACTAAAAAATATAGTAAGGTATGGTAATGCTTTTAGGACACTGCACTACGTCATAATGTTTTCTGTAAGTGTATGCAATTTGAATCAATTCAGTTCATTATTTAAAGAGTTATGGCCCGCACAACAAAAAGTAATGAAGGGAGCTTTTAAAAAGGACAAGCGAAAGTTAAGGTCTTTGTACACTGCACTTCCTTTTAATAGTCTCTGTCTTTGTGTAGTTTTAACAAATTCACTTGAATACTTTCGGAGTTTTGTTCCTGACAAAAGTGTCATAAAAATTAATCAGGGAAGATAACTCAAAATCAGAGTACGGTAGGTTATGGTTCTTTTTTCTGATAGTCATGTTCACAAAAATCTATAACATCGAGATATCAAAAGATGTATACGGTATATTATATCAGTCGGTTGATCTGCGCTGTCGTTTCTTTCGAGTGGGTTGTATAGTTCTGGATCACACGAGAGGCGTAGCCTCGAGTGTGATCCTGTACTATGCAGCCTACGAGAAAGATACACCCACAGATCAACCGACTGTTATAGTATTCCTTTATTGTAACAACATTATTGTGTTGATAGATATGAAGTTTATACGCATTAGACTTATAAACCCATACGAGAAAGACTGAAAAGGCACGAGTATTTCATTCGATTTTCTCATTCGGTATTATCCAATTGAAAGGTGCCTTACAACGTTAATTTCACAATTCAAAATATCTTTACATTTAACGTATCATTACATCGTCGGTTGAAAGATTCCGAGCTTCCATCCAAAAGCGAGCTACGCCGAAACATATCTGTAAACTTTGTTCCTACTGTTCTCATCGTACTGTACACGTATACTGCAGTAAGCCATGCTACACTATTATTCAATATTAGTTATACAGATTATTGACGGTGTATACGGACTCGTATAGCCTGTTCGTGCCGATATTAGCCCGAGCCGTTAGGCGAGGGTTTATATCGGCACGAACAGGCTATACGAGTCCGTATACACCGTCAAGAATCTGTATAACGAATTTATAATACCGCAGATTTGTTTGAAAGACAAGATAACTACCTGAATTGTCAACAAAATTGTCGAAATATTGCTGTTATATTTATAAATGACAAAAAGCCGATGCCCATGGGAGCCCCCAATTGCTTTACCTTCGTATCATTCCGTACGGCGCTCGTAATCAGCCGATCTTAGTTTTTTCTCGGTAATTCAATAGAAAGAAAAATAATCCTGTGGCTTACGGTGTTTTCGACCCGAGAGCAAAGTATAGCATGGCATTTTGTATTATTTGCAGTCACATAATAATTAATTTCCGTTTAACCGGTCCCATTTCGATTCAATTACGTCATCAGTTCAAGTCTTACGTCACCGAGACAGTAATGTTTTGGCAGACATTTTTGTAGCGTGTGGACTGGATAAACACAGATTTCTTTTTAATTTATTACTTCGGCTTTAAGTTATTGATGTGACACAAAATAAGGATTAACAGCGTTTTATTGGAGTAGGACTTCACATTATTTCAAGACAAGTGAAATAGGACTACAGTAGTGATGCATTAACAGGATAGAAAAGGACATTTGTTTTCAGATTTTCCTCTGATCTGGCGGTATTTTATTTCGTCATTTCAGAGGTTGAATTTGTACATGAATGTCCTGTCAGCAGCCGTTAGTTGCAGAAAGGAATACCATTAATTCGAAGAGTACTTATTAGTGTCAATGACAGTGTTTTCATTTTCAAAAAACAATATTCCACTGCCACTGGGATTCAAGTTCATGCTGAACTTGATCGACTGAAATGAGATTTCATGTCCGTAACCCGTTTTGACTCGGGAGAAACGTAGGTAAAGATAGCATCAATGTAAGTTTTAATGTCTATGAATTTGATTTATTTTTCCAAACGGCATATGCAGTGCTTACAAACGTCGCTGAAAAAATTGAATCGGTGGAACGGCGGCCATTTTGTTTTGAATGTAAACAATGTTTACAGAGTTTCTCTAGCCAATCAGAAAAGGCAAAACCGATGAGGCTTCAAATGGGAGACGGTATATACGGGATTGCTCACGGTATATACGGTCTCATATACAGGGGCTCTTGACCAATCAGAATCTATCAAATTTATCTGCGGTATTATAATATTAGTTATACAGATTCTTGACGGTGTATACGGACTCGTATAGCCTGTTCGTGCCGATATTAGCCCGAGCCGTTAGGCGAGGGTTTATATCGGCACGAACAGGCTATACGAGTCCGTATACACCGTCAAGAATCTGTATAACGAATTTATAATACCGCAGATTTGTTTGAAAGACAAGATAACTACCTGAATTGTCAACAAAATTGTCGAAATATTGCTGTTATATTTATAAATGACAAAAAGCCGATACCCATGGGAGCCCCCAATTCCTTTACCTTCGTATCATTCCGTACGGCGCTCGTAATCAGCCGATCTTAGTTTTTTCTCGGTAATTCAATAGAAAGAAAAATAATCCTGTGTCTTACGGTGTTTTCGACCCGAGAGCAAAGTATAGCATGGCATTTTGTATTATTTGCAGTCACATAATGATTAATTTCCGTTTAACCGGTCCCATTTCGAATATATTACGTCATCAGTTCAAGTCTTACGTCACCGAGACAGTAATGTTTTGGCAGACATTTTTGTAGCGTGTGGACTGGATAAACACAGATTTCTTTTTAATTTATTACTTCGGCTTTAAGTTATTGATGTGACACAAATTAGGATAAACAGCGTTTTATTGGAGTAGGACTTCACATTATTTCAAGACAAGTGAAATAGGACTACAGTAGTGATGCATTAACAGGATAGAAAAGGACATTTGTTTTCAGATTTTCCTCTGATCTGGCGGTCTCGTCATTCCAGAGGTTGAATTTGTACATGAATGTCCTGTCAGCAGCCGTTAGTTGCAGAAAGGAATACCATTAATTCGAAGAGTACTTATTAGTGTCAATGACAGTGTTTTCATTTTCAAAAAACAATATTCAACTGCCACTGGGATTCATGTTCATGGTGAACTTGATCGACAGAAATGAGATTTCATGTCCGTAACCCGTTTTGACTCGGGAGAAACGAAGGTAAAGATAGCATCAATGTAAGTTTTAATGTCTATGAATTTGATTTATTTTTCCAAACGACATGTGCAGTGCTTACAAACGTCGCTGAAAAAATTGAATCGGTGGAACGGCGGCCATTTTGTTTTGAATGTAAACAATGTTTACAGAGTTTCTCTAGCCAATCAGAAAAGGCAAAACCGATGAGGCTCCAAATGGGAGACGGTATATACGGGATTGCTCACGGTATATACGGTCTCATATACAGGGGCTCTTGACCAATCAGAATCTATCAAATTTATCTGCGGTATTATAATAGACTGTATATAACATTTCTGATGCACATTAATACTGGGAAATTAGTCTGAAAACCAAGGTTCAAACAACTGATTTTAATGAGCACGGATAAAGATAAAGTAGATAAATAAAAAAAAGATATTGCCTGGGATAAACTTAGCTCACTACAATGATAAAAATAGAGAAAATAGTATATTTTAAACCTTTTTTCAAGACCTAGGACGGCTGTATGTCTTCAATAAGAATTCGTAAAATTAGCTCAATCGAAAATTCAAAAGCTTACATAATCAAGCATTACTTGCTGAAATCATGTGACTTCTGTCAATGCTCCAATCGGAACATCGCTCGGCTTTTTCCGTAGAAATAATGCAGATCGATGTTCCGATTGTCAATGTTTTAGTGAGCTTCCTATTTTAACATACTGGAGATATAACTACTTCTTCATAAAATGACAAGTCTGTTGACACTATATCTAAAACAAATTCCAAACAGTCTATGCAAATAACGAGATAACTTTGTAAGTACTACTAGTAATGCATTTTAAGAAATATAATAATTACTTGCGATTTTTAGCCACACTTCTTTCCGATTTTGCTGATACATGCACTTAAGAAGTTTTCGGAAATAGATTATTAAACAAAATCAAAACATTTTACAGAAAGCGATTCAACCTCATTAGACTGCGATTTTGATCACGGACTTTGCAACTGGAAACATGGCTACGGACAATTTAAGTGGACATGGGCAAAAGGAGAAACACCGACACCTGATACAGGCCCTGATGCTGATCACACATCTGGAGGTAAGATAAACTATAAGAGTTATTATTGAAGTAGGAAAATATAGTTTTAATATATGTGACCCGGTTTATGAAACTTGGCCCACAAGAAATGTTTGAAAATGTTTGATTTACGTACCTCTGACACTGCTTATAATTGTTATTTAGGAGGATTCAATTCAACTTTGCCTGCATATACATTTGATCTGTATGTTTTCAATATGTCAAACATTACGTGATGTCACTGCGAACAGTTTGTTTCGAAATAATCCGAGTAGATCTAGAACTCTGTGATACTGTAAACATTTCAGTAACACCATAAGATAATTTACTGTAGGGCTATCTTATTACCAAGGTAGTAAAAAGAATGACCCTATGACATGAAAAAGATGTACTATAAGTTTAACCGCACACAGATGTTGTTTCTCTTGGTGTTTCTTGCAAATGATACACTTTAACGTGGACTTGGTATGGTTAGGTTTTACACAGAGTTTTCAAAGACAACGAGTCGTCAGCAGCCTTTTTTTATAAAATACACCGCACATATTAAAAAGTTCTGAAAGAGAAACGAACGATTGCTAATTAGTTTTACATTGTAGGCAATTTATGTAGGAAATGAATGCGAATGATACTTGTATTTTAAAGGCGAGGTTATCAAGTTTAGGTCTGTAAACATGAATGCATAGTATTTTGACATCAGCTTCGTGTTCATTTAATTATTATCATTTATAATATGAGTATCTTTTTTATTAGAGGGCGCTTACGTATACATTGACACAAGTTCAAAAAAGGCTGGGCCGAAGACCAAAGCTACGCTCAAAAGTCCGAAACAGATTCCTGGAAAGTACTGTTTTTCATTATGGTACTACATGTACGGAAGTCATGTTGACAGACTCGCGGTATGGAGGCACGAGAAAAGAAACAGTCTACTCTTCTATATAATGAGAAACCAAGGCATGGGTTGGAAATTTAAAAGCAAAGAGTTTAACACTCCAGTAAACTTTACTGTAAGTACTTACTAAGCTTCTAATTTTTCGTAACTTGTACTGTTATTGCGTATCCTCATAATTCGAACCATTTCTATAAATGAAATTCCTAGAAAGATCTACATTTACTCGAAAATTATTAAAGTTTTTTTCTTTCTTATGAGACTTGTTTACGTTGATGAGAAATGAAACACCGTGTACTCTATACATTTTTCCTGAATGAAAGTCACATTGAAGTGTTCGCGGGAGGAAACTTTAACGGCAAAATCTAGGTGCGTAGCACGCAAGTGTAAATTACGTTCGATGAAAATAGTTCTCTCATTTTCTTCAAATGTTGTTTCAAATAAGTCGTGTTAGAATCGAAATAATAAGTATCCAAGTTCTGTTTATGGTAGAATAACCCTCGGCCTTCGGCCTTCGTGATATATTCTTGCGCATAAAACTCCAATCTCGGGTTATTCTACGATAAACCAAACAAGAATACATATTATTTCTTATTTAACATCCATTTAACCTTGTTTTTAAATATGTTTAGACGATTATTTAAAATGTACAATTGCTGCTAAAGACGTATTCTCACAAACTCCCTAGTCAATGTTGATGAAACGTGGCGGGGATGCTGTACAAAAATGCTAAAATAATTATGTTTTACGCGGAACTCTTATTGTTACGGCAACCAAAAGGAAACACGTGGAAACTCTTTTTTGAAACTAGTGAACAGAATTAAATTTTATTTTACAAATGTTATCAAATGTATCTATATCAAATTTGCTAAAATGAATTTGATCCGTTTAAAAATGACCCCCCCCACACACACACAAAACAAGCACACTCCCGTGGGCGGGGTTGTTTCCTATATATAGATATAGAAACTTAAGAAAATTTCTTTTCTAAAACGACTTGTCAGAAATTATTTTGTAGTCTCATTACACTGAACTAGAATTGTGAAAGTGATGTAAATTCCTGAAAAAGAGAGGCCCCATGGTCTGTTTTTTTTCCAAAATAATCGATATAAACATTTAAATCTTGAAAACCTGTTGTTATAATTATTGAATTTTATTTTAGGATTTGTGTAGTCAGTTATTCACGGAGATTTAATACCACAGTTAGATTTTTATATGCTACACAAATCTCTACTCATGCAGACATAAAATCGTAGGTTGCAGATGTTCTGTGTTGACTCCGGAGAGCGATATAGGACCAATGACCCTCTTGTTTTATTCACGATAAAGCCGTATGGCACACAATGGTAGACCATATTCTTACAATGTGTCATACATAGCTCACTCAGTAATATGATTGTATTTAACCTATTGCATATTTCAATGAATACTCTAATGCATTTGAAGCTTCCGCTTTTCATAGCCATGTTTCTTGACAGCAGAACTGTAATCGCCAAAGAGCGTCCGTTTGGAAATTTTTTGTCTTTAGTCGTCGAGGATATGTATAAATGAAAAATGAACTTAAAACCCCTAAAAAGGAAGTCAATTTTGTCCAGTTACAAAGTCTTACGATCAATGCAATAGCTACAGTATACATGTAGCTATCATGAATAGTTTAACCAATATACAAACTTTATTTGTTACTATTCAATGTCATATTCCTTAATTTACATAATACGGTTATTTTTCCTTAAATATGTCAGATATCAATAGAAGGAAGAGTAAAGAGGAGTTCCAGCAAACATCTTGGTGACATAGCAGTTGATGATGTAGAAATGCGTTCTGGCGCCTGTTCAAAACCTGGTCAGATTTTATGGTATTTTTGACAAACTAGTACAGTATGATACTGACAATAACCTGTTTTTAAAATTGTATAGTTTTGTTTTAAAGCAGGTATGTGACAAGGGTAAGGTGCTGTTAGTATAAATTCTTAAATAAAAACCTGGTGTAAAGATCTGAATTGATCAGTAAAAAAGTGAAAAGGCAAAATGATGGTAATAACAACTTTGTAAGTGACGTTATTTATAAACACTAACAAACTAGGAAAAGAACGCTTTTAAACTTTTTGTTGTTATAGAACATATACTCCGGTATTGCCAAAGCGTTTCGACTATCAACAGAATGTATAACTTTTCATATAATTGTCATTTGTTATTACGCAGGTTGCAGCAATCCAATCCCAACCTATGGGGTTGCCGATGCTACAGACTTCAGTATTGGATCAGTTGTAAATATAGAATGTGAAGATGGTTACAAAATCACAGGAAGATCTCAAGTGACTTGTCTAGAAAGTGGTAAATGGAGCGATAGACCGGAATGTTACCTCATAGGTACAGTCTCCGGCAGTATTTACTGATTTTTACAATAAAATAAATTATGTGCATATACATTCTTTCTGTAAGTGAGATGATACTGCAGTTATTTGAATTTCTTTCATTTTGCCTCCTAGTACACTAAAATGCGACTATTAAGATAAAATGGTGTTTCAATCTTGAAACTTTACATGAGAAGACTTATTTACTACTTTTGATTTTATTTGAAATTTTTACTGTTTTAATTAAGAAATAATAAATGTCTCCCTGATTTAATTTTTTGCATCCAAACGACTGGCTGTATTTTATTCAACAATAGAATATAGGGAACAATTTATTATTTCGATTCTTACACGTGGTTGTCTTTGAAAACTATCCCGAACTTTATTTAACGCGTAAAAGTAGATTACTTCAACCTTAAAACGCAAAAAAACGATTGAACGCGCTGGTTAAACGCGCTGGTTTACATACGTCACGTCGTTACGTCATTTACCGCACGTCGTCCTTGGAAAAACGTTCTGTGTTTTATCGTAAATTAAAATATAGGCTTTTCCTTATATGTTTATAAAGAATAAGCAGCCGCTTGTGTTAGAATATGTTTTAAGGCGTTATCCTTTGTTTGTAGATTGTGGTACACGGAATATAACTAACGGACAATTTACGGCTATATCAGGCACGACGTTTGGACAAACTGCTAAACAGTCCTGTGATTCCGGTTACAAGCTTGAAGGGTATGAGACGGTCATGTGTGCTAAATCCGGCTGGAACGGTACTGAAGCACTATGTACTATCGTTGGTATGTAAAATACAGAAACAAATACGTACATGTATATGTTCATTTAAAATTTTGAAACCCCCTCATCGGGGTCACCGAATTTATATCCCCACCATATTTGTGATATGGGTCAGGGAGTATCCCTACCAGCCTTACAATAACAGAAAATAGAAAATGTATACACACTCACACGCGCGCGTACACACGCACATACATGTAAATATATATTTATTACCTTTCTAGGAAATTTTCAGCCGTTTGATTAGGTAATAATCCGTAAATAGAAATTGATATTATCGGACAAGCCGGTAACATACCCCGTCAGTGTACCCCACGCTTAAGCTGTTCGAAAAATTTAGGGTACGCAAAAACGGCTCTGGTTACAAAAACTATTGGTACGTATATCAACGGAGGATTGATGTAGGAGAAGAATGAGGTTTTCTTTGAAGTTACAAAAAATAATAAATTAACTTCAACACAAAATATCTTCAAGAGTTGAAACCTTAAGAAATGCAAAAAACAACAACAGTGAAACAATGGCCTTTTCTCACTGTTTTTCATTATGAACAACCAAAAATGTACATAAGATTTGTACGTTTTTTCAAACACAAAAGTGAAATTTAGTCTATTTTCATACGAAACACGAAAATATAGAAACATATCAAGATTGAATTTAAGGACGTTGCCCCGGGTATAGGCAAAAAAATAGTGTTTCCAAAAGGTATATATTTTAAGGAAAGTAAGGATATAAATTGTTTAACCGTGCTCAAAACAGTAAATAAAAGTGGGTTATTTCTTGGACTATAGTGTTTAACGGCTTATTTTAGAGACCTATACATCAATCTTAGCCAGGAAAGTGTTCTCGGACCTATAACACTACAGCTAATACTGATTAAATGTACGTAATTGAGTACCAAAGTAGAACTAAACGATTGTCAAACAGTTTTCATCCGATCTCCACCAAACTTGGTGAGAATATTTATGGGCATAGTATTTCGGCCAAGTTTGATAACCTGCAAAATTGCAAAAGGCACTTTTGGATTATGACCCTTGAATTATGCAAATTAGCAAAATTAGTCTTGTCCACTCGCTAAGTCAAGCAGTTCTCATCCGATCTTCACGAAACTTAGTGAAATATCAATGGGCATAATGTTACGGCCAATTCGCCCTATGTACTTTTGGATAACAGCCGTTGAATTATTCAAAAAATGGCCAAATAAGACTTGTACGCTCTCTAAATGAAGCAGTTTTCATCCGATCTGTATTAAGCTTGATGAAAATATATGTTGGCATAATGTCTATGCCAAATTCGATAACAAGCACAGTCGCTTAATGCACTTTTGAATGATGGCCTTTGAATTATCGAAAAATGATGAAATTAGCCTTTTCAGCTCCCTTGTTCAAACAGGTGAAAAAGCCTTGTTCTCTCTATAGTTCTAACAGGTTTTACAAAATCTATGAACTGCCAGATACTGAGTTATTCATCATTGTGGGGCGTATTTTATGACAGTTTGTCACTCTTGTTATGATATTTCTATTTTATTACGTCGGGTATTTAATAAATGTAAGAGCCATAAAGCAATAGTTAATTAAATAAGTACGAATCACTAATGTTGTGCCGTCTCGTCTTACACAACGTCAAGTATTACTCAGAAACTACATGTCGGAATTTTACCAAACTTGCACTGTTGCACATTGCATTGACATCTTTACAAAAATAGGAAATGGTTCCGGAATATTGCACACAGGGTCCGCTGTTACTAAAGTAGAAAGAACTATTTGAAAATCTCTTATTCGCAAATACCAATGAATAAAACGTCATCAAACTTGCTATGTAGCATCCTAGTACTGCCCCTTTTCTAGATATAGGAACTGTTTCTGGTCTATTTTACACAGGGTGCGCTGTTTCTAAAATATAACAACCTTAAACGTCTTCTCATGAACTAATAAATGGAATGTCATCGAACTTGCTCTGTAGTTACCTTAACTTGTCATAACTCTACATATTACTTTAGAACTAGATTATATATTTCTTAACAATACTACATTATTTCACAGTAGCATTTATAAAGTACTCTATTGCCATAGAGACCAGCGCTAAAATGAGGGTTATCAATAGCATTCAGTAATAGCTCTAGATTTTCCAAGAAGAAAACTATCATTGTCAAAGTCTTAACGTTATGTTTGACTAAGATACCGATCACAAAAACATACATTCTAACCATAATGCAACACAAGATTCAGAAATATTATAATTTATTTCGCAGCATTCTCAATTATTTCAGACTGCAGTGACCCTACACCGTCGTCAGGAATAGCCAATTCCACAAATTTTCAGTACAAATCGGTGCTCGAGATAAAATGTGATAAAGGTTACAAAATCATCGGAAATTCATCGATCGTCTGCCTGGCTAACGGTAACTGGAGTAGTAATCCTACATGTGACTTGATAGGTGAGATCTCTAGAATATGATATAATGCTGTTTATTTATGTGATTTATTCGATTATTTATCAATATTTTTATTTAAATAATAGAGAGTTATTGCAAACTTTGCGAGACATTTCATCCAATATTGAAATTGAATAGCTAGTACTTTTTGACTTGATCAGTCATCCCATTATTAACAAATGTCTGTGCAAAGTTGCCAGTCATAAATCATTCTATAATGATTCGAAACTGGTTGAAAGTGGAGGCTAATTGAAAACATATGTGTATTGAGAAGGTCTGTCACGTACTGTCCCGTCTCGTTTCGTCTTACACAATGTCAAGTATTTCTCAGAATATACATGTCGGATTTTTACCAACTTGCTCTCTAGCATATTTGCAACGACCTCTTTCCAAAAACAGGAAATAGTTCCGTTTTATTGCACACAGGAGCCGCCGTTACTTAAAAAAAGAAAATCATTGAACGTATACTTTCCATAAAGAAAATGGTTGAACGCCGCCAAACTTGCTCTGTAGCATCTTTACATTGTCTCCTCTCAAAAAACAGGGTCCGCTTTTAATAAAATAAGAAATCCTATCAAAGTGTTTTTTCTAATGAACTAGTAAATGGAATGCTCAGTAGCATTCGTACATAGTTCCCTTTCTGAAAACTGCACACAATTGGTCACTGTTGCTAAAAGTGTTTAAATATAGCACTATATTCTGCATTACAATAACTTGAAATAATACGTCTTGACACTCTACCTCACAAAAAACAACAAAACACCTTTTGCAGTGAGCTAGACTCGAGATAGATCTGCATAATAATAAGTTGAAATAATACATAACTCTAGTACTTATCAGAGTACTACAGTAGTAAAGAGTACCAGCCTACTTTACAGCACCACAGTTTTGTACACAAGCAAAAAGTACTTCAGTGCCTTGTGACCAGCGCATAAGTGGGGGTTATTAATCACTCCCAGGGTTAGCTCTACTTTATCCAAGAATAAAACTCTCGATGTTTCAGTTTTAACTCTTTGTTTGACAAAAATATCGATCAGCAAAACATTCATTCTAACCATAATGAAACACAAGATTGATTCAGAAAGATGATAACTGATTTCGCAGCATTCCCGCTTATTTCAGACTGCAGTGATCCTACACCGTCGTCAGGAGTAGCCAATTCCACAAATTTTCAGTATAGATCGGTAGTCGAGATTAAATGTGATGAAGGTTACAAAATCATGGGAAATTCATCGATTGTCTGCCGTGCTAACGGTACCTGGAGTAGTAGCCCTACATGTGAACTGATAGGTGAGAGCTCTAGAATAAGATATAATGTTGAGGCTGATAATGAAGTCAAACGGAAAACACAAAGTTTACAAAGGAAAGTTAGGGCTTTATAGAGATCACGCATGTTGTCCCCTGTCCGTCTGTGATGTTCTGTCCCTTCTCGTCTTACACAATGTCAAGTATTACTCAGAATATAACTGTCGGATTTTTTACCAAACTTGCTCTCTAGTATATTTGCAATGACCTCTTTTAAAAAACAGAAAATGGTTCCGGTCCTTTACACACAGGGTCCGCTATAACTTAAAACAGAAAGTCCTTGATCGTATTCTTCCCACAAATTTATGGATTGAATGCCGCCAAACTTGCCCTGTAGTATCCTTAAATTGTCGCCTCTCAACAAGCAGATTCCGTTGTTGATATAGTCAGAAAATCTTTATAAGGCGTTTTCTTGTGAGCCAGTGTATCGAATGCTCAGTAGCATTCGTGCAGTTTCCCTTTTCCTTAAAACTGCACAGAAGTGGTCATTATAACTAAAATTAAGAAAAAACTTTAAATGTGGCACTATATTCTGCATTACAATAAGTTATAATACTACATAACTCTACATATTATGGAGTACTACAGTACTTATCAGATTACTACAGAAGTAAAGAGTACTAGACTACTTTACAGTACTACAGTTTTTTTACACAAGCAAAAAGTAGTTTAGTGCAATAATGACCAGCGTATAAGTGGGGGAAAATTAATCGCTTCCAGTGAAAACTCTACTTTATCCAAGAATAAAGCTCTCGTTGTCACAATCTTAACTCTTTGTTTGACAAAAATGTCGATCAGTAAACACACATTCTAACCATAATTCAACATAAAATTTATAAAGATTATAATAAATTTCGAAGCATTCTCGCTTATTTCAGACTGCAGTGACCCTACACCGTCGTCAGGAATAGCCAATTCCACAAATTTTCAGTACAGATCCGTAGTCGAGATTAATTGTGAGAAAGGTTACAAAATCATGGGAAATTCATCGATCGTATGCCTAGTTAATGGTTACTGGAGTAGTAGCCCTACATGTGAACTGATAGGTGAGATCTCTAGAATATTGTGCTGTTTATTTAGAGTTAGTGCAAACTTTGCGAGACATTTCATCCAATATTAAAATTGAATGGCTATTACTATAGATTTGTTCAGTCATCCGACTACCATCTTATGTCTGTGCAAAGTTGCTAGTTATCAATCATTCTATTATGTTACGAAACTGGTTGAAAGTGTGGGCGTATAATAAATGTAACGGTAAACATATGCGTATTGAGACTCCCGATTTACGTTGGAAAGTTGGGGTTATAAAGGGATCGCGCACGTTGTCCCGTCCTTACGTTCTGTCTGTCATGTACTGTCCCGTCTCGAATCGTCTTACACAATGTCAAGTATTACTCAGAATATACATGTAGGATTTGTACCAAACTTGCTTGCTCTATGATATAAAATACGTGCTCTTACACTTTTCCCGCGTTGAAAGAAGGTACTAATTTCGAACTGTAGGCCAATTTTGCTTTTAGAATTCAAGGTTGTCAGTGCTAATTTCCCATCTTTCCCAACCGATTCCAATAACCGATTTTAGAGGAAAGCGCAAAATCTCATTGAGTGGTTGTACCCGTTTAAAATTGATAAAGTTTATTGCGTTAGGTCGAGAGCACTATAAACGTTCCGAATAGGAGATCTGTGAGTTGTACACGTGCTACTGACATAACTAAATCGATTGTCACCGACGTGGGATGCTCACCGACGACTATTTGATTATATTTGATCATCATGACATCACTAACTTCTGTCAAATCAACATGATTGTTTGATGAAAATCTGATTTATATAGCTTCTGAGTAAAAGACAGAGAAGTAACTTTTATCAAAGTTAAAGTTTCTGTGTAAAATCACACTGCAAATTATTGAATTTATTGTCGTTATATATAAACAAAATATGATCTAAACTTGCATTTTTTCATAAAACTGTTATATACTGCAATATAAGTCGAAGGTATTTGACGCTAGTATTACTATTCTCAAATATGGTCAACTGACACAAAAGAAATACCAATTTTAGTTATGGAAGCCAGAACTAAAACAATTAAGCCGTTTCTCTTCTCAGTAATCAATCAACATGCCGGTTGAAGAATGAGAATCACAAATTTAAATTTTGACTTAGATATCCAGTAAATCAAAAAGTTAAACAATTGTTAAGAGATTTTAAATTTTTCATGATATTAATAGAGAACAATGGTTGGTGTCGGTGTATTTTCAAGTTATCATTGCACAAAATGGGGATCAAAAGTGAAAATAACTACTTTTGGTGTTCACGAGTTTAATTATCGTGATATTACATCGATATCAACTTTTTTTTCTGTTTATTTTATGTCTCTCGCTCTTTTTTGTTGAGTTTTTTCGTTAAAATGTCGAAAATCGCGCGAAACTTCGACAGAAACATTAACGACTCATCGTCATATGGTGTCCGGCATTCATTACTCTCGGTGTACATTTTGACATTAATACGGGAAGGAAATTTTGATAATTTTCACTAAGTAGACAGTGACGTAATTTAGATATAATCCACCGTTATAATTTATCTATTATAGTCTCACTGTTGTACATCATAATGCATATTCTAAAACATATACAAGCATGATCATTTAAATGTACAAAACTTCTCTATTTAAATTGTGAGAGACTAGAGACATCACAAATGTTACCACATGTACATTCACGGCTAGCTTCCTCGATCAGACCTTACCTGTGGCGAAGCGAAACGTTCGCTATGCAAACCTTCTTGTGAAGAACAAAATACGCAAAAAGGCTAGCTGTCCTCATGTTCTCTTTTTTCATGTAAAACAAGAGCCATGTTAGACATGGTGATTCCCCCCCCATCCCCCCCCACACGAGTGCTTTTTTCTATGACCAAGAAAGAGGTGAGAGGAATAGATATGGTATAGGTTCAAATTTAATAAGGAATTAGTAATTATGACGTGTTTAGGGTAATTCACCTGCATTGTCTATATGTGAATGTCGCACTACTACTCAAACAATCTAAAATTATATGCTTGCACAAACGTTATAGGTGAAAAATCAATAACGGGAGGTAACTCAAAACCAGTGTAAGTTTTAGTTATGGTTCTTGGACACTGTACTGCATTTAAATGCCCTCTGTGACTGTATGTAATTTGAATCAATTCCGTTCAGTACTTAAGGCGTTATGGCACTGACAAGAAAAAGTTATAAAGATAATTAATGCAAAAATAGGACAAGCTGGAGTAAAGGTCCTTGGACACTGCACGTCCTCTTAATGTCCTCTGTCTGTGTGTAAAGTTTAAACAAAGTCCCATAAATACTTTCGGAGTAATGTTCCGGACAAAAGCTTTATATGAAAATTCAAAAAGTGAAGATAACTAAAAATATAGTAAGGTATGGTAATGCTTTTAGGACACTGCACTATGTCATTATGTTTTCTGTAAGTGTATGCAATTTGAATAAATTCAGCTCATTATTTAAGGAGTTATGGCCCGCACAACAAAAAGTAATGAAGGAAGCTTTTAAAAAGGACAAGCGAAAGTTAAGGTCTTTGTACACTGCACTTCCTTTTAATATTCTCTGTCTTTGTGTAAATTTTTAACAAATTCACTTGAATACTTTCGGAGTTTTGTTCCTGACAAAAGTGTCATGAAAAATCAATCAGGGAAGATAACTCAAAATTAGAGTACGGTACGGTTATGGTTCTTTTTTCTGATAGTCATGTTCACAAAAATCTATAACATCGAGATATCAAAAGATATATACGGTATATTATATCAGTCGGTTGATCTGCGCTGTCGTTTCTTTCGAGTGGGATATAGTTCTGGATCACACGAGAGGCATAGCCTAGTAGCCTGTACTATCAGCCTACGTGAAGATACACCCACAGATCAACCGACTGTTACAGTATTCCTTTTATTGTACATTTTGTGTTGATAGATATGATTTTATACGCTTATTACAACCCATAGAGAAGACGAAAAGGCCCGGGTTTTTCATTGGATTTTCCCATTCGGTATTATCCAATTGAAAGGTGCCTTACACTATTTCTCAATTCAAAATATCTTTACTTCTTCTTATCATTACATCGTCGGTTGAAAGATTCCGAGAAAAAGCGAGCTACGCCGAAACATATCTGTAAACTTTGTTCTTACTGTTCTCATCGTACTGTACACGTATACTGTAGTAAGCCATGCTACACGTTTATTCAATGGAATGTATATAACATTTCTGATGCACATTAATACTGAAAAAGAAAGTCTGAAAACCAAGGTTCAAACAACTGATTTTAGTGAGCACAGATCAAGATGAAGTAGATAAATAAAAAAAAGATATTGCCTGGGATAAATTTAGCTCACTACAATGATAAAGATAGAGAAAATGGTATATTTTAAACCTTATTTCAAGATCTAGGACGGCTGTATGTCTTCAATAATAATTCGTAAAATTAGCTCAATCGAAAATTTCAAAAGCTTACATAATCAAGCATTACTTGCTGTAATCATGTGACTTCTGTCAATGCTCCAATCGGAACATCGCTCTGCTTTTTCCGTAGAAATAATGCAGATCGATGTTCCGATTGTCAATATTCTAGTGAGCTTCCTATTTTAACATGCTGGAGATATAACTACTTCTTCATAAAATGACAAGTCTGTTGACACTATATTTAAAAAAAATTCCAAACAGTCTATGCAAATAACGAGCTAACTTTGTAAGTACTACTAGATATGCATGCTCAGAAACCACATGTCAGAATTTAACCAAACTTGCACTGTTGCACATTGCATTGTCATCTTTACAAAAATAGGAAATGGTTCCGGAATATTGCACACAGGGTCCGCTGTTACTAAAGTAGAAAGAACCATTTGGAAATCTCTTATTCGCAAATACCAATGGATAAAATGTCATCAAACTTGCTCTGTAGCATCCTAGTACTGCCCCTTTTCTAGATATAGGAACTGTTTCCGGTCCATTTTACACAGGGTGCGCTGTTTCTAAAATATAACAACCTTAAACGTCTTCTCATGAACTAATAAATGGAATGTCATCGAACTTGCTCTGTAGTTACCTTAACTTGTCATAACTCTACATATTACTTTAGAACTAGATTATATATTTCTTAACAATACTACATTATTTTACAGTAGCATTTATAAAGTACTCTATTGCCATAGAGACCAGCGCTAAAATGAGGGTTATCAATAGCATTCAGTAATAGCTCTAGATTTTCCAAGAAGAAAACAATCATTGTCAAAGTCTTAACGTTATGTTTGACTAAGATACCGATCACAAAAACATACATTCTTACCATAGTGCAACACAAGATTCAGAAATATTATAATTTATTTCGCAGCATTCTCAATTATTTCAGACTGCAGTGACCCTACACCGTCGTCAGGAATAGCCAATTCCACAAATTTTCAGTACAAATCGGTACTCGAGATAAAATGTGATAAAGGTTACAAAATCATCGGAAATTCATCGATCGTCTGCCTGGCTAACGGTAACTGGAGTAGTAATCCTACATGTGACTTGATAGGTGAGATCTCTAGAATATGATATAATGCTGTTTATTTATGTGATTTATTCGATTATTTATCAATATTTTTATTTAAATAATAGAGAGTTATTGCAAACTTTGCGAGACATTTCATCCAATATTGAAATTGAATAGCTAGTACATTTTGACTTGATCAGTCATCCCATTATTAACAAATGTCTGTGCAAAGTTGCCAGTCATAAATCATTCTATAATGATTCGAAACTGGTTGAAAGTGGAGGCTAATTGAAAACATATGTGTATTGAGACTGTCTGTCACGTACTGTCCCGTCTCGTTTCGTCTTACACAATGTCAAGTATTTCTCAGAATATACATGTCGGATTTTTACCAACTTGCTCTCTAGCATATTTGCAACGACCTCTTTCCAAAAACAGGAAATAGTTCCGTTTTGTTGCACACAGGGGCCGCCGTTACTTAAAAAAAGAAAATCATTGAACGTATACTTTCCATAAAGAAAATGGTTGAACGCCGCCAAACTTGCTCTGTAGCATCTTTACATTGTCTCCTCTCAAAAAACAGGGTCCGCTTTTAATAAAATAAGAAAACCTATCAAAGTGTTTTTTTCTAATGAACTAGTAAATGGAATGCTCAGTAGCATTCGTTCATAGTTCCCTTTCTGAAAACTGCACACAATTGGTCACTGTTGCTAAAAGTGTTTAAATATAGCACTATATTCTGCATTACAATAACTTGAAATAATACGTCTTGACACTCTACCTCACAAAAAACAACAAAACACCTTTTGCAATGAGCTAGACTCGAGATAGATCTGCATAATAATAAGTTGAAATAATACATAACTCTGCATATTATGTAGTTCTACAGTACTTATCAGAGTACTACAGTAGTAAAGAGTACCAGCCTACTTTACAGCACCACAGTTTTGTACACAAGCAAAAAGTACTTCAGTGCCTTGTGACCAGCGCATAAGTGGGGGTTATTAATCACTCCCAGGGTTAGCTCTACTTTATCCAAGAATAAAACTCTCGATGTTTCAGTTTTAACTCTTTGTTTGACAAAAATATCGATCAGCAAAACATTCATTCTAACCATAATGAAACACAAGATTGATTCAGAAAGATGATGATTGATTTCGCAGCATTCCCGCTTATTTCAGACTGCAGTGATCCTACACCGTCGTCAGGAGTAGCCAATTCTACAAATTTTCAGTACAGATCGGTAGTCGAGATTAAATGTGATGAAGGTTACAAAATCATGGGAAATTCATCGATTGTCTGCCGTGCGAACGGTACCTGGAGTAGTAGCCCTACATGTGAACTGATAGGTGAGAGCTCTAGAATAAGATATAATGCTGTTTATCTATGTGATTCAATCGATTATATATCAATATCATCATTTCAATAACAGAGAGTTATTGCAAACTTTGTTAGACATTTCATCCAATATTAATTGAATGGTTATTAATATTTACTTCCGATTATCAACAAATGTCTGTGCAAAGTTGCCAATCAGAAATCATTTGCTTATGTTTAGAAACTGGTTAAAAGTTGAGGCTGATAATGAAGTCAAACGGAAAACACAAAGTTTACAAAGGAAAGAAAGGGCTTTATAGAGATCACGCATGTTGTCCCCTGTCCGTCTGTGATGTTCTGTCCCTTCTCGTCTTACACAATGTCAAGTATTACTCAGAATATAACTGTCGGATTTTTTACCAAACTTGCTCTCTAGTATATTTGCAATGACCTCTTTTAAAAAACAGAAAATGGTTCCGGTCCTTTACACACAGGGTCCTCTATAACTTAAAACAGAAAGTCCTTGATCGTATTCTTCCCACAAATTAATGGATTGAATGCCGCCAAACTTGCCCTGTAGTATCCTTAAATTGTCGCCTCTCAAAAAGCAGATTCCGTTGTTGATATAGTCAGAAAATCTTTATAAGGCGTTTTCTTGTGAGCCAGTGTATCGAATGCTCAGTAGCATTCGTGCAGTGTCCCTTTTCCTTAAAACTGCACAGAAGTGGTCATTATAACTAAAATTAAGAAAAAACTTTAAACGTGGCACTATATTCTGCATTACAATAAGTTATAATACTACATAACTCTACATATTATGGAGTACTTCAGTACTTATCAGATTACTACAGAAGTAAAGAGTACTAAACTACTTTACAGTACTACAGTTTTTTTACATAGGCAAAAAGTAGTTTAGTGCCATAATGACCAGCCTATAAGTGGGGGAGGGTTGGGGCGGGGGGGGGGAATAATCGCTCCCAGTGAAAGCTCTACTTTATCCAAGAATAAAGCTCTCGTGGTCACAGTCTTAACTCTTTGTTTGACAAAAATGTCCATCAGTAAACACAAATTCTAACCATAATTCAACATAAAATTTATAAAGATTATAATAAATTTCGAAGCATTCTCGCTTATTTCAGACTGCAGTGACCCTACACCGTCGTCAGGAATAGCCAATTCCACAAATTTTCAGTACAGATCCGTAGTCGAGATTAATTGTGAGAAAGGTTACAAAATCATGGGAAATTCATCGATCGTATGCCTAGTTAATGGTTACTGGAGTAGTAGCCCTACATGTGAACTGATAGGTGAGATCTCTAGAATAATATGATATTGTGCTGTTTATTTAGAGTTAGTGCAAACTTTGCGAGACATTTCAATAATTAAATTGAATGGTTGTTCAGTCATCCGACTATCATCTTATGTCTGTGCAAAGTTGCTAGTTATCAATCATTCTATTATGTTACGAAACTGGTTGAAAGTGTGGGCTTATAATAAATGTAACGGTAAACATATGCGTATTGAGACTCCCGATTTACGTAGTATAGTTGGGGTTATAAAGGGATCGCGCACGTTGTCCCGTCCGTACGTTCTGTCTGTCATGTACTGTCCCGTCTCGTATTGTCTTACACAATGTCAAGTATTACACAGAATATACATGTAGGATTTTTACCAAACTTGCTTGCTCTATGATATAAAATACGTGCTCTTACACTTTTCCCGCATTGAAAGAAGGTACTAATTTCGAACTGTAGGCCAATTTTGCTTTTAGAATTCAAGGTTGTCAGTGCTAATTTCCCATCTTTTCCCGACCGATTCCACAAAGCGATTTTAGAGGAAAGCGCAAACTCTCATTGAGTGGTTGTACCCGTTTAATATTTATAAAGTTTATTGCGTTAGACCGAGAACACTATAAACGTTCCGAATAGGAGATCTGTGAGTTGTACACGTGCTACTGACATAACTAAATCGATTGTCACCGACGTGGGATGCTCACCGACGACTATTTGATTATATTTGATCATCATGACATCACTAACTTCTGTCAAATCAACATGATTGTTTGATGAAAATCTGATTTATATAGCTTCTGAGTAAAAGACAGAGAAGTAACTTTTATCAAAGCAAAAGTTTCTGTGTAAAAATTACACTGCAAATTATTGAATTTATTGTCGTTATATATAAACAAAATATGATCTAAACTTGCATTATTTCATAAAACTGTTATATACTGCAATATTAGTCGAAGGTATTTGACGCTAGTATTACTATTCTCAAATATGGTCAACTGACACAAAAGAAATACCAATTTTAGTTATGGAAGCCAGAACTAAAACAATTAAGCCGTTTCTCTTCTCAGTAATCAATCAACATGCCGGTTGAAGAATGAGAATCACACAAATTTAAATTTTGACTTAGATATCCAGTAAATCAAAAAAGTTAAATAATTGTTAAGAGATTTTAAATTTTTCATGATATCAATAGAGAACAATGGTTGGTGTCGGTGTATTTTCAAGTTATCATTGCACAAAATGGGGATCAAAAGTGAAAATAACTACTTTTGGTGTTCACGAGTTTAATTATCGTGATATTACATCGATATCAACCTTTTTTTCTGTCTATTTTATGTCTCTCGCTCTTTTTTGTTGAGTTTGTTTCGTTAAAATGTCGAAAATCGCGCGAAACGTCGACAGAAAGCATAACACACATGTCACATTAACGACTCATCGTCATATGGTGTCCGGCATTCATTACTCTCGGTGTACATTTTGACATTAATACGGGAAGGAAATTTTGATAATTTTCACTAAGTAGACAGTGACGTAATTTAGATATAATCCACCGTTATAATTTATCTATTATAGTCTCACTGTTGTACATCATAATGCATATTCTAAAACATATACAAGCATGATCATTTAAATGTACAAAACTTCTCTATTTAAAATGTGAGAGACTAGAGACATCACAAATGTTACCACATGTACATTCACGGCTAGCTCACTCGATCAGCCCTTACCTGTGGCGAAGCGAAACTTTCGCTATGCAAACCTTCTTGTGAAGAACAAAATACGCAAAAAGGCTAGCTGTCCTCATGTTCTCTTTTTTCATGTAAAACAAGAGCCATGTTAGACATGGTCATCCCCCCCCGCCCCGCCCCCCCCCGCCGAGTGCTCTTTCTATGACCAAGAAAGAGGTGAGAGGAATAGATATGGTATAGGTTCAAAGGAATTAGTAATTATGACGTGTTTATGGTAATTCACCTGCATTGTCTATGTGTGAATGTCGCACTACTACTCAAACAATCTAAAATTATATGCTTGCACAAACGTTATAGGTGAAAAATCAATAACGGGAGGTAACTCAAAACCAGTGTAAGTTTTAGTTATGGTTCTTGGACACTGTACTGCATTTAAATGCCCTCTGTGACTGTATGTAATATGAATCAATTCCGTTCAGTTCTTAAGGAGTTATGGCACTGACAAGAAAAAGTTATAAAGATAATTAATGCAAAAATAGGACAAGCTGGAGTACAGGTCCTTGGACACTGCACGTCCTCTTAATGTCCTCTGTCTGTGTGTAAAGTTTAAACAAAGTCCCATAAATACTTTTGGAGTAATGTTCCGGACAAAAGCTTTATATGAAAATTCAAAAAATGAAGATAACTAAAAATATAGTAAGGTATGGTAATGCTTTTAGGACACTGCACTGCGTCATTATGTTTTCTGTAAGTGTATGCAATTTGAATAAATTCAGCTCATTATTTAAGGAGTTATGGCCCGCACAACAAAAAGTAATGAAGGGAGCTTTTAAAAAGGACAAGCGAAAGTTAAGGTCTTTGTACACTGCACTTCCTTTTAATATTCTCTGTCTTTGTGTAAAGTTTTAACAAAATTACTTGAATACTTTCGGAGTTTTGTTCCTGACAAAAGTGTCATGAAAAATCAATCAGGGAAGATAACTCAAAATTAGAGTACGGTACGGTTATGGTTCTTTTTTCTGATAGTCATGTTCACAAAAATCTATAACATCGAGATATCAAAAGATATATACGGTATATTATATCAGTCGGTTGATCTGCGCTGTCGTTTCTTTCGAGTGGGATATAGTTCTGGATCACATGAGAGGCGTAGCCTCGAGTGTGATCCTGTACTATGCAGCCTACGAGAAAGATACACCCACAGATCAACCGACTGTTATAGTATTCCTTTTATTGTAACAACATTATTGTGTTGATAGATATGAATTTTATATGCATTAGAGTTATAAACCCATACGAGAAAGACTGAAAAGGCACGAGTATTTTATTGGATTTTCTCATTCGGTATTATCCAATGGTGCCTTACAACGTTAATTTCTCAATTCAAAATATCTTTACATTCTACTTATCATTACATCGTCGGTTGAAAGATTCCGAGCGAGCTACGCCGAAACATATCTGTAAACTAAGTTCCTACTATTCTCATCATACTGTACACGTATACTGCAGTAAGCCATGCTACACGTTTATTCAATGGACTGTATATAACATTTCTGATGCACATTAATACTGGGAAAGAAAGTCTGAAAACCAAGGTTCAAACAACTGATTTTAATGAGCACAGATAAAGATGAAGTAGACAAATAAAAAGAACGATATTGCCTGGGATAAATGTAGCTCACTACAATGATAAAGATAGAGAAAATAGCATATTTTAAACCTTATTTCAAAACCTAGGACGGCTGTATGTCTTCAATAATAATTCGTAAAATTAGCCTAATCGAAAATTTGAAAAGCTTACATAATCAAGAATTACTTGCTGTAATCATGTGACTTCTGTCAATGCTCCAATCGGAACATCGCTCGGCTTTTTCCGTAGAAATAATGCAGATCGATGATCCGATTGTCAATGTTCTAGTGAGCTTCCTATTTTAACATACTGGAGATATAACTACTTCTTCTTAAAATGACAAGTCTGTTGACACTATATTTAAAAAACTTTCCAAACAGTCTATGCAAATAACGAGCTAACTTTGTAAGTACTACTAGATATGCATTCTCAGAAACCACATGTCGGAATTTTACCAAACTTGCACTGTTACACATTGCATTGACATCTTTACAAAAATAGGAAATGGTTCCGGAATATTGCACACAGGGTCCGCTGTTACTAAAGTAGAAAGAACCATTTGGAAATCTCTTATTCGCAAATACCAATGGATAAAATGTCACCAAACTTGCTCTGTAGCATCCTAGTACTGCCCCTTTTCTAGATATAGGAACTGTTTCCGGTCCATTTTACACAGGGTGCGCTGTTTCTAAAATATAACAACCTTAAACGTCTTCTCATGAACTAATAAATGGAATGTCATCGAACTTGCTCTGTAGTTACCTTAACTTGTCATAACTCTACATATTACTTTAGAACTAGATTATATATTTCTTAACAATACTACATTATTTTACAGTAGCATTTATAAAGTACTCTATTGCCATAGAGACCAGCGCTAAAATGAGGGTTATCAATAGCATTCAGTAATAGCTCTAGATTTTCCAAGAAGAAAACTATCATTGTCAAAGTCTTAACGTTATGTTTGACTAAGATACCGATCACAAAAACATACATTCTAACCATAACGCAACACAAGATTCAGAAATATAATTTATTTCGCAGAATTATCGATTATTTCAGACTGCAGTGACCCTACACCGTCGTCAGGAATAGCCAATTCCACAAATTTTCAGTACAAATCGGTACTCGAGATAAAATGTGATAAAGGTTACAAAATCATCGGAAATTCATCGATCGTCTGCCTGGCTAACGGTAACTGGAGTGGTAATCCTACATGTGACTTGATAGGTGAGATCTCTAGAATATGATATAATGCTGTTTATTTATGTGATTTATTCGATTATTTATCAATATTTTTATTTAAATAATAGAGAGTTATTGCAAACTTTGCGAGACATTTCATCCAATATTGAAATTGAATAGCTAGTACATTTTGACTTGATCAGTCATCCCATTATTAACAAATGTCTGTGCAAAGTTGCCAGTCATAAATCATTCTATAATGATTCGAAACTGGTTGAAAGTAGAGGCTAATTGAAAACATATGTGTATTGAGACTGTCTGTCACGTACTGTCCCGTCTCGTTTCGTCTTACACAATGTCAAGTATTTCTCAGAATATACATGTCGGATTGTTACCAACTTGCTCTCTAGCATATTTGCAACGACCTCTTTCCAAAAACAGGAAATAGTTCCGTTTTATTGCACATGGGCCGTCGTTACTTAAAAAAAGAAAATCATTGAACGTATACTTTCCATAAAGAAAATGGTTGAATGCCGCCAAACTTGCTCTGTAGCATCTTTACATTGTCTCCTCTCAAAAAACAGGGTCCGCTTTTAATAAAATAAGAAAACCTATCAAAGTGTTTTTTCTAATGAACTAGTAGACGGAATGCTCAGTAGTATTCGTGCATAGTTCCCTTTCTGAAAACTGCACACAATTGGTCACTGTGGCTAAAAGTGTTTAAATATAGCACTATATTCTGCATTAGAATAAGTTGAAATAATACGTCTTGACACTCTACCTCACAAAAAACAACAAAACACCTTTTGCAATGAGCTAGACTCGAGATAGATCTGCATAATAATAAGTTGAAATAATACATAACTCTGCACATTGTGTAGTACTACAGTACTTATCAGAGTACTACAGTAGTAAAGAGTACCAGCCTACTTTACAGCACCACAGTTTTGTACACAAGCAAAAAGTACTTCAGTGCCTTGTGACCAGCGCATAAGTGGGGGTTATTAATCACTTCCAGGGTTAGCTCTACTTTATCCAAGAATAAAACTCTCGATGTTTCAGTTTTAACTCTTTGTTTGACAAAAATATCGATCAGCAAAACATTCATTCTAACCATAATGAAACACAAGATTGATTCAGAAAGATGATTATTGATTTCGCAGCATTCCCGCTTATTTCAGACTGCAGTGATCCTACACCGTCGTCAGGAGTAGCCAATTTTACAAATTTTCAGTACAGATCGGTAGTCGAGATTAAATGTGATAAAGGTTACAAAATCATGGGAAATTCATCGATTGTCTGCCGTGCGAACGGTACCTGGAGTAGTAGCCCTACATGTGAACTGATAGGTGAGAGCTCTAGAATATGATATAATGCTGTTTATCTATGTGATTCAATCGATTATATATCAATATCATCATTTCAATAACAGAGAGTTATTGCAAACTTTGTTAGACATTTCATCCAATATTAATTGAATGGTTATTAATATTGACTTAAGCAGGCATCTGATTATCAACAAATGTCTGTGCAAAATTGCCAGTCAGAAATCATTTGCTTATGTTTAGAAACTGGTTAAAAGTTGAGGCTGATAATGAAGTCAAACGGAAAACACAAAGTTTACAAAGGAAAGTAAGGGCTTTATAGAGATCACGCATGTTGTCCCCTGTCCGTTTGTCACGTTCTGTCCCTTCTCGTCTTACACAATGTCAAGTATTACTCAGAATATAACTGTCGGATTTTTTACCAAACTTGCTCTCTAGTATATTTGCAATGACCCCTTTTAAAATACAGGAACTGGTTCCGGTCCTTTGCACACAGGGTCCGCTGTAACTTAAAAAAGAAAGTCCTTGATCGTATTCTTCCCACAAGTTAATGGATTGAATGCCGCCAAACTTGCCCTGTAGTATCCTTAAATTGTCGCCTCTCAAAAAGCAGATTCCGTTGTTAATAAAGACAGAAACTCTTTATAAGGCGTTTTTATGAGCCAGTGCAACGAATGCTCAGTAGCATTCATGCATTGTCCCCTTCCTAAAAACTGCACAGAAGTGGTCATTATAACTAAAATTAAGAAAAGACTTTAAATGTAGCACTATATTCTGCATTACAATAAGTTATGATACTACATAACTCTACATATTATGGAGTACTACAGTACTTATCAGATTACTACAGAAGTAAAGAGTACTAGACTAATTTACAGTACTACAGGTTTTTTTGCGCAAGCAAAAAGTAGTTTAGTGCCATAATGACCAGCGTATAAATGGGGGGAATTTAATCGCTTCCAGTGAAAGCTCTACTTTATCCAAGAAAAAAACTCTCATTGTCACAGTCTTATATAACTCTTTGTTTGACAAAAATATCGATCATTCTAACCATAATTCAACACAAAATTCATAAAGATTATAATAGATTTCGAAGCATTCTCGCTTATTTCAGACTGCAGTGACCCTACACCGTCGTCAGGAATAGCCAATTCCACAAATTTTCAGTACAGATCGGTAGTCGAGATTAAATGTGATGAAGGTTACAAAATCATAGGAAATTCATTGATCGTATGCCTAGCTAATGGTTACTGGAGTAGTAGCCCTACATGTGAACTGATAGGTGAGATGTCTAAAATATGATATGATGCTGTTTATTTATTTGATTTAATCGATTATTTATTATTTCAGTAACATATAATTATTGCATACTTTGCGAGACCTTTCATCCAATATTAAAATTGAATGGCTATTATAATTATAGATTTGTTCAGTCATCTGACTATCATCTTATGTCTGTGAAAAGTTGCTAAAGTGTTACAAATCATTCTATAATGTTACGAAACTGGTTGAAAGTGCGGGCTTATAATAAGTCTAACGGCAAACATATTTGTATTGAGGCTCCCGATTTACATAGTAAAGTTGGGGTTATAAAGGGATCACGCACGTTGTCCCGTCCGTCCGTTCCGTACTTTCTGTACTTATCATTACATTGTCGATTGAAAGATTCCGAGCTTCCGGCCGAAAGCCAGCTACGTCGAAACATATCTGTAAACTTTGTTCTTACTGTTCTCATCGTACTCACTGTACACTTATACTGCAGTAAGGCATGCTACACGTTTATTTAATGGACTGTATATAACATTTCTGATGCACATTAATACTGGGAAAGAAAGTCTGAAAACCAAGGTTCAAACAACTGATTTTAATTAGCACAGATAACGTTGACGTAGATAAATAAAAAATATATTGCCAGGGATAAATTTAGCTCACTACAATGATAAAGATAGAGAAAATAGTATATTTTAAACCTTATTTCAAGACTTAGGATGGCTGTATGTCTTCAATAATAATTCGTAAAATTAGCCTAATCGAAAATTTGAAAAGCTTACATAATCAAGCATTACTTGCTGTAATCATGTGACTTCTGTCAATGCTCCAATCGGAACTCGCTCGGCTTTTTCCGTAGAAATAATGCAGATCGATGTTCCAATTGTCAATGTCCTAGTGAGCTTCCTATTTTAACATACTGGAGATATAACTACTTCTTCATAAAATGACAAGTCAACTTTGTAAGTACTACTAGATATGCTTTTTAGAATTATATTAGTAATAAATAATATCATTAATTACTTGAGATTTTTGGCGTCACTTCAGTCTTTCCGATTTTGCTGATACATGCACTAAAGAAGTTTCTGGAAATCGATTTATAAACAAAATCAAAACATTTTACAGAAAGCGATACAACCTCATTAGACTGCGATTTTGATCACGGACTTTGCAACTGGAAACATGGCTACGGACAATTTAAGTGGACATGGGCAAAAGGAGAAACACCGACACCTGATACAGGCCCGGATGCTGATCACACATCTGGAGGTAAGATAAACTATAAGAGTTATTATTGAAGTAGGCACATATAGTTTGAATACATTTGATCTGTATGTTTTCAATATGTCAAACATTACGTGATGTCACTTCGAACAGTTTGTTCCGAAATAATCCGAGTAGATCTAGAACTCTATGCCTTTTTTTTATAAAACACACCGCACATATAAAAAAGTTCTGAAAGAGAAACGAACGATTGTTTATTAGTTTTACAGTGTAGGCAATTTATGTAGGAAATGAATTCGAATGATACTTGTATTTCAAAGGCAAGGTTATCAAGTTTAGGTCTCTGAACATGAATACATAGTTTTATGACAAAAAAGAACCTCTGTCCACTTCGTGTTCATTTAATTATTATCATTAATAATATGAGTATCTTTTTTATTAGAGGGCGCTTACGTATACATTGACACAAGTTCAACGAAGGCTAGGCCGAAGACCAAAGCTACGCTCAAAAGTCCGAAACAGATTGCTGGAACGTACTGTTTTTCATTATGGTACTACATGTACGGAAGTCATGTTGACAGACTCGCGGTATGGAGGCACCAGAATAGGAACAGTCTTCTGTTCTTTATAGTGAGAAACCAAGGCATGGGTTGGAAATTTAAAAGCAAGGAGTTTTACACTTCAGCAAACTTTACTGTAAGTACTTACTTAGCTTCCAGTAAATCAAGTAAAGCATATTAGGCACATTAACGTCCGGAAAAGGAATTCTTGCATATCGGATCGGCATTTCCGGTGATTTTGCCCATGCCGGAAAAACCGGTCTGGCACCCCTCCTATGCCAGACGACTTTCGTGAATTACTTATGACGTAACGTTATAAACATTGTGACGTCAATTTCCCAAACATAACGTCGGAAAGTCGTTTGTTTTTCATTGTAACTCATCATTTTGATAAGTTTGGATTTAGAAATCTACTTTAAAGTGCAAAACGGTATGCAAGAAAAAGTTTCCATCATCAGACACTTGGTTCAGATGAAAATATCCGTCACCTCGGGTCGTTCCCGCCAAAACAGTGACCCTCGGTGACGGATATTTCGATCTGAACGTTATATGTTGTAAATTAGATATGCAGATGAAATCAACATCATTTCAAAAATCAGAAATTGACTTGATTGTTTTCTATCATGTCTCTGTCGACCAAAGAAAAAATAGCGAGACTTTTTTTTCAGAACTGCAACACTAAAGCCATAATTATAAAATGTTATCAAACGTTATTTTTTGTTAAAATGCAGTCTATAGCTACATGCAGTAAGTTAAACGGAATTAACATCCATTTTTACCCTGCGGAAAAACTCATGGACAAATCATGGTAAAGCCAATCTTTTACGAACATTTGTTTGGCCTTGACATGGCAATGTTCCATTTGACATACCTGGTCAAACCATGTTCCGGATCATAGACAAATGATGGTCATATCAGATTGTGAGGAGCCTGTATTGGCCTTAAAGTGGAAATACCTGGACAAACCAAGAGCACTACCAGAACAGGCTGTTAACAATGATTGTACCATTTTAACCATGGTTTGTCCATGAATTTTCCACATGGTCATGCATTGAAGTGGCAATGTTCCATTTGACCAAGTCCTGGTAAAACCATGTTTCATCCATAATCATAATGTATGATAATAAAGTAAAAGTAGGATCTGGTCACTGACCAAAACTAGAGTATTTTTACCATTGTTTCTTGTGACCATGTTGACACACTCTAGGCTAATACACATCCACCTATTGCTAGACAATAGTTCAATTGAAACATCCTAGCTCATGTTTTAATTAAAGTCGCGAAAATTAGTGACAAATAAATCAAACACAATTTCTTTGTTGAATTTTAAGATAAGAGAAAGATTTAATATGCCATTGAATTTAAAACATAGTCATAACTGTGTACTTATTGTTTCTACATGGATATACAATGGTCTCATCGTCTTTGTTGGAAAATGTGTACATGTCATTGATATGGCTTTAATATAACTGTGCATTTCAACATTGTCAAAATAGTGCCACAAACACGTCTTGACCATGATATGGAAGTTTCTTTTTACATGTCATTGATTTGACAAATAGAGGAAGTAACCACTTTTTCTTTGGAAGGGAGAAAAGTACAAGAGTTTTCGGCTTTAGGAAATCTCTGGAAGTTAGTGTCCAAATGCCTTGAGTAAAACTACTCACAACGGCTCTGTTCTAAAACTATGAGATAAGGCACTGCCTATAATGGGGATTTATCAACGGTGTTAGTGTTTCGTCTCACTGAAAGTTTGTTGCAAACTTGAAGTGTTTTCGTCATAGCAAAATTAATGAAAGTTGAATGAAAATCAGGGACCAACTTCATGTTGCAGGCAACCTTCTGCGAAAGTTGAATGAAATGTTGATCTATAGAATGTTATCAAGGAAACTCCCTTAACCCACTGACTCCAATACAAAAGGGATCATCTCAGGTTGCAGTCGACCATCTGAGCAAGTTTCATGAAATTCAAATTGTGACCAAGAGAGTGCTATCAAGGGAAATTTAACGGATAGATGCATATATTTGAACAAGAATCTCCCAGTAGCCAGATATGTATCAAGCACAAAATTTATATGGACCTGTGTTGCTCTGATCAGCTGTGCTATCTACTCTCTATCTCTGGCAGCAATTTAATGTTTTCCTGTACACAGAATTATATTTATTATTCCATACTGTGACAACTGACACTGAACAGCAAACTTTCTCAGTCATTGACATGAAAACACTTTTCCTTGTTTAAACCTATATGATAAAGTGTGAGGACATCAAATTTTCAGCTTAATCAAACTGTTTGCCAGACTACTTTTACAATGTTTATTCTCTTGGTCACAGCATTTAAAAACAGAAGTTGATTTAAACAGAAAAACAAAGAAAAATCTTACAAGTAATCAGAAAAATGCAGTTGATGAAATTGCAAGCTGGTCTTGGGTCACCACAGTCCAGTATCAACATGTGACTGAACTTCACTATTTATTTTAGGATGAGATTCATGGAAAGGCTTTTGATTAAGATCAAAGATTTATATCAATATTTTACAGATTAATTTCATTTTTTCAACTGATCAAGAGTTTATAAATATACATGTACACTTAATTTAAGAAGTCATAACATGAAAAGTTGTTTAAAATTAATTTCATTTGAGTAGCGTCTTGAAAGGCTGTTCACTATCCATTCTATCAAAGTAAGATCCACAGTTACACAACCTGAAATTGAAAATATAAGTACAAGTCATAACTTATATTATTATTAAGAGCTGAAAATGCAAAAATTCACAAGCAGCTGTTTTTCCTATATAAACGTTTGGGGAAAATTCTGTACATGTTTGGTATAATCTATTTTATGATAAAATACACCTTTATTCCCAAGACGACATGCAATGATGCTGTAAATGACGAAACCCATGTTAACAAGTGTGTCCAATATTATTTCGCATTTGAAAGTTATCATGATGTCTGCTACGTGTTCAATAAAGTGTTCGGGATAGTTTCCAAAGAAAATGATGTATTACAATCGAAAGATAAACTGTTCACTATACATGTATATTATTGACTTGAATTTATTTACAACACAGCGGATTTCCTGACTATAATTCATTGAATGATAAAAAACAAAGAGACAGTTATTATTTCCTAATTAAATAAGATTATCATGTATGTTTGCACAATTGTATAAAATAGAAAGTCTAGTTATTTCAGATAAGGCAATTTAAAATTGAAAGTTGATACTTAGCGTCAAACAAAACATGTACCGAAGACAGCATTGGTGGTTCCCATAAGGTTCATGCCCTTCATGAACGTGGTCAAGTATACTTACCGGGTCCTGCAAAAAAGAGTCCGAATCTAGAAAATTGGAAAGTTAATAAAAACAAAGACTTAGAGTAAAATGGGTGTTACATGCAAACAAACTTAAATTCATTCAGCTGGAAAAAATACTATATAGAAGCTTGGGAATTCCGATCATGCACAAACCAATTCAAATGTGTTCATAGCATTAAATTCTAATTAAAAAAAAACACTATAGGAAACATTTCACTACAAGAGGAAAGAAACGGCTACTGATCAAACACTCACCTACAATTTTATCAAATAAATAGCTACTGAAATAAACAGACAACAGGAAGTACGTCAGTGCGCGTGATATGTTACGTCATTTCAATTGATCAATATTTTTTAGGAAATTATTTTGATTACATGGGTTGCAAGATTAATTCATCGGAGAAATACGTATCTCAAAATTCATAATCTTAAAATGTTTTAGAATTAAAAAAGCGGTCAGTTAGACCAAGGACCTCCGTGATTAACGTTTGGTGGACGGTGCAGCGTAACATTTATGTAAACATGATGTCACGAGGTGAACACTTTAAACTTTCCATGGGTAATCGTGAATTCATTAATTTTATTGCTTTCAATATACAATTAAATACTCATACATACGTTTACCTATGGTCGGGCTTCGCCCGTAATATGTGGCACAAACACACTGTTTGTATTTGGTTATTAGTAAGAAAAATGCGAATGAAACAAAGTCTGTCATAAAGTCATGAAATCATATTGTTTGAGCGAATCATAATGAGCAAATCTCAAAAACGTGTCCCAGTCGGTGTTTATTTATGAATTACCATAATATTCTTATCTCTAGGGAAGCTGTTGATTGCAAAAGTTTTAAACAAAACAAAGAAACTGTCAACACGTCAATACACAAAAGAATCATCAAACAATTGAATGCTATGTAAGAATTGATAAAAAGGTTAATTAATAAAATTTAGGGCTTGTAACATTTCAACAGTTGCAATGCCTGTTCATCGTAAATGCACAAAATAGCAATAAGTAGCATTTTAATTGGACCAGCTGTACCTTGCGATAAAATCTTACAGGTTAAGCTTATTGTAAACGCAAGTCTTTATACTTCTTGTAACTTGACTTGCAATAGTCTTGCAACCAGAGCTACTTTCAATACAATGTTATTTTCTAGGACAAGGTTATAGCATCTCAACATAGAATAGTTTCCACTAAGAAAATAACCATTTTTTGTTACTGCAATTTTCATATAATATTATCCAAAAGGAAATGCGGCCTTTTCCTGTAATGTTATATTAGGATATGTATGAATGAAAACTGAACTTAAAAAGAAAATTGAAGTCAATTTTGACAAAGTTGACAGTTAGTCTTGCGCTGAACTATCGACGTTCATCTCAATTGCTACAGTATAGCTAACATAAATAGATTTACCAAAATACAAATTTAATTTGTTACTACTTAATGTCATATTCCTTTATTTACTTCAAACATTTACTTTTCCTTATGTATGTCAGATATCAATAGAAGGAAGAGTAACGAGGAGTTCCAGCAAAGATCTTGGTGACATAGCAGTTGATGATGTAGAAATGCGTTCTGGCGCCTGTTCAAAACCTGGTCAGATTTTTTGGTAGTTTTGATAAACTAATACAGTTTGATACTGACAATAACCTGCTCTTTTAAAATTGTATAGTTCTGTTATAAAGCTTGTATGTGATAAGTGTAATGGTACTGTAAATATAAATTCTTCAATGAAATAATTTACCTTAAATTAAAACCTGGTGTGAAGATCTTAATTGACCAGTAAAAGACTGAAAAGGCAAAATGATGATAATCACAACTTTGTAAGTGACGTTATTTATATGCACTAACAAACTAGGAAAATAACGCTTTGAAACTTTTTGTTGTTATAGAACATAATATTAAACTCCAGGATTGACAACGCGTTTCGACTATCAATAGAATATAAAGATATAAATGTATAAATTTTCATATAATTTGCTACTTATACTTGTGCACTAAGGTGCCATTTGTTATTTACGCAGGTTGCAACAATCCAATTCCAACCTATGGGGTTGCCGATGCTACAGACTTCAGTATTGGATCAGTTGTAAATATAGAATGTGAAGATGGTTACAAAATCACAGGAAGATCTCAAGTGACTTGTCTAAAAAGTGGTAAATGGAGCGATAGACCGGAATGTAACCTCATAGGTACAGTCTCCGGCAGTATTTACTGATTTTTACAATAAAATAAATCATGTGCATATACATTCTTTCTGTAAGTGAGATGATACTGCAGTTATTTGAATTTCTTTCATTTTGCCTCCTAGTACACTAAAATGCGACTATTAAGATAAAAGGGTGTTTCAATCTTGAAACTTTACATGAGAAGGCTTATTTACTACTTTTGATTTTATTTGCAATTTTTACTGTTTTAATTAAGAAATAATAAATGTCTCCCCGTTTTTTATTGTTGAATAAAAGATAGTCAGGAGTTTGGATGCGTAGTAATTAAATTACGAGTGCGTAACACGAGTGATTTAATTTTTTGCATCCAAACGACTGGCTGTATTTTATTCAACAATAGAATATAGGGAACAATTTATTATTTCGATTCTTACACGTGGTTGTCTTTGAAAACTATCCCGAACTTTATTTAACGCGTAAAAGTACTTCAACCTTAAAACGCAAAAAACGATTGAACGCGCTGGTTTACATAAGTCACGTCATTTACCGCACGTCGTCCTTGGAAAAACGTTCTGTATTTTATCGTAAATTAAAATATAGGCTTTTCCTTATATGTTTATAAAGAATAAGCAGCCGCTTGTGTCAGAATATGTTTTAAGGAGTTATGTATGGCCTTTGTTTGTAGATTGTGGTACACGGAATATAACTAACGGACAATTTACGCCTATATCAGGCACGACGTTTGGACAAACTGCTAAACAGTCCTGTGATTCCGGTTACAAGCTTGAAGGGTATGAGACGGTCATGTGTGCTAAATCCGGCTGGAACAGTACTGAAGCACTATGTACTATCGTTGGTATGTAAAATACAGCAACAAATACGTACATGTATATGTTCATTTAAAATTTTGAAACCCCCTCATCGGGGTCACCCAATTTATATCCCCACCATATTTGTGATATGGGTCGGGGAGTATCCCTACCAGCCTTACAATAACGGAAAATAGAAGATGTATACACACTCACACGCGCGCGTACACACGCACATACATGTAAATATGTATTTATTACCTTTCTAGGAAATGTTCAGCCGTTTGATTAGGTAATGATCCGTAAATAGAAATTGATATTATCGGACAAGCCGGTAACATACCCCGTCAGTGTACCCCACGCTTAAGCTGTTCGAAAAATTTAGGGTACGCAAAAACGGCTCTGGTTACAAAAACTATTGGTACGTATATCAACGGAGGATTGATGTAGGAGAAGAATGAGGTTTTCTTTGAAGTTACAAAAAATAATAAATTAACTTCAACACAAAATATCTACAAGAGTTGAAACCTTAAGAAATGCAAAAAAACAACAACAGTGAAACAATGGCCTTTTCTCACTGTTTTTCATTATAAACAACCAAAAATGTACATAAGATTTGTACGTTTTTTCAAATACAAAAGTGAAATTTAGTCTATTTTCATACGGAACATGAAAATATAGAAACATATCAAGATTGAATTTAAGGACGTTGCCCCGGGTATAGGCAAAAAAATAGTGTTTCCAAAAAGTATATATTTTAAGGAAAGTAAGGATATAAATTGTTTACCCGTGCTCAAAACAATAAATAAAAGTGGGTTATTTCTTGGACTATAGTGTTTAACGGCTTATTTTAGAGACCTATACATCAATCTTAGCCAGGAAAGTGTTCTCGGACCTATAACAGTACAGCTAATACTGATTAAATGTGCGTAATTGAGTACAAAGTAGAACTAAACGATTGTCAAAATGCGCACAAATTGAATAGCAAAACATTATCACAAAAAGCCCAACAATATCCCAACATTTTTGACAGGTGAGATCTACCCGGACGAACGGATTCTGAAATTAAATTGAAATGCTTTGTATAAAATAAGCGTCACAATATGAAAGTGACATACGTACCTCTGTATCTGTGTGTTTGTGTGACATTACATCAGTCTATGATTTAAATATGAAAGACTATTTCCCGTGAAAATGTGAAATGTGTAAAAAGTACAATGTATGCACAAATTTTTTTCACAGGTTTTCCATTTGCCTGTTTACGTTAAGTTGAAATCAGTGTCAAAAATAGTGAATTTGCTTCAAAACAGATGCAGTCCTTTTATAATAATAATTTACTCATTTAATTTACACATGGATAAATGATACATGTACGTTCAAAAACCTTTAACACTGCAGCTTACACTGATTAAATGTACTTATTATTAATTGGCTTGTTTTAAAGAAAGCATTTGGAGACGTTCGAGCCTTAAGTGCATTGTGTAAAATACATAGTATTGTGCGACAAGCAGACCTGGTCCCTTCCAATTAAATGAAATATAGAAACTTAGTCCATTTAGGGGCCTTCTTTTGTCACGACTAAGGCCGGGCCTTTGTCATCTTCCCTTTGAGAAATCCTCATTTGCTAGACGCAATCTATGTTGTAGTTCAACTATAAAACGTTGTAACATTCAGCAGATTCTTTCTTTATATAACTGCTGTACTCCGTATACAACGAACGTCTTGAGACCATCATAATATGTTCTTTATAACCGGTGTTTGTTATATCGATTTTCATCATAAAATCAAAAAAACGTCGGACTTTCAAGATGGCGACCGTTATCTTTTCAAGAAACTTAACATTCGATAATTCATCAGCAATCTTTTACTTGACCAGTCAAACAAGTAAAAGTTGCATTGCCTGTCATTTCCGCTCTCTAAGTCAAACAGTTTTCATCAGATCTCCACCAAACTTGGTGAGAATATTTATGGGCATAGTATTTCGGCCAAGTTTGATAACCTGCAAAATTGCAAAAGGCACTTTTGGATTTTGGCCCTTGAATTATGCAAATTAGCAAAATTAGTCTTGTCCACTCGCTAAGTCAAGCAGTTCTCATCCGATCTTCACGAAACTTAGTGAAATATCAATGGGCATTAATATGTTACGGCCAATTCGCCCTATGTACTTTTGGATAACAGCCGTTGAACTATTCAAAAAATGGCCAAATAAGACTTGTACGCTCTCTAAATCAAGCAGTTTTCATCCGATCTTCATTAAGCTTGATGAAAATATATGTTGGCATAATGACAAATTCGATAACAAGCACAATCGCTTAATGCACTTTTGAATGATGGCCTTTGAATTATCGAAAAATGGTGAAATTAGCCTTTTCAGCTCTCTTGTTCAAACAGGTGAATAAGCCTTGTTCTCTCTATAGTTCTTACAGGTTTTACAAAATCTATGAACTGCCAGATACTGAGTTATTCATCATTGTGGGGCGTATTTTATGACAGTTTGTCACTCTTGTTATGATATTCCTATTTCATTACGTCGGGTATTTAATAAATGTAAGAGCCATTAAGCAATAGTAAATTAAATAAGTACGAATCACTAATGTTGTACCGTCTCGTCTTACACAACGTCAAGTATTACTCAGAAACTACATGTCGGAATTTTACCAAACTTGTATTGACATCTTTACAAAATTAAGAAATGGTTCCGGAATATTGCACACAGGGTCCGCTGTTACTAAAGTAGAAAGAACCATTTGAAAATCTCTTATTCGCATAAACCAATGGATAAAATGTCATCAAACTTGCTCTGTAGCATCCTAGTGCTGCCCCTTTTCTAGATATAGGAACGGTTTCCGGTCCATTTTACACAGGGTGCGCTGTTTCTAAAATATAACAACCTTAAACGTCTTCTCATGAACTAATAAATGGAATGTCATCGAACTTGCTCTGTAGTTACCTTAACTTGTCATAACTCTACATATTACTTTAGAACTAGATTACTACATTTTTTAACAATACTACATTATTTTACAGTAGCATTTATAAGGTACTCTATTGCCATAGAGACCAGCGCTAAAATGAGGGTTATCAATAGCATTCAGTAATAGCTCTAGATTTTCCAAGAAGAAAACTATCATTGTCAAAGTCTTAACGTTATGTTTGACTAAGATACCGATCACAAAAACATACATTCTAACCATAATGCAACACAAGATTCAGAAATATTATAATTCATTTCGCAGCATTCTCGATTATTTCAGACTGCAGTGACCCTACACCGTCGTCAGGAATAGCCAATTCCACAAATTTTCAGTACAAATCGGTACTCGAGATAAAATGTGATAAAGGTTACAAAATCAAGGGAAATTCATCGATCGTCTGCCTGGCTAACGGTAACTGGAGTAGTAATCCTACATGTGACTTGATAGGTGAGATCTCTAGAATACGAAATAATGCTGTTTATTTATATGATTTATTCGATTATTTATCAATATTTTTATTTAAATAATAGAGAGTTATTGCAAACTTTGCGAGACATTTCATCCAATATTGAAATTGAATAGCTAGTACATTTTGTATTATAGACTCGATCAGTCATTCCATTATTAACAAATGTCTGTGCAAAGTTGCCAGTCATAAATCATTATTATATAATGATTCGAAACTAGTTGAAAGTGGAGGCTAGCTGAAAACATGTGTATTGAGACTGTCTGTCACGTACTGTCCCGTCTCGTTTCGTCTTACACAATGTCAAGTATTTCTCAGAATATACATGTCGGATTTTTACCAACTTGCTCCCTAGCATATTTGCAACGACCTCTTTCCAAAAACAGGAAATAGTTCCGTGTTATTGCACACAGGGGCCGCCGTTACTTAAAAAAAGAAAATCATTGAACGTATACTTTCCATAGAGAAAAGGGTTGAATGCCGCCAAACTTGCTCTGTAGCATCTTTACATTGTCTCCTCTCAAAAAACAGGGTCCGCTTTTAATAAAATAAGAAAACCTATCAAAGTGTTTTTTCTAATGAACCAGTAGATGGAATGCTCAGTAGCATTCGTACATAGTTCCCTTTCTGAAAACTGCACACAATTGGTCACTGTTGCTAAAAGTGTTTAAATATAGCCTATATTCTGCATAACAATAAGTTGAAATAATACGTCTTGACACTATACCTCACAAAAAACAACAAAACACCTTTTGCAATGAGCTAGACTCGAGATAGATCTGCATAATACAATAAGTTGAAATAATACATAACTCTGCATATTATGGAGTACTACAGTACTTATCAGAATACTACAGTAGTAAAGAGTACAAGCCTACTTTACAGCACCACAGTTTTGTACACAAGCAAAAAGTACTTCAGTGCCATAGTGACCAGCGCATAAGTGGGGGTTATTAATCACTTCCAGGGTTAACTCTACTTTATCCAAGAATAAAACTCTCGATGTTTCAGTTTTATCTCTTTGTTTGACAAAAATATCGATCAGCAAAACATTCATTCTAACCATAATGAAACACAAGATTGATTCAGAAAGATGATAATTGATTTCGCAGCGTTCCCGCTTATTTCAGACTGCAGTAATCCTACACCGTCGTCAGGAGTAGCCAATTCCACAAATTTTCAGTACAGATCGGTAGTCGAGATTAAATGTGATAAAGGTTACAAAATCATGGGAAATTCATCGATTGTCTGCCGTGCTAACGGTACCTGGAGTAGTAGCCCTACATGTGAACTGATAGGTGAGATTTCTAGAATAAGATATAATGCTGTTTATCTATGTGATTCAATCGATTATATATCAATATCATCATTTCAATAACAGAGAGTTATTGCAAACTTTGTTAGACATTTCATCCAATATAAATTGAATGGTTATTAATATTGACTTAAGCAGGCATCTGATTATCAACAAATGTCTGTGCAAAATTGCCAGTCAGAAATCATTTGCTTATGTTTAGAAACTGGTTAAAAGTTGAGGCTGATAATGAAGTCAAACGGAAAACACAAAGTTTACAAAGGAAAGTAAGGGCTTTATAGAGATCACGCATGCTGTCCCCTGTCCGTCTGTCACGTTCTGTCCCTTCTCGTCTTACACAATGTCAAGTATTACTCGGAATATAACTGTCGGATTTTTTACCAAACCTGCTCTGTAGTATATTTGCAATGACCCCTTTTAAAAAAACAGGAACTGGTTCCGGTCCTTTGCACACAGGGTCCGCTGTAACTTAAAAAAGAAAGTACTTGATCGTATTCTTCCCACAAGTTAATGGATTGAATGCCGCCAAACTTGCCCTGTAGTATCCTTAAATTGTCGCCTCTCAAAAAGCAGATTCCGTTGTTAATAAAGACAGAAACTCTTTATAAGGCGTTTTTATGAGCCAGTGCAACGAATGCTCAGTAGCATTCATGCATTGTCCCCTTCCTAAAAACTGCACAGAAGTGGTCATTAAAACTAAAATTAAGAAAAGACTTTAAATGTAGCACTATATTCTGCATTACAATAAGTTATGATACTACATAACTCTACATATTATGGAGTACTACAGTACTTATCAGATTACTACAGAAGTAAAGAGTACTAGACTAATTTACAGTACTACAGGTTTTATTTGCGCAAGCAAAAAGTAGTTTAGTGCCATAATGACCAGCGTATAAGTGGGGGGGAAATTAATCGCTTCCAGTGAAAGCTCTACTTTATCCAAGAAAAAAACTCATTGTCACAGTCTTATATAACTCTTTGTGTGACAAAAATATCGATCATTCTAACCATAATTCAAAACAAAATTCATAAAGATTATAATAGATTTCGAAGCATTCTCGCTTATTTCAGACTGCAGTGACCCTACACCGTCGTCAGGAATAGCCAATTCCACAAATTTTCAGTACAGATCGGTAGTCGAGATTAAATGTGAGAAAGGTTACAAAATCATAGGAAATTCATTGATCGTATGCCTAGCTAATGGTTACTGGAGTAGTAGCCCTACATGTGAACTGATAGGTAAGATGTCTAAAATATGATATGATGCTGTTTATTTATTTGATTTAATCGATTATTTATTATTTCAGTAACATATAATTATTGCATACTTTGCGAGACCTTTCATCCAATATTAAAATTGAATGGCTATTATAATTATAGATTTGTTCAGTCATCTGACTATCATCTTATGTCTGTGAAAAGTTGCTAAAGTGTTACAAATCATTCTATAATGTTACGAAACTGGTTGAAAGTGCAGGCTTATAATAAGTCTAACGGCAAACATATTTGCATTGAGGCTCCCGATTTACATAGTAAAGTTGGGGTTATAAAGGGATCACGCACGTTGTCCCGTCCGTCCGTTCCGTACTTTCTGTACTTATCATTACATTGTCGGTTGAAAGATTCCGAGCTTCCGGCCGAAAGCCAGCTACGTCGAAACATATCTGTAAACTTTGTTCTTACTGTTCTCATCGTACTCACTGTATACTTATACTGCAGTAAGGCATGCTACACGTTTATTTAATGGACTGTATATAACATTTCTGATGCACATTAATACTGGGAAAGAAAGTCTGAAAACCAAGGTTCAAACAACTGATTTTAATTAGCACAGATAACGTTTACGTAGATAAATAAAAAATATATTGCCTGGGATAAATTTAGCTCACTACAATGATAAAGATAGAGAAAATAGTATATTTTAAACCTTATTTCAAGACTTAGGATGGCTGTATGTCTTCAATAACAATTCGTAAAATTAGCCTAATCGAAAATTTGAAAAGCTTACATAATCAAGCATTACTTGCTGTAATCATGTGACTTCTGTCAATGGTCCAATCGGAACATCGCTCGGCTTTTTCCGTAGAAATAATGCAGATCGATGTTCCAATTGTCGATGTCCTAGTGTGCTTCCTATTTTAACATACTGGAGATATAACTACTTCTTCATAAAATGACAAGTCTGTTGACACTATATCTAAAAAAATAATCCAAACAGTCTATGCAAATAACGAGATAACTTTGTAAGTACTACTAGATATGCTTTTTAGAATTATATCAGTAATAAATAATATCATTAATTACTTGAGATTTTAGCCACACTTCAGTCTTTCCGATTTTGCTGATACATGCACTAAAGAAGTTTCTGGAAATCGATTTATAAACAAAATCAAAACATTTTACAGAAAGCGATACAACCTCATTAGACTGCGATTTTGATCACGGACTTTGCAACTGGAAACATGGCTACGGACAATTTAAGTGGACATGGGCAAAAGGAGAAACACCGACACCTGATACAGGCCCGGATGCTGATCACACATCTGGAGGTAAGATAAACTATAAGAGTTATTATTGAAGTAGGCACATATAGTTTGAATACATTTGATCTGTATGTTTTCAATATGTCAAACATTACGTGATGTCACTTCGAACAGTTTGTTCCGAAATAAATCGAGTAGATCTAGAACTCTATGCCTTTTTTTTTATAAAATACACCGCACATATTAAAAAGTTCTGAAAGAGAAACGAACGATTGTTTATTAGTTTTACAGTGTAGGCAATTTATGTAGGAAATGAATTCGAATGATACTTGTATTTCAAAGGCAAGGTTATCAAGTTTAGGTCTCTGAACATGAATACATAGTTTTATGACAAAAAAGAACCTCTGTCCACTTCGTGTTCATTTAATTATTATCATTAATAATATGAGTATCTTTTTTATTAGAGGGCGCTTACGTATACATTGACACAAGTTCAACGAAGGCTAGGCCGAAGACCAAAGCTACGCTCAAAAGTCCGAAACAGATTGCTGGAACGTACTGTTTTTCATTATGGTACTACATGTACGGAAGTCATGTTGACAGACTCGCGGTATGGAGGCACCAGAATAGGAACAGTCTTCTGTTCTTTATAGTGAGAAACCAAGGCATGGGTTGGAAATTTAAAAGCAAGGAGTTTTACACTTCAGCAAACTTTACTGTAAGTACTTACTTAGCTTCCAGTAAATCAAGTAAAGCATGTTAGGCACGTTAACGTCCGGAAAAGGAATTCTTGCATATCGGATCGGCATTTCCGGTGATTTTGCCCATGCCGGAAATGTTGACCAAGTCCTGGTAAAACCATGTTTCATCCATGATCATAATGTATGATAATAAAGTAAAAGTAGGATCTGGTCACTGACCAAAACTAGAGTATTTTTACCATTGTTTCTTGTGACCATGTTGACACACTCTAGGTTAATACGCATCCACCTATTGCTAGACAATAGTTCAATTGAAACATCCTAGCTCATGTTTTAATTAAATTCGTGAAAATTAGTGACAAATAAATCAGACACAATTTCTTGAATTTTTAGATAAGAGAAAGATTTAATATGCCATTGAATTTAAAACATAGTCATAACTGTGTACTTATTGTTTCTACATGGATATACAATGGTCTCATCGTCTTTGTTGGAAAATGTGTACATGTCATTGATATGGCTTTAATATAACCGTGCATTTCAACATTGTCAAAATAGTGCCACAAACACGTCTTGACCATGATATGGAAGTTTCTTTTTACATGTCATTGATTTGACAAATAGAGGAAGTAACCACGTTTTCTTTGGAAGGGAGAAAAGTACAAGAGTTTTCGGCTTTAGGAAATCTCTGGAAGTTAGTGTCCAAATACCTTGAGTAAAACTACTCACAACGGCTCTGTTCTAAAACTATGAGATAAGGCACTGCCTATAATGGGGATTTATCAACGGTGTTAGTGTTTCGTCTCACTGAAAGTTTGTTGCAAACTTGAAGTGTTTTCGTCTTAGCAAACTAATGAAAGTTGAATGGAAATCACGGCCAGTAGAGTGTCCAATATCAGGTGACTGTTACATTGCCCCAAAAGAATAGGGATCAACTTCATGTTGCAGGCAACCTTCTGGGAAAGTTGAATGAAATATTGATCTGTAGAATGTTATCAAGGAAACTCCCTTAACCCACTGACTCCAATGCAAAAGGGATCATCTCAGGTTGCAGTCGACCATCTGAGCAAGTTTCATCAAATTCAAATTGTGACCAAGAGAGTGCTATCAAGGGAAATTTAACGGATAGATGCACATATTTGAACAAGAATCTCCCAGTAGCCAGATATGTATCAAGCACAAAATTTATATGGACCTGGGTTGCTCTGATCAGCTGTGCTATCTACCTTCTATCTCTGGCTGCAGTTTAATGTTTTCCTGTACACAGAATTATACATATTTATTATTCCATACTGTGACAACTGTCTGATACAGCCATTGTCTTGTCAGACACTGAGAACAGCAAACTTTCTCAGTCATTGACATGAAAACACTTTTCCTTGTTTAAACCTATATGATAAAGTGTGAGGACATCAAATTTTCAGCTTAATCAAACTGTTTGCCAGACTACTTTTACAATGTTTATTCTCTTGGTCACAGCATTTAAAAACAGAAGTTGATTTAAACAGATACTTTTCCTCTATTTATTTCTGAATTTTCACATTTTCTGCAGATCATTTATTTATCAATTTGTTTAAAAACTAAAACAAATATAAATGAAGCATGTACATTTCAGCAAAAGAAAACAACAAAAAATCTTACAAGTAATCAGAAAAATGCAGTTGATGAAATTGCAAGCTGGTCTTGGGTCACCACAGTCCAGTAACAACATGTGACTGAACTTCACTATTTATTTTAGGATGAGATTCATGGAAAGGCTTTTGATTAAGATCAAAGATTTATATCAATATTTTACAGATTAATTTCATTTTTTCAACTGATCAAGAGTTTATAAATATACATGTACACTTACTTTTAGAAATCTCTCAATTGTCATAACATGAAAAGTTGTTTTAAATTAATTTCATTTGAGTAGCGTCTTTGAAAGGCTGTTCACTATCCATTCTATCAAAGTAAGATCCACAGTTACACAACCTGAAATTGAAAATATAAGTACAATTCATAACTTATATTATTATTAAGAGCTGAAAATGCAAAAACTCACAAGCAGCTGCTTTTCCTATATAAACGTTTGGGGAAAATTCTGTACATGTTTGGTATAATCTATTTTATGATAAAATACACCTTTATTCCCAAGACGACATGCAATGATGCTGTAAATGACGAAACCCATGTTAACAAGTGTGTCCAATATTATTTCGCATTTGAAAGTTATCATGATGTCTGCTATGTGTTCAATAAAGTGTTCGGGATAGTTTCCAAAGAAAATGATGTATTACAATCGAAAGATAAACTGTTCACTATACATGTATTTTACTGACTTGAATTTATTTACAACACAGCGGATTTCCTGACTATAATTCATTGAATGATGAAAAACAAAGAGACAGTTATTATTTCCTACTTAAATAAGATTATCATGTATGTTTGCACAATTGTATAAAATAGAAAGTCTAGTTATTTCAGATAAGGCAATTTAAAATTGAAAGTTGATACTTAGCGTCAAACAAAACATGTACCGAAGACAGTATTGGTGGTTCCCATAAGGTTGCCCTTCATGAATGTGGTCAAGTATACTGTTACATTACTGTATGCAGCTACATGTAAGTGTCCGCGTGGATTCAGGATTCAGATCTATTTTTCTTGGCATCTAGAACAACACCATCTTGGGAATACAACCAGTGCCACTTACCGGGTCCTGCAAAAAAGAGTCCGAATCTAGAAAATTGGAAAGTTAATAAAAACAAAGACTTAGAGTAAAATGGGTGTTACATGCAAACAAACTTAAATTCATTCAGCTGGAAAAAATACTATATAGAAGCTTGGGAATTCCGATCATGCACAAACCAATTCAAATGTGTTCATGGCATTAAATTTTAATTAAAAAAAACTATAGGAAACATTTCACTACAAGAGGAAAGAAACGGCTACTGATCAAACACACCTACCATGTATATCTCAATTCCTACATCAAGTGTATGTTGTATAAGTAATGTTTTCTTTCCAATTTTATCAAATAAATAGCTACTGAAATAAACAGACAACAGGAAGTACGTCAGTGCGATGTTACGTCATTTCAATTGATCAATATTTTTTAGGAAATTATTTTGATTACATGGGTTGCAAGATTGATTCATCGGAGAAATACGTATTTCAAAATTCATAATCTTAAAATGTTTTAGAATTAAAAGCCGGTCAGTTAGACCAAGGACCTCCGTGATTAACGTTTGGTGGACGGTGCAGCGTAACATTTATGTAAACATGATGTCACGAAGTGAACTCTTTAAACTTTCCATGGGTAATCGTGAATTCATTAATTTTATTGCTTTCAATATACAATTAAATACTCATACATACGTTTACCTATGGTCGGGCTTCGCCCGTAATATGTGGCACAAACACGCTGTTTGTATTTGGTTATTAGTAAGAAAAATGCGAATGAAACAAAGTCTGTCATAAAGTCATGAAATCATATTGTTTTGGCGAATCATAATGAGCAAATCTCAAAAACGTGTCCCAGTCGGTGTTTATTTATGAATTACCATAATATTCTTATCTCTAGGGAAGCTGTTGATTGCAAAAGTTTTAAACAAAACAAAGAAACTGTCAACACGTCAATACACAAAAGAATCATCAAACAATTGAATGCTATGTAAGAATTGATAAAAAGGTTAATTAATAAAATTTAGGGCTTGTAACATTTCAACAGTTGCAATGCCTGTTCATCGTAAATGCACAAAATAGCAATAAGTAGCATTTTAATTGGACCAGCTGTACCTTGCGATAAAATCTTACAGGTTAAGCTTATTGTAAACGCAAGTCTTTAGACTTCTTGTAACTTGACTTGCAATAGTCTTGCAACCAGAGCTACTTTCAATATAATGTTATTTTCTAGGACAAGGTTATAGTATCTCAACATAGAATAGTTTCCACTAAGAAAATAACCATTTTTTGTTACTGCAATTTTCATATATCCAAAAAGAAATGCGGCCTTTTCCTGTAATGTTATATTAGGATATGTATGAATGAAAACTGAACTTAATAAAAGAAAATTGAAGTCAATTTTGACAAAGTTGACAGTTAGTCTTGCGCTGAACTCTCGACGTTCATCTCAATTGCTACAGTATAGCTAACATAAATAGATTTACCAAAATACAAATTTAATTTGTTACTACTTAATGTCATATTCCTTTATTTACTTCAAACATTTACTTTTCCTTATGTATGTCAGATATCAATCGAAGGAAGAGTAACGAGAAGTTCCAGCAAAGATCTTGGTGACATAGCAGTTGATGATGTAGAAATGCGTTCTGGCGCCTGTTCAAAACCTGGTCAGATTTTTTGGTAGTTTTGATAAACTAATACAGTTTGATACTGACAATAACCTGTTTTTAAAATTGTATAGTTCTGTTATAAAGCAGGCATGTGATAAGTGTAAAGGTAATGTAAATATAAATTCTTCAATGAAATAATGTACATTAAGTCAAAACCTGGTGTAAAGATCTGAATTGACCAGTAAAATACTGAAAAGGCAAAATGATGGTAATCACAACTTTGTAAGTGACGTTATTTATATGCACTAACAAACTAGGAAAAGAACGCTTTGAAACTTTTTGTTGTTATAGAACATAATATTAAACTCCAGGATTGACAACGCGTTTCGACTATCAATAGAATATAAAGATATAAATGTATAAATTTTCATATAATTTGCTACTTATACTTGTGCACTAAGGTGCCATTTGTTATTTACGCAGGTTGCAGCAATCCAATTCCAACCTATGGGGTTGCCGATGCTACAGACTTCAGTATTGGATCAGTTGTAAATATAGAATGTGAAGATGGTTACAAAATCACAGGAAGATCTCAAGTGACTTGTCTAGAAAGTGGTAAATGGAGCGATAGACCGCAATGTAACCTCATAGGTACAGTCTCCGGCAGTATTTACTGATTTTTACAATAAATAAATCATGTGCGTATACATTCTTTCTGTAAGTGAAATAATAGAACAGTTTTTTGAATGTATTTTATTTTGCTTCCTAGTAAACTAAAATGCGAATATTTAGATAAAATGGTGTTTCCATCTCGAAATATAACAGGAGAAGGTTTATCTATTAATTCTGATTTTATTTGCGATGCTAAATGTTTCAATTGCATTTACAAGACATACGAGGCGCATTCTAAAAGTTCCTGAAAATCATCATATCGCATGAAATAATGCCGTCAAGAATTTGATTTTCATACTTTTCGTCCAAAACTATGTTTTAAGGCGTTATGTATGGCCTTTGTTTATAGATTGTGGTACACGGAATATAACTAACGGACAATTTACGGCTATATCAGGCACGACGTTTGGACAAACCGCTAAACAGTACTGTGATTCCGGTTACAAACTTAAAGGGTATGAGACTGTCATGTGTGCTGAATCGGGCTGGAACGGTACTGAAGCACAGTGTACCATCGTTGGTATGTAAAATACAGCAGCATGTACGTATATATATCATGTATACAAAATACAATGTAAGTCAAATACGGGCAACAGGAGCTGGACACGATACATTCTGGGCCTTATTCCAGTACCATCTTAAGTCAAATCTTAAGATTTTCCTTAAAATTAACAATTTCCTTAAGAAGATAAATAAAAAAGGAGAATCTTAAATCTTCCATAACCATTTTCTATAATGATGATGAAATTACACACAATCATTCACTTTTGAGAGAATCATAATAATTAAATTTTTAAGACTTAAGTTAAAATACGTGAGAAATCATTTAAGATGCTACTGGAAATTGATCCAGGTATGCTGGTCGCACATACGGTCTGACGACTGTATATAAACAATCCTGGCGTTCTTGACTTAATCCGTGGGCTTGTACATGTACATCTTCTTGGAGTCTGCCGGAAATAAACATAATCACGTGGACGTAATATGCCTACCGTAGCCTCACATGCATCAGAACTTTCCTTCAAAGTTACAATTCCTGGTGCATCCAAAGACATCATAAAGTACTAGAACATTTTGTACTTCCTATCAAAACAGAATATAAAAAACTTGTCTTAAGGAAGCTCGCGGGTTCCCTGTAGAAATCGGATCATTGTTTTAAAAGGCAACGCAGATTTTAGATATTTTGCATGGCAATCCCATGACTCATTGACTTTGGTAGAAACTATACGGTAAAGTAATCTGAGTTAAAAGAGCCATCTAGCGGGGGGGTGTATTTTCGTACATTTTCTTATTATTTTCGATATATCTCTTTCTAGCTAGATAATGAAACGATCTCACTTTCATAAATGCAATTAATGTTGAATCATTTATACATCTGAAAAAAAATCTAATTTTTTTACCAAGAATATGAAAATGTGCGGAACGAATCCAGTAGAGGCGACAATTTTCAAAGCAAAAATAACTGCAAAGTTGACGCATTTAGCGTTGATTGCGATAATAACAGCTCAAGAGGGAAAAAGAGCGCTTTGTAATCTTAAACCAATTTAAATCATTTTTATGGAAAAAAGGGGGGGGGGGGGGGAGGTCACTATCTTACTTTTCGTGCCACTGAAACTTTTTTGAAGTGGGAAAAACACGAGAAACGTTGACGTCAAATACAATATTCGCGTGACGTTTCTTTTTTAAGATAAATTACTAGCTTTATTATACAGAAGGCACTTTGAATCGATCCTTCAATGATTAATATACTTTGTAGTCAATACTTAGATTTTAAATTTGAATGGACACCGTATTTTGATAAAATGATAACAATTGATCTGTGTTACATACTAGTTCGAGACCATTTTATTCACGGATCTGTTGTAGTATAATGTGCCATTAAGAAACACAATACAGAAAATATCCGACGTAAAACTGAAGAAGAAATATCATTAAACTTATCGCATTCAGCCCAACATAAAATGCAGTATCCTTGATATAAGAATGGGCGCGGATGTAAACAGGACAACAGTGCGCATGGCGGGATTCCAGTCAAGTGATGCTTGCCAGTATTGGCGTTTTATATAGAATGTTTACCTAAAACGTTTATGCAGTCTTATTTCCAAATCCACTAAGGCAATGCTGGCCCAAAAAAATACGTAAGTGTTATAAGGAGAGATATAAATTGAGCAACAACAAACTTCCTGATACAGTAGCACGACAGAAAAAAATTATATGATGAAACGCGAACACTTTTATCAATACCAGACGAGCAAAATAAGATGTTACAGTTAAAATAATCTTTATCACACATGCACATTGTACTTTAAGACAAATCGTGTATCACAACAGCATTTAAGCCATCCCTTTTATCATAGTGAATTTTTTTAAGGCTGTCTTTTATTCTTTTATATGGAACAGTGAAGAAAATACTTCTCATTATACCCGGATATAAAACTACATTCTTTTTTGTTTTCTTCAAGGATAAAGTATAGAAGACACTTTCTAAGTGTATTCGCCCGTCCATTGTTAGTTTAATTTTGTGAATATATTTGCAAGAAATGTGGATATAGCACTTTGACTTTTCGGCATCTTTCCAAATGGTAGGTAAACTGCTAGAGTCAAGGAAAGACCGGACAAAGTTTTTTTGCATGAAAATTGTCGCCTCCAAAGAATTCGTTCTTATTTATATTTTTGGCCAAACATTTAGATTTTTAAGCAGTTTGTTTTTAAAGAAACTGCTTATTAGAATGGCGATGTCGTATGTCGGGCGGGCGGGCGTCAAACAATGGTTTCTGTTCAATAACTTTAGGTAGGAGTGACCAATCGCAATGAAATTTTATGTACAGCTTTGGATCGCATTTGGGGACACTAGGGTTAAGGTCAAGGTCACTGTTACTAAAAATAGAAAAACGGTTTCCGCTCAATAACTCCAGTTAGGTTGACCAATTGCAATGAATCTTGGTGTGTAGGCAGCATGCGTAGAGACGCAGCTTGGGATTGAATTTTGGGTCATTAGGGTCAAGGTCAAGGTCACTGTTACTAAAGATAGAAAAACGGTTTCCGCTTAATAGCTCAAGTTAAGAGTGACCGATTACAATGAAACTTGGTGTGTAGGTAGCTTGCATAGAGACAAAGCTTGGAATTGCATTTGATGTCACTAGGATTAAGGTCAAGGTCACTGTTACTAAAAATAGAAAAATGGTTTCCACTCAATAACTCAAGTTAGGAGTGACTAATTGCAATGAACCTTGGTGTGTAGGTAGCTTGCGTAGAGAGAAGGCTTTGGGTTACTAGGGTCAAGGTCACTACGGTCAAGGTCAAGTTCACTGTTACTAAAAATAGATTTTATCTTCTTTTTTAAAATTGTTTTAAGCAAAAAAAAATCGGGGGTCAAGGTCACTACGGTCAAGGTCAGGGTCACTGTTACTCAGAATAGATTTTGTTTTTAGTTTTTAAATTGTTTCAAGCAAAATAATATTTTTTAGGTCAAGGTCACTAGGGTCAAGGTCGAGGTCGCTGTTAATAATAAATAAATAATAAAAAAATATTTTCTTCACTTTTTTAATTGTTTAAGCAAATAAAAATTTCTTTGCAGAGGGGGGAGTCATTGTGACTTTTTTAATTCTACAATTTCTACAGCGCCGTTTAAACCTGCTTTGGCGGTATTGCCGCATCTTGTTTTTTTTCCAGATGGAAAAATAATTCGACATTGCATTTATGAAAGTGAGATCGTTTCATTATCTACATAGACATTGATATATCGAAAATGATATGTAAATGTACAAATATACACCTCCCCGCTACGAAAGTCAATTAATCACGGGATTGTCATGCAAAATATTTTAAATCTGCGTTGCCTTTTAAACAAATGACCCGATTTTTGGAGGGAAAACCCGCGAGTTAACTTAAGTGCATTATGTTTTTACGATTCTAAAATGATTCTTCCTGAAACTACACTTGCAATCTGTCATGAACACTTGTCTCGCATACATTTCTTTATTAAAAGTGAGCTAACTAATAGGATTTGAGATGAACATTACAGTATTTTATATGTAACTTTAGCGATATCTCACATATAGACAGTCATAATATTTAAAATAGTAGTAACGGTATTTCGTCCCGGCTTTAATATTTCAAAACTAAATTTGGTTCATGCATTTTTCCTCATTTCAGTAAGAAATAAAAGTATTCTTTTTTCAGAAAAATGCTATTTGCAACGCTGTAAAAAATGAAACACCGCTAAAATGGTGTATAAGCTTTATACAGGTGCATATAAGCAAAACGTAAGCTTTGTTCATAGAATAACTTACGAAAACGTATTAAAAGATACGATAATGCTAGTGTATCTTATTCCCCGAATGTGTTTAAACACCGGTCCAAGAAATGCCTTCCAAGTACGCCATTGCCATGCCGGATACCGAACTGCCTCATTAGTAGCAGACGACATTGTATGTAAAGCATAGATTCAATATTTAATTTTCATGAAATGTTATGAATAAAATAGACCTAATAATCTCATCTGGATAATTATCTGCATGTATGGTACACGTTGTCTCACCGGGCTGTATGTCTCCATAGAGTAGTCTATCATGGATATGACTGAATTGGGTCCGTATGTTGCGAATAGTGTCAATGAGAAACTTTAATTGTATTTGAATTTCATCTATTTGGAAGCCAAAAGTATGTACCTTTCTCAAAGTAATGAAGTATAATGTGCCACATTGTCTTGCATGGTTTTGAACACAAACATTTTGGTAGAAATCAAAGGCACTGTTCGATGTTTTTATTTTGGTGAGATTCCTTTGCCAGTTTAATACAGACATTGTCAACATCTCTTTCTTTGTGAGCTTCAATTATGTGATTTTTCATAGTTTTGGTGGATTCTAATTTTTCTTCCCCAGTGACGGAATCACCAATTGCTTTTCTCATCTTTTCACATGTCGCACATTTTGAGTACAATGTATTAACAAAGCGACACTGAGGTACTGACTGCAAACATGTGTCAACATACTTTTCATGCATCATCTTTTTTCGTTGTTTCGCTGGTCAAATATAAAGGTGCAATGTGATTGCGACCTCAGGGTGCAGCAGGTTGAGGGAGCCCGTATTCATTTACATAATTTGAACGTACTGCACTACTAATTTGATGTCTTCAAATACAAGTGATTTAGATGGTTTCCTACCACTATTTCGATGAGTCCTTTACACAACAGCAGATGTATTAGCATCGGTCATACTGCTTTGCAGACTGTGTTTACCTATGTCAAGCCCAACATAAAAGTTTTTTACATACTTGTTTTCCAAGAAACATATACTAGTACCGAACCTATATACGCTTCTTTCTTTTCTTCGTTTTCTCTTTGTCTGCATTGTCTGCGAACGTTGCCATAATGTATATTTCTTTGTCTTCCAATTCACGCAAATTCAATATGTGTTTATGGATGGCAGCTGTTGTAAATACAGTATGACAAGCTCTTGGGCAACCACAGACACCTGGCTGAAAACGTCTTACTTTGATAAAGTCCGGGTCATCTTGCGCGATTGTTGCACACTCATACTTCAGCTCGTTCCCAGAATCATCACTGTCATCAGTATTCTCCGTTTATGTATTGACAATTTAAGGTACTCTCTACCTCTGACATCAAAATCCGTTACATCCATTTCAATGTTATTGGTATCACTTTCATCTTCGTTACTTGCATTACTCAACTGCGAACCATATGGAGTAACACTCGGCGTCCGACTAAAATGCTGGGAAAAAAAACAACTCAGTTCATTAAAATTTGATATGTCTATTGTTTTAATTCGTACATAATTTCTTTATATTACTACAAAAAATCTTATTTAAGTATTAAACATTACCATTGGATGGACTGCTCTGTAGCATTCGTGCATTGACCCCTTCCAAAAAACTACACACAGTGGGTCACTGTTACTAAAATTACGAACAATCTTTAAATAGAGTACTGTATTCTGCATTACAATAAGTTGTAATACTACATTACTCTACATATTATGGAGTAATACAGTACTTATCAGAGTACTACAGAAGTATAGAAGTATAGAGTACCACACTTCTTTACAGTACAATGCAATCTCTCCATAAGAACACCAAAGGGAACATCAATTTTTGTTTGGTGTGGAGAGGTTGTTTGACTAAGATATCGATCAGCAAATCAAACCATTCAATCAAATGACAATAATTCAACACAAAATTCAGAAAGATTATAATCTATTTCGCAGCATTCTCGCTTATTTCAGACTGCAATGACCCTACACCGTCGTTAGGAATAGCCAATTCCACACATTTTCTGTACAGATCGGTAGTCGAGATCAATTGTGAGAAAGGTTACAGAATCATGGGAAATTCATCTATAGTCTGTCTGGCTAACGGTAACTGGAGTAGTAACCCTACATGTGAACTGATAGGTGAGATCTCTAGAATATGATAGATTGATGTTTATTTATTTGATTTCATTGATTATTTATCGATATTTAGTTTTGTATTTTTATTTCAATGATAGAGAATTATTATTTGTAAACTTTGCAAGACACATCATCCAATATTGAAAATGAATGGCTATAAGTAAAGACATGAAAAAGCAATATAGGGATCACCCGTGTTGTTCCGTCCGTCCGTCCGTTTCGTCTGTCACGTACTGTCCCGTCTAGTTTCGTCTTACACTAAGTCAAGTATTACTAAGAATATACATGTCAGATTTTACCAAACTTGCATTATAGCATATTTGCAGTGACCCTTTACAAAGACAGATATTGCTTCCGGTCCATTGAACACAGGGGCGGTTGTTACCTAATCTAGAAAATCCTTAAATGTATTCTACCAAAAAACTAATGGATGGAATAGTACTACTTTTATATTAAGTCTAACGAAAACTATTTGTCTATTAAGACTTCCGATTTACACAGTAAAGCTATGGCTATATAAGGATCACGAATGCTCTGCTACATTCGTGTATTGTCCCCTGCCCAAAAACTACTCACAATTGCTCACTATAACTAAAATTACGAAAAATCTTTAAAAGTTGTACTATATTCTGCATAACAATAAGTTATAATACTTCATAACTCTACAATGTATATATCATGGAGTACTACATAACTAATTAGAGTATAAAAGTAGTGTAAAGTACTACCCTACAGATTTTTTACACCAGAATAAAGAACTTTGGTGCAATGAGGACAAGCGAAAAAGTGGGGGTTATATATCACTTCCAGTGATAGCTCAATTTTGTCCAAGAATAAAACTCTCATATTCACAGTCTTAACTCTTTATTTGACCTAGATATCGATCAGCAAATCATTCATTCCTTTTATAATTAAGCACAAAATTCCTGGCATTCTAGCTTTTTCCAGACTGCAGTGACCCGACGCCGTCGTCAGGCATATCAAATTCCACAAACTTTAAATACAGATCGGTAGTCGAGATAGAATGTGAGAAAGGTTACAGAATCGTGGGAAATTCATCTATAGTCTGCCTGGCTAACGGTAACTGGAATAGTAACCCTACATGTGAACTGATAGGTGAGATCTGTAGAATATGATAGATTGCTGTTTATTTATTTGATTTCATTGATTATTTATCAGTGTTTTCATTTCAATAGTAGATGGTTCTTACAAACTGTGCGAGACACATATTCCAATATTGAAATCAAATTGCTATTATTATAAACTGTATAATGCTGAAAGTGGTGGCTAATGAGAAGTCAAACTTGAACTATATGTGTATTGAGACTCAGATTTACATACAGCAAAACATACATTCTAGCCATAATTCAAAACAAGATTCAGAACAAAAACAGGAAATTGTTCCGGTCTATTGAATTAAGGGGCCGCTGTTACTTAAAACAGAAAATCCTTGAACGTATTCTTCTTATAAAAATAATGAATTCAATGTCGTTCAACTTGCTCTGTAGCAAACTTGCAATATCCCCTCTCAAAAACGGGTGCTGCTGTTACTAAAAATAGAAAACATCTTTAAAAACCGTTTTCTAATGAACCAGTGGGATGGAATGCTTTACTACTTTCATGCATTGTCCCGTTCCCAAAAACTACACACAGTTGATCACTATAACTAAAATTAAGAAAAATCTTTAAAAGTTGTACTATACTCTGCATAACAATAAGTTATAATACTTCATTACTCTATATATTATGGAGTACTACATAACTAATTAGAGTGTACAGTACTACACCTACAGTATTAAGTTTTTACACCAGCATAAAGAACTTTGGTGCAATAAGGACCAGCGAATAAGTGGGGGTTATTTATCACTTCCAGTGATAGCTCAATTTTGTCCAAGAATAAAACTCTCATATTCATAGTCTGAAATCTTTATTTGACCTAGATATCGATCAGCAAATCATACATTCCTTTTATAATTAAGCACACAATTCCTGGCATTCTTGCTTTTTTCAGACTGCAGTGACCCGACGCCGTCGTCAGGCATATCAAATTCCACAAATTTTAAATACAGATCGGTAGTCGAGATAGAATGTGAGAAAGGTTACAGAATCATGGGAAATTCATCTATAGTCTGCCTGGCTAACGGTAACTGGAATAGTAACCCTACATGTGAACTGATAGGTGAGATCTGTAGAATATGATAGATTGCTGTTTATTTATTTGATTTCATTGATTATTTATCAATTTTTTTCATTTCAATAGTAGAGAGTTATTACAAACTGTGCGAGACATATTCCAATATTGAAATCAAATTGCTATTATTAAAGACTATGTAAGGTTGAAAGAGGTGGCTAATGACAAGACTAACTTGAACCACATGTGTATTAGACACTCAGATTAACATACAGCAAAACATACATTCTAGCCATAATTCAAAACAAGAATCAGAAACAAAAACAGGAAATGTGTACGGTCTATTGCACACAGGTGCCGCTGTTACTTAAAATAGAAAATCCTTGAACGTTTTCTACCCATATAATAATGGATTCAATGCCGTAACAATAAACTTGCTCTATAGCCAATTTGCAACATCCCCTCTCAAAAAAGCAGGTGCCTCTGTTACTAAAAATAGAAAAAAACACTTTAAAAGCCGTTTTCTAATGACCCAGTGGGATGGAATGCTCTGTAGATTTCGTGCATTGTCCCCTTCCTACACACAATTGGTCACTATAACTAAAATTACTAAAACTCTTAAAAAGTTGTACTATGTTGTGCATAACAATAAGTTATAATACTTCATTACTCTACATATTATAGAGTACTACACTACTTTACAGTACTACAGATTATTTTTACACCAGCATAAAGAACTTTGGTGCAATAAGGACAAGCGAATAAGTGGGGGTTATTTATCATTTCCAGTGATAGCTCAATTTTGTCCAAGAATAAAACTTTCATATTCACAGTCTTAATTTTTTATTTGACCTATATATCGATCAGTAAATCATACATTCCTTTTATAATTAAGCACAAAATTCCTAGCATTCTTGCTTTTTTCAGACTGCAAAGATCCGACGCCGTCGTCAGGCATATCAAATTCCACATACTTTAAATACAGATCGGTTGTCGAGATAGAATGTGAGAAAGGTTACAAAATCATTGGAAATTCATCGATCGTCTGTCTGGCTAACGGTAACTGGAGTAATAACCCTACATGTGAACTGCTAGGTGAGATCTCTTGAATGTAATATAATGTTTTTTTACTCATTTGATTTAATTGATTATCTATCAATATTTCTTTTTTAATAATAGAGAGTTATAATTGTAAACTTTGCGAGACATTTCATCACATGTTGAAATTGAATTTACATTATTATGGACTAAATCAGTCATCCGATTATCAACAATTGTATGTGCAAAATTTGACAGTCACAAATCATTAGACAATGTTACCAAACTTGTTGAAAGTTGAAGCTAATAATAAGTCTCACGACAAACATATTTGTTTTGAGACTACCGATTAACAGAGTAAATTTGGGACTGTAGAGGAATCACGCATATTGTTCCGTCAGTCCGTTTCGTCAGTCACGTACTGTCCCGTGTCGTCTCATCTTAAACAATATCAAGTTTTATTCAGAATAAACATGTCGGAATTTTACCACACTTGCTCTGTGGCATATTTGCAAAGAATCTTTTCGAAAAACTGGAAACGGTTCCGGTCTTTCGCACAGGGACCGCTGTTACTCAAAATAGAAAATCCTTGAACATATTTTTCCTATAACCTAATGGATGGAATGCCGCAAAAATTGCTCTTTAGCAAGCATTTTTACATTGCCCCCTCTCAAAAAAGAGGTGCCACTGTTACTTCGAATTAAAAACAAAACTTTAAAAGGCTTTTTCTGATGAACCGCTAAGTGGAATGCTCTGTAGCATTTGTGCCTTGACCCTTTCTCAAAAATTGCAAACAATGGGCCACTGATACTACAATTACGAAAATTCTTTTGATAAAGTACTTAAATCTGCATAACAGTAAATTTTAACACTACTTACTCTGCGGATTGTTGAGTACTACAGTACTACAGTAGTATATATAAAGTACTACACTTTTTTTACAGTACTTCACTTTTTTACCTCAGCATAAAGAACTTTAGTTCAATAGTGACCAGCGAATACGTCAGGGTTATATATCACTTCCAGTGATAGCTCAAGTTTATCCAAGAATAAAACTCTCATTGTCACATCCTTTACTCTTTGTTTGACTTAGATATCGATCAGCAAATCAAACAGTCCTTTCATAATGCAGCACAAGATTCAGAAATATAAAAACTTATTTCCTAGCATTCTTGCTTTTTTCAGACTGCAGTGACCCGACGCCTTCGTCAGGCATATCAAATTCCACACACTTTAAGTACAGATCGGTTGTAGAAATAAAATGTGAGAAAGGTTACAAAATCATTGGAAATTCATCGATCGTCTGTCTGGCTAACGGTAACTGGAGTAATAACCCTACATGTGAACTTATAGGTGAGATCTCTAGAATATAATACAATGTTGAATACGCATTTGTTTTAATTGATAATTTATCAATATTATAAAATTTGCGAGACACATCATTCAATATCGTAAATTAAATGACTGTATATTATTATAGACTTAATGAGACATCCAAATTTCAAATAAATTTCATAGGTAAAATACACCTGTGAAACAAAAATACGATCGGCTGACTTGAATTAATCATCGAATCAAAACATAACTTCACTGATAAAGGAAAATTACTACGAATTATTTTTTGGGCTGGAGTAAATGCTGGATACTAGGTCCGGAACTCTGGGAATACTTATAGGACCGAGCTCAAATGTGTCTGTTATGTCCAGATAGCCGGCGTATTTCGGTAAATTTGGTATTAACTAAGTCATTTGTACCGCACTTTTCTTTTTATGTTTCGCTTTCACGCGGTACGTATGCCATTTTGTTTGACCGTGTGACTAAAATCCACGCCATGCCGTCAAAAAAGTCCGCCCCCATTTTAATGTCTTTTGAATTTCCTTTAACTTGCGTGTGGCAAATCCGATGAACAACTTTTCAGTTTGGTGTGGTCTTAATATATTTTGTTTCATTCATTTGTTTTACAAAATTAATAAACATACATGTCACGAATACTCCAACACTAGTATGCTATCGGTACTGAAAACTCGTTGTTTGGGATTTGCATCATGCCTTTTTTATTTATATCAGTGGTCTTCAAATTTGCTCAAAAGCAGCTTTCAATAAGTTTCCCACCAAGCATTCGGTACTGAATAGCTTTTATGCGGGAGTGAGAACGCAATCTTCAAATTCACGAAATTTACTGGATGAGATCAAAAACGATTTAATTATCTAAAAATAACGAACGTGGTCTTTAACTTACCTGATACACGAACATACAGCTTACCTTTTTGAAATGTTAAAGATACAGATCAATACGAACATTTGTTAGTTAAAAATTGTTAAAATCCTTCCTGTGTTTTATATAATACATAAGTAATAAATAATACGTTATACATTTGTATACTGAACTTTATTCAATGGCGTCGGCTACGTCAGAAAATCTTACCTAAACCAGTCAAACATCAGGCACGTCATAGCGGATTTCTTTTCAAACTTATAAGTACTTTCTCCATATACTTCAACTATAGATAATTAGGTAAACAAACTTGCACATCTAGATTCTGATATTAAAATGAATATGTAATGCTGTGTTTTATTACTATACGGACTTGCAAGCATGCGTCCGTATTCCGGTTAATTACGGGGTATTTTTACACACCTTTCTATACAGAGTGAATGGGATTCTATGGGCGGAGTTTTTCAGAAATAGCCACATGTGAATGTGAAAAATGACCCTCCAGGAAACAGCGATATTGTCTAGGGAAAAGAAGATTTTTAAAGTTCGCTACTATTTTCATTTAAGTTAACTCTTGGCACACAGATCCATATGTATTTTATGTTAATGCTACAACTATTTTAGAAGTAAACACATTCCCGTATTTAAGCAGTATACAGAATCCCGTATTTCAGAAAATACGTGATTGTATACTTACTAAGTATATAGTATCTTTAAGTGTACGAACAACTGTTTGGAATTTACGGACTTATGTGCACACTTCCGTATTTCAGTCATTTACTGGATAGTATATCTAGTTTCCCGTATTTGTAAGTATACACAATTATACCGTATTTCAGCAGTATACGGACTCTAGTATTTCAAAATAAACGTGGTAGTATATCTAGATTGACGTATTTTAGGCGAATGGACTATATACGGACTTGTGTGCACAATCCCGTATTTCAGTCAAATACGGGATAGTATATATCTAGTTCCCATATTTGTAAGTATACGCAATATCGTATTTTGGCAGTGTACGGTCCCTCGTATTTTAAAATATACATAGTTGTATATCTAGATTCCCGTAGTTTTACGTGAACGAACCTCCGCACATTTAGAATATACGGACTTGTGTGCATACTTCTGTATTATATACGGGATAGTAAATCTAGTTTCCCGTATCCGTAAGTATACGCAATACCGTATTTAGAAGTTTACGATCTTTCGTATAACACCATTTCCGTATATCACGTTTACCGTATATCTAAGCGTACTGAATACCGTATATTAGTATTATACGGGCATGCACCATATACGATCCCGTGCACCTCCGTATTCTAAGTTTTCCGTACATTTTCTCGTATATTGCTTATAAATAATACGGAGTCCGGTACACTCCCGTATACTACCCTATTTTCTACAGTGAATGCACACAGGGGCCGCAGTTGCTAATATAGAAAAAAACTTTAAACATCTTCTTTTTATAAACCAATAGATATAATGTCACCAAACTTGCTCTGTAGCATCCTTTTGTACTGTCCCTAAAACAGGAAAATGTTCCGGACAAATGCAACCAGAGGCCGCTGTTACTAGAAAAGAAAAAAAAATAAAAACGTCTTCTTTTGAACTACTTGAGGGAATGTCGCCAAACTTGCCCTGTAGCATCCTTGCATTGTCCCATCTCAAAAAGCAGGTGCCACTGTAACTGAAAATAGAAAAAACATTCACAGAAGCATAAAGTACTTTAGTGCCATAGTGACCAGCGCATCATAGAGTTTTAGAGAGATCACGCATGTTCGTCTAGCCTTACACATGTCAAGTATTACTCAGAATATACATGGGTTTTAACTTACTTGCTCTGTAGCATATTTGCAATGACACTTTTCCTAAAACAGGAAATGGTTTCGATCCATAGAACAGGGGCCGCTTTTACCAAAACAAAAAACAAAAAAAACTGTAAAGGTTTTCTCATAAACAAAATGGATGGATTTGATTTGATTTGATGAGAATTTTATCAAGGTCCGTCCAAAAGAGCACTTATGTTAGCTTGATATTTGGATGAGACCCGGCATGTCTCCCGTCATGCCTAAAAATAAAATTTTAAGCCAGAAAATAGGAGAAATTTCCTGACTGCAATTACCAGTATACCAAAGGTTGTATTTGATTGGTTACCAAATAGTAGGCCAACCGCACCAAACAGGACCAAAATGGATGGAATGCCGCCAAACCTGCTATGTAGCATCCTTGCATTGTTCCCACGGTGCCGCTGTAACTTATAATAGAAAAACCTTTTCATGAAGCAGTTGTTGGAATGTTCTGTAACATTTTTTTCATTGTCCCCTTCCCAAAAACGTCACACAAGGGGTCGCTATTACTAAAATAAGAAACATCTTTCGATATAGTACTGAATATAGCATTACAGTAAGTCATAAAACTACATTTTAACTCTACATATTATGAAGTACTACAGTACTAAGCACAATACTACAACAAGCTAAAGTACTACAGTACATTACTTTTAAGGACCACAGTATTTTACATTACCCTGGGATACCTTACTGTCATGGTGACCAGCGCATAAGTAGGGGTTATTTATTAATCACTTCGAGTGATAGCTCTAGTTAAGCCAAGGTTAAAATTTCATTGACGAAAATATCGATAAATACATCATACAGTCCTTCATAGTTCTGCACAAGATACAGACGAAGTTTTATTATCTATTTCGCAGCATTTTCGCTTATTTCAGATTGCAGTGACCCGACGCCGTCGTCAGGCATATCAAATTCAACAAACTTTAAGTACAGATCGGTAGTAGAGATAAAATGCGAGAAAGGTTACAACATCATGGGCAATTCATCTATAGTCTGCCTGGCGAACGGTAACTGGAGCAGTAACCCTATATGTGAACAGATAGGTAAGATCTCTAGAATTATAGCAGAATATGATATAATGCTTTTTATATATTTGATTTGATTGATGATTCATTTAGGAAATATATTTCACCTTTGAGTGATATACCGGTTAGTATATCACTGTGTGGAGTGTAGATGCGTGGTAATTTAATCACGAAGGCCGAAGGCCTGAGAGATTAATTACGAAGCATCTAAATGACACACAGTGATATACAAACCGGTATATCATTCAAAGGTGAAATCTATTTCCATTCTAACACGTTAATTTAAGCAAAACAACGTTTGAGAGGCACTTCTTGCTGCTCTTACATGAAGTTTCAACCTTGAACTTGTAGTATTCCGTGCATACCTTGCAGTCAGTGAAACTTTGGCTGTTCTTTTTTACTCCTCAAATAAAACGCTATTTGTCTTATTTTTGTTGTTGCTGATGTTGCTGGCAATACCGGAAGTATAGAAAATTTTACTAAGATTTGTTTTACATCACGTGAATTCATTTACAACCGTACTAATACAAGCGTATTAGCGCATGCACTCTCGTAGATGTGTTGTGAAAATTACTCGGAGAGGAAATTTCAGCAGTCAAAATAAGTTCCGGGCGCCTAGTGTGATATACCTGATAGGTATATCTCGCTTAAATCCTTCTTTGCCTATATAGGAGAAATTTTCGATAGTGTTAGAATAATATTTTTATAATAGAGAGTAGTCCAACGGAAAATAATTAGACTCCCGCTTAACGTAGTCAAGTTGGGGTTATTATATATTATTGAATGAGTGATTTGATATTGGCTTTAATTAGTGTTGCATCATTAGTGATATTGATTTTTAAATAAACTTATGTATGCATTTAATGATAAAAATATTATGATAAAACAATATTTGTCGGTATTTTCCAAGTACTAAAGAACTTATAAGGGAACCTTAGATTTATTTCTTTTCATAGGTCAATCTGTTTGAACGATTACTAATAAATCAGGCTGATTTTTAAGAGTCGTATTAGAAGGGTTATACCTTTTATGGTAAAGTAAATAGATATAAAGATGCAATGTTATTTTTATTTTATTGATTTTTATACAACAGGTACTTTCCTTGACTCAACTATCAACCCTTGTTTTCATGGTGGTACCTATAATGAAACGACAAAATCCTGTCAATGTGCGGCTGGTTATACAGGTTCAACATGCAAAGGTAATTGACTTTATTTAAACCGTTGTACCCATTTCCTGTATACGCCGATGTTCATACTTAGCTTCTAGTAACAAATACAGTACCTTCTTGATGCGCTTTAAGTGTCGAAAGCTCAACATATTGTGAAATACACATTTATGAAAACCAGGGTTTGAAACTTTTATCAACACTTTCATCATATTTTTCTCTTCTTACTAAAGGTGAGAAATCCTTTACCTTGAATTTTGTATTACTTTTTGTAGCGTCGGATAGCATCTCTTTTTTATTATAGTTCTATATGTCAATATTGAATGTACTCACTGATGCAATACGAATGAACAAAAGTGCTCTTGCTATCATAAGGAGTTAAATGTACGGAGGCAGCGCCGTTGTGTAAGGGTTAAACCTCGGACAACTAATGAATAAGTCACATGCTCGAATTCAAACCGCATAAGTTGACCCAAAAATGTATGCTTTAGGCGTAATTACTAAACAGACACATAGAAGCGGGCATGTAGAGTAGATAATATAAGTTGCTTATATTCGAAATTAAATTAGTTAAAATGACTATAAAGCACTAAAATTCAAATGGATTTTTAATTGAAGGGCTCATTGCAGTCTGCTTCATTAAGGAATAAAACGATCAACCAATTTTTACAATTTTAAAACTTAGATTTTTTGTAAAATGGACATTTTGATAATGTTTTATTCTTTAGAAACAAATAAATAAAAATATAATGAATTTCATCTTTAATTTAGAAATAAGAAATGAAAATAAACAATGCAAAAATGTGGGTTACTTTGTTCACTTCAATAGTGGAAACAAATTCAAACAAATAAAGGTGTTATTTAAATTTATATATATTTTGGACCTAAAGTAAGTGAAAATGTTTGTTTGTCCGACATCTGCCTAAAGTTTATATCCTACTTATTCGGCAATCTACTGGTGCTTTAAAACTGAGCAGTGACGCATTGTTTTGCATGTACTATAACATGCATGCTAGTTGTTCATTTGAATGATGTATCTATGACTGTGTCAGTGAAACGGTCATCCTTTGCTTCAAACTGTGTCTTTTGCTACCGTCTAGTAATTCTAATGCATTGATAATGATTTTTGTCGCATAATCAGATATGGATTATCCCGTTACGTACTTCAAATGTACATTAGCCCGAAACCATAAACATTCTATTGTTAACCAATTTCTTCAGTGCAATGGTAAGGAAAGAAGTATTTGAACACTGAATATCCAAAAACGCTACAATGTTAACGTCGTTTTCAAACAAGGTAATGTGTTTAACTACACGAAATTAATTATTATCCAACATCCAAGGGTTACTTGGAGCTAGTGGATTAAAAGGAACTGTAATCACTTAGTACCTCTTTTAGTGATTTTTTTATTATCTACTGATAATCAATAATCCCCTGCCACAAAAAAGGCTTAACGAGATACTGTATCTCGTTTTACTGATTTATGCGTAAATTAGCTTATGCATAATTTTCAGAAGAGTTCGAACCTAATAAATTTTAACATTACATCTTTAACGTTGTATTAAGTATTGCAGTGTCCTAAAGATACGGACGAATACGGCATTGCTTGGGAGAGTGGGATACCAGGCACACATATGCCCGGTTCGTGTCCATATGGATACAGCTCAGGTAAGAAATAAAAGAGGTAACTTTGACAACATTTGCTACTGCACCTGGTGTCCATATGAAGTTTCATATACCTTAAATGTATGTGCCTTTTTAGCTCAGACGAGTGCGCAATGCTCTCGATGAGCTGGTCCTCCTAATAACTGCTCATCGTCCGTATATTTTTGTTTTAAATGTACTCTACAGGAATTAATCATAGATGCTCCTTTACCAACATTGTTGAAATAATCTATAAATGTTGAACTTACCATTGCAACAGAAAAGAAATTCGTCGTGTACAGATATTTTGAGTTTAGTATTTCCAGATTGTCGAAAACCAACTTTGTCGAAATAATGCATTAAGGGTCAAATTGGCGCCGACCTATTCTATAGTGGTTTACATAAAATTGTGAAATCTTAAAACACGTTTTTGAATAATATATTAAGCAAAGTCGAAATTGATTCCTTCGTAATGGCCGGTGAACTATAATTAGATTTTTTTTCTGTAAATTCCAACATAATTTCAAAAAAAAAGTTGACAGCAATGTTTAGTGGTGGCTCTGAACCGAGATTTTACAGCATGACTGCTAGTCGTCTCATAAAACTATTTGACAACATAAAAAAAATATTTTGTCGAAAATCTTTTAGAAATTTAGTATGCAGCAATGTTCTATAGTGTTGTATAAAGCAGTTTCGAACAGCGGTATCTAACTGCCTTATACTCAGGGTCAATTGTTAATGATACTATTACACTGATATGTGAATATGTATTCATTTCAGAAAAACAGCAGGCCAACTTTCGAAATACTTTCACAAAATTGTTTAGTAGATGACTCTCCTCCAATGTTTATAAATGGGTCTGGAGGTGACAGAAAAGTACAGTGTTGAAACTATAATGTGATATGTCCCTCATGTTTTTAAATACATGTAGTTCTATTCGACATATTGAATTTACCTTAAAAGCTTTCTGAAAAGAGTAATTTTTCACATACCTGTATAATAGCATCTTAAACAAGATGTCCTTAGTATGAGGAAAATTTTGATAGCGCTGTTAAAAAAAGTTTTGTACAACACAACATCGGAACTTGCCAAGTTGTGTATCTAATCTATTCCTTTGATTGTTTACATTAAACAATGCGGTCCAGGTATGGTAAAGAGATTTTGTGACTACAACGGGAAGTATCATGACCCAGTTTACAACTGTACACGACCTGTGATTGAAAACATTTACAGACAGGTGATTCAGAATTATTTCATAATAAATTATGTATTTTACAATTGTATTTTATAAGTATTTCATAAAGTGACCGTACATTAACAACGTATCATAGCATTATATGAAATAACGATAAAGTAATATGCTAGTTTGTTTGGCTAGGATTTTTTTCTTTGATATGTTTTGGAATGCAAGGAAAAATAAACTCAAAACAATTTATAACTTCTGTAGCTTTTCATTTATTTTATCTTCTCTTGAAGTTCATACACGGGTATGTCTATATCAATGAAACTGAAACAGTAAACATTCTGGATGGCCTTGTTAACGCAACATCTGTAAACAATGCAACAACCGACACCCTTATGATAGGTGACTTAGAAGCGATTTCTTCGATAATGACAAAAATAACCGAAGTTGTTGCAGTGAACTCAACAGATGTAAGCAAATTAACAGATGTAAGTAAAAACAAAATGAATGATTCAATTTGCCCTTACCCTACAAACGATTCGTACACATCTTTTTATAAATATTTCATAAAGGTAAATATGTTCGAAAATGTAAAAGACTAAGATTATTCTCAACAACCCACAAATGTATAAGATAGAGAATAACAATGAGTTTCTTAGAAAGCTAAAATTAGTTTCCAAGCCGGCTAGGACAAGCAATTTAAAATATGAAACGTATATTTGTATTAAAATAAATCTATTTCGTCATGATTAATTAATAAAGTTGTACAAGCTTTTGCATACATAACTATTTGATTAAATATGAACTTATTTCATTCTCTAATGTACCTTAGATATTTGTTTTTATTTTCAGTCTTTCGTTGAAGTAGCCAACAACATGTTAGGAGAGGTATCAAAAGTGTCATGGAAAGCATTAATAAACGAGGTAGTATATGACTTATTGTCCTTATGAATTATTTCCGTTCCGTTCATTGCAATAGTATAACGTTTGTTTTGATATTGACATGGTTGCTGATGTATTTGAGTTATTTAGAATTAGCTACCAGTTGTTTAGGCAGAAGTTTTTTTTCACATATTTCAAGAAAATATCATTAAAATATATTTTAATATCATAACAGAAGTTGTAGGAAAATATTTCTATCATAACAACTTTGGTCATTTATTGATTTTATACAAGATGCATATATGTTGAGGTTAATTTACATGCTAAAAAGATTTTTCAGACTGGCTCTGGAGCTGATACCGTAATTGATGCTTTGGATATATTTATTGAGAAAATTGCGTTAACGAAAGAAGCAAATTTTAGTACCATAAGATTTGCTAAGTCTAATTTGCGTAAGTATGAGGATATATGTGAAATATAAAAATATAAAGTAGTGTTTTCAAAGTTGCAGCTGCTATGAAAGACCTTGTCACTTGTGCCACAATGAAACCTATCCAAATAAAAGAAATGCGAGTATTACAGTGTTGAAAATCTATGCAAATAGTTTTGTTATCCTTCCATGACATTTCCAGAAGTTTGATCGGTCAATGATAAAAGGAAATTGATATTAAGGACAGTCAGGGAATATATATTCGAAAGTTTGCTTCCTTGTACAGGTACCCTGTGTCAAATATATTTAATGCGTGTTTACTAACAATCTGATTTCCGATGACATAAGTGGCGTTATTTAGAGGCAATTAGACACCATCAGAGTATTTAAATGCAGCAGAATGAGTTGTATCATTTTCTTTAAGATAAAAATGGTAATAAAATTCTTATTTAATTTTTTTTTTTTTTTTTGGTTTTGTAGACGTGGTATATTTGGATATACCATCATCCTAGATTAATGGAGAAAAGTTGGGCATAAACTTTTTTGTCGAATATAAGTATCACTATATTAGTGTTTGTCTAATTAAAAATGTAGTTATAACGGTTAGTTGAATGAAAACAGTATTTATATGCAATTTGAGCTTGGTGGATTTCAAACATGGACGTTATGAAAAAGCATTGATCTTATTTACTTTTTGAACACGTAAGACGTATTGTGTGTCTGCATAAAACACGTTTTTCTAAATTTCATTTATAACGTGTTTTCTTTCGTAGTGTCTTTCTAAAGTAACTGAAAGGGAATTTGTTTATCCTGGTTTCACATTTTCTGATAATTATACTGAATTGTCAAACGAAACTTTCAGGACTGGAATGTATTCCTTAAGGTTTTAAAAGAGTTTTCGGCTATATTTTAATATATAACCATTTCGTCAATTTCAGTTGTGGAGGTAGACAAGAGTGATAAATGTGAGAAGAAAATTCATTTTCCTGATGAGCACCATGGTAACATACCAGCATGGGCACATTCCAATTTCTTAGATATTGCATGTTCTCAAAGTAAGTATCATAAACGCATATTAATAAAACAAAAGATATTTTAATCCCGAGAATCAAGTAATACTGATTTTAAGAATGTTAGAAAATATAAAGTAGCTTTTCCATGCAAAGCTTATAACGGAATTATAACCAACTTGTTCTGCTTTGGAATGTCCCTAAGCCTTTAGGTTTTAAAAGTGTTCGGCAATATTTTAATATACATTATAACCCTTTCGTCAATTTTAGTTGTAGAGGTAGACAAGAGTGCTATATGTCAGAATAAAAGTCTTTTCCCTGATAGGCAGCAGGGTGACATACCAGCGTTGGCAAATTCCACTAGTATAGACATTGCATGTATTCAACGTAAGTAGCATCAACGTATATTAATAAAGCGAAACATATATTAATCCCGAGAATCAAGTATCACTGCTTTAAAAAATGTTAGAAAATATAAAATAGCTTAATCATGAAAAGCTTATAACGGAGATATTACCGTCTTGTTCTGCTTTCGAAATATCTCGGAGTCATGAACGTCAACAATGATCAATAAATATCTAAAAGAAATGAGTGAATTCTTTTTTTATTATTTTGATATAAAAGCTACAATATTTGTAACGAACATATTTTCACAGACAAAGACGGGAGCGCATACAGCACTGTTATGTACAGAGATGTTTCAGATATTATGCCACATAGGGCATCTGAAAACAAGTAAGTTTTGATCATTCAATCAACTTAATTATACATTTACGTTGATGTATTGTTATTAAATAATTTTCAAAATATTTAGACACTTGTTTTGATAATGGTTCAGCTCAAAATTACAGAAGTAGAATGTATATGTACTTCAAGGTTACATTACTAACACCATATTGAATTTTCTTTTAAATCTGGAATTGTAGCATGGGAATACAGATTGAAACTGGCTTCTAAAACTTTACAATAGCCGTGGAGTATTTTCCTGTTTGACATACTGCTGCAAAAAACGAGTGAATGTTTGTGTATTTCCTTGTATTGACATTGGTGGTCTTTTTGTCCTACTTTCTCTGTATTGAATGTTGTCAACAGTCAGACATATACTTTGTACATCATTAGAAGTTAAGTTCTTCAATTAAAATTCAATATAGGCATACGTATTTATGTACAACCTATTTATAGCCTCTCTCTGGGAGATTTCTGGAAAATCGCAAAGATATTTGAAAACTATAAAACCTATTTTCGTTTTTGAACAGGCAAAATGTAATATATATATTCTTTTATGAAACTCAAAATTTCAACTCAATATGGTCACATTCAATGCCGTCCGTCATATTTTTCCTTCTGAGAAGACGCCCGTTACGATTCAAGATTTAAAAGGAAATACGATTTGGTGTTAGTAATGGACCTTTAATGAATAATGCTACACGTATTTGTAGTATGTAGTCTTAAATTTATTACAGGATTGAAAGATATATACATGCTCCTGTCATGTCACTCACGCGTTATCCAAGGATCACTAGGAAGTTGGAGAGCCCTGTTGAGGTTACATTCAAACTCTTCGATGTATGTTATCCTGTATTCATCTGTATAATAGTTAAAGGTGGATGGATACTGTTTTGAAGTTGTCCGTCTGTCTGTCCGTCCATCTGGAGCCATAACTAAGGACCTAATGAATAACATTTCATGAAAAAATAATAATCCCTAAAAGATAAAGCCCAAATGGGGTGGTAAAACTTAAAAACGCTTCTTTTTTTCTAAAAAGGTTTGTTAGAATTCGATGTTATTCGACAAAAATAGTCAATTTTGTATTCTATAACAACAGAACTTTTAGAAACAGGACTTCTACAGAAATGAGACCCTGAAGGGGATGTAGTGTTTTATTTTATAATTATGCTATATGGAAACTTAAGAATTCTTGTTGTTTGAAACTAGCTGTTCTGTTTTAATTCTATTTACAAGTTCTGTATGACAGTAGCTTGAAGAAAAACGAGGTCCCAGATGGGTGGTGAAAATTAAAAAAAAAACAATTTCTGAAGTAGACGAACCAATACACTTTCCAGTTGTTCTTTTAAGTTGTTTTGTGTAATTTGGCGTAGGATATAAATTCATTGAATTTTCTTGTTTTATTCTTAGATTTTATTAGGTAATTTACCGAGTGTCATCCCACATCATTTTACTAAACTCGCAATGGGTTTATTCTATGAAATACACTGTTTAGAATTTTCTTGTGGGTGTGCATATCAGCTCTCGTTGGTCTTTAAAGTTATCTAAAGCTTAATCCACCACTTTGTGTAAGGCATTGACTAAGGTAGATTATTATGGGAAATACGTTTTTGTCATTTCTTTGCAAACATTTCGAAGTACAGTTGTACGGTTTGTTGATAGTTCAAAACGTTTGCCACAAAACAGACATTGACCATTTTAACAATTATAAGTATCTAGTCTTCTATCAAGATAATCTAACAAATAATGATTTGTCAAAAACATCGCTGTTTGTGACTCTTAAGTATTTGAAGAGACGATGATTCCTGAATGAATAATGCAATAAGAATTGGATTATAACATTTAAGAAGAAGACGTCTTTACATATTTTTTCTTCCATTAATTGCCCTGCTAGATTTTCAAAAAAATCATCAGACATTTTTCAGTGCATAACTATTCCAACTTGAGTTAATAATTTTGCACAAAGAAATTCATTCATGCAATATTGTATTCTATAACTCAAGTTAGAAAAGTTTTGCAATATTAATTTAATCATTTTGAGATTTGTTTTATTTGTTTGTCAACATGAATAAAACTAATCAAGATAAAGCTATAACAGTTTATTGATTTTCAAAATGTCATTTTCGCTAAAATATGTGGTAAGAATAGTTTTGCTCTGAACCCTCAATATGTACAATATGTATTTATTTTATGTTTTCCAGCGAATAACAGAGTTATCTTAGTGGAATAAATGATAATTCACAGTTTTAAAACTGTGGATTATCATTTTTTATTTTTAATGCGTTTGCAATCTTTAACCCGGACTAACGTCAAAAAATATACCGAGCGTAAATAATGCCAGAAACTATGCGACGATGACGTCGTTAAAATGACGTCATTTGTGCTATGTTTTCTGGTGACGTTTCGCGCGTTGTTTTATGTTTTTAAGTAAGAAGAGTAACCATAAAACCAGAAAAACTGTTGGTATCGATGTAATATCACGTTGATTTCACTAATTACACCAAACCAACAATTATCCTCTATATACTGATCATGTTTCATTTCAGTCTACGATGGAAAATCCTAGTTGCAGTTACTGGAAGAGGAACACTAAGTACACTTTATATTGCTCTTGCTACCTGTTATTCTTTCTTTAACCATGAACGACATACAGTCATGTTTATACTACACATATTTCATTGACCTACCGAATAACAGTTTAATGACGTTAACATTTACAATCTTTTTAAAACTCGTACACATTTTTGTATCTGTTTTGTGTTTCAGCGACAACGTCAGTTCGTGGTCTGTTGATGGGTGTTGGCTTTTTGAATATGACAAGAAGAAAAACAAAGTTGTCTGTCACTGTGACCATTTAACGAATTTTGCAGTCCTGTTAACGCCAGTTTCCACGATAGTATGCCCTGATAATTTTTAGAATATTACTCATCATACTTTTATCCATACAGCTATAGATACATATAATATGAATCATATTTTAAGTGTCATAACAATACCTACATGCATTCTAGATAGTTGTCTAATGTGGTTTTTTATCAAGGCATTGTACATGTTCTTTTGTTAACATGGATTGTTTCAATACTATAGAAGAACAATGTAATGATATAAAAGGTATGAACATTTTTGTTATAGAAAGGGGAAGGTTATTTAACATTGATATGACTAAACGAGATGTATTGTTTACTCATCCATAGCCAAAAAAATAAACACATAGGCCCTTTAAAGATCTCTGTAGCATTCTAGCTGGGAACTAGTCAAAATGAAGTATCATCCCTGTATTGTGCATAACAATGTTAAATCAACAAAAAATTGTTTTCAGAACTATTTCTTATATTTTCAGGCAGAGAGTCATGCTGTCATTTTAAGCAATATGTCAATGATGGGCTGCATAACTTCAATCATATGTCTTTCCTTGACACTTTTTATTCATGCAATCTTTTGGAAGTAAGTTAACTAACCAATACTATATATACCTGAAATTATTATAAAGTTGTTTGTTAATTCGTGGTACAAAACTTAAAGACATGTAACATTAAACTGAAATTCATTTGTAGCTCGACTTGTCGATGAACAGGGAAGCTATCCTACTCGCCTCGGCGTCTTCGTACGCATCGGCTTTTGTGTCAAACCTTGGCTAAGTTTTTCGTATCTCCCCACTTTATTCAAAACCATTAGAGGTATTGCTTTTTAAATTGCCATACTTGTTCACTATCATAGCCTCCATCAACAGACAAGAGTACATAACTCTTTCAATTCAAGGTTTTTGTCATAATTATGGTCCTTTTTTTAATTGGAAAGTGCATTTAGCTTGGTAACGTTTTTCGTACTACCCCACTTTATTTTTGAAACCATTACAGATATTGCTTTGCAACTTACCACACTTATTCATCATTATTACCTCCATCCACAGGTATTTGTTTGCATCATAACCCCATCTGTAGGCAAGAGAAGGTAACTCTGTCAAAAAAAAATTTTTTTTTAACTACAGCCCTTTGTCGACTTAGAATTTAGGTTAAGTTTTTCGTACCAGTCCATATATTGACTTTATTATTTGAGGTATTACTTTGTAAGTTGGAATACTTAAGTACCATTATGACGCCTATCTGTAAGCAAGAGAAGATAAATCTGTAAAAATGTTTCTTGGATTGTACTTAGAAATTCCTATTTAAGGTCTTGGCAATGCCATGTGCACATATATTATTAACCACTTGAAGTATTAATTAAAACTATTTGCTGTAGTATTGCAGGGGTATCAAACAATTAAGTTTAATAACTCTTGACATAATTATTTGCTACTTGTTGGCCTTGTTTATACAGATAGAGCGTTGAAGTTTTTTTACTGACAAAGTTTTGATTTATTTGGAAGCACTGAAGAAAGTCTGGCGCGTTGTCAGTAGGACAGCTTTTGTTTTAAGTCTGTGGTCAAAAATGAGAGAGAAAATTACAGAATATACAAGAAATGCATTCGTACATCAAGTCTGCACTTGAATTGATGCCCTTTGCATTTACAAGTAATATAATAAATATATTTTTTTATACTTTTTTTTGCAGATGTATCGAGTCTAAAACAGCAGTCCTCAACATCAACCTAACAGCCGCACTACTCGTGGCCTATGTATTGCTTCTTAAGGGAATTGACAAGACAGAAAACAAAGTATTAACATTTACACTATCACAGACAATAAACTAATTACAATGGTAACTTATTTCTGTCATGTCGTGTTGTCACGCTGGCGGGATTGAATTATAAAAAGTTCGTTGTATTGTTACTTACAGCTCGACATAACACAATTATGAGATTTTCATAGTGTTGTCAAGAGAAATATGTGTTTAGTTATCATACCAAACCAGAACATGTCAAGAATATAACGTATATGTCCTATATCAAATAATTAGGGGTAAAACTCAAAATAGTATGAATTTCTTGCATGCGAAGTAGGTTTAGGCAACACCGAGATTGTTATTTAGATGTTAAACGTAATTTCTGATACGTATATGATTAGCAGTTGTTTTTTTTTTTTTTTTTTTTTTTTGTTAACATGACGTTTTATCATCTACTCATTTTTAGCATGAACCGTTGATTAATTATGTCTATAATTCTAAATTTGTTGGGAAACTTTTCATTTGATTCTAGACATTCCGTCTCCGTTTAAGTCAAAACGATTTGCAAGAATTATCCCTCCATCAAAATGAAATTTATACGAGCAATGCAGTGTCATTTTTATTTCATGTTGACATCTGCAAAGCATGCGATTATCCAAAAGATTTGAAACTAAAAAATTGTTTGAAATCTTCAACAAAATGACGTTCACATGCAAGAACAATTATAAACTCTAACACCACTGAGACAAAAGATAAATATACTTTGAGTTACTACCAGGTAAGGTTATGGCTTTAATTCAAATACAATACGGAATTCCATAAAATGAATTAGTAAAGACATTCCCGTACCATCTTATTACTGGGTTATTTAATAGTGATTTATATTTATATAGTGTCTTAATGCTTTTGTCCAAAACAGGTCGCTCATGAGTCAGAAATAGCTTGCCCTTTAAATAGGTATTACAATAAACAAACACTTGTACTCAAACTGTTAATATATTTTACAGGAACTCTGTACAGCTATAGCCGTTCTTCTACATCTGGTCTACTTGATTGCTTTTTTCATTATGCTGGCAGATGGAATTAGTATGGCGTATTGTGTATATAAACCTTTAAGCACCTACAATCCTGTGATACCTCTTCTTATAACATCTTATGGTATGTCAAACTTAAAGGTCCCATTGATTGAAAATTTCACCTGTTAATATTTTGTAAGCCATTTGTTAATTAAGTGCACTGAACCCAGTTGGGCGGAAATTTTCGACAAGAAACGTCACCAAAACAAATTGGCAGGTATTTCACCGAACCGCAAATATTACGATCCTCGGCGACTTCCGTAAAATATCGGAAAAGTTTCCGTGTGACGTCACTTGCAGGACTCGAGAAAGATCCGTTACATTGATTCCGTGATTATAGTAAACGAGCACACAGAACTCCGTGTAAAAACACGATTAACTTACTAATTATATTACTTTTGTAAATGGGAGGCGCCTGGTGTGTTCTGGGTGGATGCACAAACAGATGGAGTGAGAGAATAAGCCTAAACCAGTAACCTTGGGACTCTAATATAAAAAGTCAGTGACTAAGACAATAGGGACAAACCGCGGTCGAATGAAGTTTGGGCCCTGGAAAGTCTTTCTTATAAAACACCCCGGCGCGACTATCAAGCATACATAATACGAATTATATATTATGTTTTTATGGTCGGCCCGGGGTGTTTTATAAAAATAACTTTTCGGGTCCGAACTTCATGTGACTGTATGACGAACGTTTCAAAATTCTAGAGTAGCAACTGCGTGAAACGGCCATAGCACGACATAAAGACAGAAAATGTATTTATAATTCGACCTTTGTAGAATGATCTCGATCTATTCAATTTAAGTATTTTCTTAAGGAAAAAGTTTCTTATAACAAGATTTAGACTTTGTTTGTTACAAGCTTTTCCAATCTCGAACTTCACTTCTATAACTTAAATCATGTCAAATTACATCATATACGAGGATGTTAGGTTGAAACTTTTGTTACATTATGTATTTTATTACAGACTATTATGATAATATTTAAGACATATGTTTTTAAGATCTAGTCTTTATAACAAAAGCTAGCATTTATATTTAAAATCATTAAAAAGAATAATGTAGAAACAAAGGCCCTATATAGAATATAACAGTTACTCTACAAGAAGTTTAACTTACACGGTGCGGAACACTCCAGTAATCCATAAAAGTTTTAAATTCTTAAACAATATCTCGTTTTAACAACGTTGCCATGGTAAATAATTAACGTAGATCTAACCACTGAAGGAATTACAGTTAATCTAGCCCAAGGGCATAAGTCACAACAAAGGATGCGATATGATTTGTTGTTAATTGGCGCCCCCTGCCAGCAATCTAACTGGTCACACATTATTGCATATTGCACACTGGTCAATTGCATTTGATAATTACACAACAATATACAACAACAAAAACAACAACAATATAGTTTATTAACATGCAAAGTGCCCAATTAAAATTATGAAACCATTATATTTGATTTCAAGTTTCAATCTTGAAAAACATAAATAGAGCAACTTGATAAAAAGCAATGCAGCAAAAGAAAGTTTCCAGCAACCCTATAAATGTTCAGAAAGTATATCTTTTTGGTTGCCGATGACACATTTTATGTACTCGAATGAAATAGTTTTCTTAAAGTGAAATTTGACACGTATTTAGGTAGATATCGCGATTTTAATTATAAAGAGTTTTCAAATAGATTTGCGTCAGAATTGTTTTTAACCAACAAAATCGTGTAACCTATTTTGATTAACATTCTTAATTAAATTGTAAATCTAATTCTTTATACTATCTACAAGAAACATGTCATGGAAAATCAAGCTCATCATTTTAGATATTGTAATTAGATCGAGCAATTGTGTTCTCATTTTCATCATCAATGGAAATATAATATCGTCCATATTTGTGTAGTTTGTAACTCACGTGCATGCGTACATTTAGATCGTTTCGATACATTTGCATGGTACTTTTCTTATACATTTAAGAATGACACATAGATTTCATTTTGATAGAAACAAACAGAAACAGAAGTTTGTGTCATTTGCATATAAAAAAACTCGACATAACTGCTGTATTTTTATACTTTAATCAAATAATTTTATAACATTACACGGACTTCGTTCTTTACGTTACGGACTCAAAATATCTTCATCTCTACTCTCTGAAGATGCCTAATAAGATGAAATTATCGCTTTCGTTGTTGTTAGAGTACCTGTTATCGGACACGATTGTGACGTCACTCCAAGCTAGCGATTCCGAAACTGCCGCTCGTAGGTTTCCGGAAATATTATCGTCACTTTCCGTACAGGTGTGTTTTTTGAGAACTTTATGGACTTACGGACAGGTAACCACTCAGTATTTTTCGTTAAAAATTGTCAAATTTGCATTTGCTGACGAATAATATTCAAATGATAAAAATAATTTTTTTCAATCAATGGGACCTTAAATAGGTCCTTATTCATGCAAGGATTATACCCTTTTTTTACAAAAAAGGCGGCTTTAAAAGTTAAGTAATAGGTTAAGAATTATGTCTACTTCTATTTGCACATTCGTGTAAGAATGTGTTCTGTCGGAAACCACCAAGAAGCAATAACAAGCACAAAGAAAGAAGAGAAATATTTCATTTGTCTTTGTCAAGTACATTTAGAAATAGTGTGTATATGATCAAATCATAGCAATTGAAAATAGAAGCTACTTTCTAACATAATTGCCGTATACATAATACGGCATATAATTGGCGTTCGCGATGTACATGTCTCTATTGTGATTATGCCTTAACTTTTACAGCACTTCCATGTGTAATTATTGGTGCATCAATGGGCATTGTACAGTTAGAGGGATATAGAAACAATAAATTGTAAGTATGTTTTCATGTTCAATAGCATTGAAGTCTGGAAAAGGCGTGCTTAAATCTATTTAAAAGGCTCATTTTTGTTTAAATGAATTCAATTTTAACTACTTTCATTAATAAATTCAGCAGTTAGTCTATTTTCAGTTTGTGATTGTTGTAGTTTTTTTCTTAAAGATTTCTCAAATATTTGCTATATTTATTTTCAGTTGTTGGTTGTCAATCGACAGTGGATTAATATGGGCATTTGTTGGTCCTGTGCTGACAATATTCTCGGTAAACTATTGTTGTGATTTCATAACCAGAGTATCAGATTGTTGTTCAATTAATGATAATAATTTAGAGGATAATTGTTGATTTCGGTGTAATATCACGTTATGATTTCACCGAGCGAACTACAAAAGAGATATGTTCACGGATGGCGCAGTCACTAGTGAAAATAACTACTTTTGGTGTTTACGAGTTAAATTATCGTGATATTATATCAATATCAACAATTTTCTGTTTATTTTGTAGGGTAAACGCACTTTTTTGAGTTATAACATCAGCAGAATCACGTTCATTAACGCTATTCTAGCTTAAATAGCATAAAAAATCATAAAAAAAAATGTCAAAAGTCGCGAGATACGTCATCAGAAAGCATAGCAAACATGTCGTGTTTTTTACGACGTCATCATCGTACTGTTTTCGGCTTTCGATTCGCTCGGTATACATTAACGTTAATCATTCACATTCACATTGAAAATTAATTCATCATCTTTATCACATTTGATAATATTATTACAAGTATTATCACTGTTATACAATTAGTACTGTTATTTTGTGCTGTAATCCGTAGCGACCTCAATCTTTTTTTTAATGAAAGAAAATCAATACATGTAAATTTATTTTTTTAAAGTGTTCTGTAGCCTTCAAAAATATATATTCTGGATCGATCAAGTGTATGTTTTTGGTTTCGTTTTTGACCGGTCAATGGAGACTTCCAAATTATTAATGTGACCCAAAAAGCAGTGACTGTATATCTAGGCAATTAAAAAAAATCAGATCATGTTCTCTGTTGCAAATAGTGCACAGTCTAAGCTCCGCCTCCACACAGTTCAAATTACCAGAAATACAGTACAGTGTTTCCTATACAAATATGCAGTAGCCATAATACAAACAAAAATAAACAAATGCATCTCTTATGGGATTACCTATAGTTATGGGTTTTGGTCATTGTATTCACTATCAATGTCCTCTATCACTGTGTGATTCAAGTTACAATTTATTCCCAGTGTTCAATACTATCGGACTTATATTCCAGACAAGGGTTTTACAGAACGGGAGATAATTCAATAATGAAACTATCTAAAGTTAGAGTTCTCGGTACTTCACTCCCAACCCTAAACGTCTTCTTTGATTGTGTGAAGTGTCAAATTAGAACGGTCCGTAAATCAAACTGTTTTTAAAGCGACATCATTTTTTCCCTAAAAACCCATAGGGTCCTTTCTTTTTGTCCGTTGCAAACAAAACATCAAAGCCTTGACAAGCGTGGTACAAAAGCAGCCAATGGGTATTAATAAGTTATACGGAAAAATGAAGTCAATGAAAGCAGATGCTGGGATTGAATGTGAAAAAAGATTACACCAATTGACAAGAGCTATTCGTAAGACAGCATGCTCGACTATACTCAGAACTTGCCAATAAAACAACACTTTTATCAGTAAATAGCAAAACAGAATTCTTTATTAGCTAGAAAACTGTAATCATAAAAAAGTCCAAAGTTGTCCATAGTAATGTGTTTCATACCTCTGAACACTATTGCTAAGTTTCAAATAACTCTTTTAAGTTTTTACTGAAGTATGTGCATGGCAGGTTCTTGCACGTAAAACTTTAACCAAAGTTTCAAAGTTCAACAAGGGCCATAATTTGTAGTTAATTCAGACAGGAGTAATCTTAGTTAATCGTTTGATACCCCAGAACACCATTGGTTAGTTTCAAACCAATCACATAAGTGGCTACTGGAGTATGTGCATGTTAGTATCTTGCATGCAAAACTTTAGCCAAATTTTCTTACTCAAACAAGGGCCATTATTTGAATTAAATTCATACAAGAGCTATCTAACTTAACAGTCTGACATGCCATAAGGCTTTTAAAAAGTTTCAAATTAATCCCATGAGTGCTACTGAAATGTGTGTTTTATAGTACGTGCATTCAAAACTTTAACCAAAGTTTCTAAGTTCAACAACGGCCATAAGTTATGATAAAGTCAGTCATGAGTTATCTAAGCTGATATTTTGATACCCCTAGATACTATATTGAAGTTCTAAATCAATCATGTGAGTGGTTACAGAGACATGTGCATGAAAGTGCCTTGCATGGAAAACTTAAATCAAATTTTCTAAGTCAAACAAGGGCCATAATTTGAATTAAATTCATACAAGAGTTATCTAACTTGACAGTCTTTCACCCTTAAAGACGTTAATGAACTTTCAAATCAATCACATAAGTTGTTACTAAGATAATGTTCATGATAGTACCTTCCATGCAAAACTTAACCAAAATTTCTTAGTTCGAAAAGGGCCATAATTTGCTATTAATTCAGTCAAGAGTAATCTTACTTGATTGTTGCAGTCCCCTTAACATTATACAGATGTTTCAAATCAATTTCAGCAATGTTAATTTAGATACATGCCTGATGGTACCTTGCACATAAAACTTTAACCAAATACAGCTTGCATGTAAAACTTTAATCGAACTTTCTAAGTTCAACAAGGGCTATAATTTATAATAAAGTCAGTCGGATGTTATCTAACCTAATTGTTTGAAACCTATTAAAGACTATATTGAAGTTTTAAATCAATCATATGAGTAGCTACTAAGATATATGCATGATAGTACATTGCATGCAAAACTTTAACCAAATTTTCTAAGTCAAACAAGGGCAATTATTAGTACTTAATTCCTACAAAAGTTACTTGGCTGTGTCTGACACCCCTGAAGGCATAGGTGAAGTTTCAAATCAATATCGTCAGTGGTTACTGAGGTATGTCCATGATAGTACCTTTCATGCAAAACTTTTACCAAACTGCAACGCCTATGCCGACGCATAAGTGACTGTAATTACAGCTCTACATATTCTTCGAATAGTAGAGCTAAAAAATAATCAATATATTAATATTTAACTAGATGGGTGTTCAGTAGAGTACTTGTGTCGCCCTCCTACACTTTATCAGAATAACCAATAATTTTGTGACAAAATCGAGGTACAGAAAGGGGCATAACTTTATTATACATTATGTTTTCTGAACGATTAAATCCTTGCTTTCACCATTGCTTGATGTGTGTGAACACCTAAAAAGTATTGTTCTCTGACGTGAGTATGATTTTACCTTGGATGCGAGCAACAATTTTGAACTGACAGCTTTATCATGAAAAATGTGTATGAAGTACCCACATAAATCGTTTCATGCTTGTGTCTTATGTTGATATGTTGACCTTTCAAGATTAATAAATTGTAAAAACATGATAGCACTCAGTATAAATAATGAATGAAAAACAAAATTTCGTTATACTTTCAGGTAAACTTGATCATCATTGGATATGTGATAAGGGTTCTATGTGGAACTGTTACTGTTTCACGGAAAACTGTTTCTAAAAGGGCTAAGTACGGTTTCTAAAATCGTCATTTTATAACATATTTTAGTGTACTAGTTCATAGGTTTTATTGTTTTATTTCTTAAGTTTAGTTTCATGATGTATTTACTATTTTGATGTGATTTCTTGTATAAAAATTTGATAAATTCGTCTTATTTTATGAGCTGCTCGCTCTTTTACTTCTTGCAATTGCTGACTTAGTTTTAAGTTAATTTTGCTTTTTTTTTCGACTACTAGTATTTCAATAAAGCGAAGCACATCTTTTTGTATCTATGGCCAACATTTTCAAGTCCCATTCACTTCATTTGGGAGTTAATACATGTGCATGAAATACATTAACTCGTGTACTAACACCAAACTTTACAAGTTGAAAGTTATTTTACACATTGACAATGCATAAAAGGTCAAACGTCGCTATCTATGCAAAAGCTTCTCAAAATCAAATTAATTGCCTAATAAGCATAATCTGTACAACAACGATAGCATCCTTTCATTGCAAATGCCGGAAGATCGAAACTACACAAACTTAACTGATCAAAAACATAATTGCTTTGGATTTAATAACCTTGGTTTCAGGGAAATAATGTGTCAAATTAAGGTCTTCATATGTGTTACGATAAACTTTATACCGAAGTATTGACATCTTTGAACAAAGTTATTACAATCATGTCATTTCATATTCATCAGGGCTGGAATAAGGAGTATATTGGTATTGATGCCCGTCATGGGGGCCACGTGGATATTTGGTGTATTTTCCGTCAATGAGGACAAAATATTATTCCAATATTTGTTTGCAAGTTTCAACAGTTTACAGGTATTTATTCCATTGTCTATCTTTGCAGAATGGGTACTAGAAATTTAAATGTACAAGTTATATTATACATGTACATATCAGTAGATATATTGGAGGTGTTTTGTCATTTAGTTATCTAGAATGCTCAGTTAAGGTATTCAAACAATAACGAAGCACCTCCAACTAAATACTCCTAAACTGTCTTAAGTCATATACAATATAATATCACTTTATTTTTTCTTCTCAGCATTCCTGTCAGTCTCCATGGTGTATGGTTTAAGTCGACGGCCTTCTACTTATACAAGTGGAGCTCAAATTCAATCCAAGCCCAACGATTTACTTGTCCTTTTGCAGCTTTAAAACCTTTTTTAATGTATTTCTAAAACTATTAATAAAAATATTCATTCATATCAGATTAATAAGGGTAATGACCATGTTAAATAAAGACTAAGTATACAACTGCAGGAATGGCTGATTTCAGATCTGATTACGATTCAACAGAGTAAAATTAATGACCCTTTCATAAAATGCTTGTTGCTTTGATTTTTAGCCCCTTTAGAAATTTGTATTAAAACCTTTTGAACTATGTTGTCATATAATATACATTGCAGTCATTTGGGCAGGTTCATTAGTTAGTGGAATTAAAAGACTAAATGTGTTGTAACTGTAACTCTACAATTTATACTGAATACTTTATTACCTAATGTATGTTAAATTGTTGTGATTACTAAATAATGTTCGCTTATTCTGATTGTTTATATAAGGGTAGGGCTATTAAAATCTATATACTAATATCACTTTAATTAGACGGTAAATTCATTTAAATTTGATAATGAATGACAGGATGTTACAATTTGAGTTGAATACCTTAAGAAATTTTGGATCAGTGAACAATTTAAAACAATTTAGAACACTGTAAACTCCAGTTGATTGATTGAGAAACGACTGGATCTAACTATAGTGTGCCTACTTAAATAACATCTACATCTACTTTGCAATATATTAAATTGAGCGGATTGGTAATTTTATTTTAATATGTGTTATTAAGTCTTTATATACACTCAGTTCCAAAAGAAAGTGTGCACTTCGTTTTCTGTGATTTTTCATCGACTACAATTCTGAAAGCCTACTGTATATATTTGGTACCAAATTTGAGATCTGTTTACGTACAATATGGGGAACGTTTTAGATTTTGAGTTGCGCTCGTTTAAGTGGTTGTTTTTAAACGAGAAAGGACGGGGTGTTAAAATATTTAAAATTAAGAAGTGCACACTTTCTTTTGGAACTATGTTTATATTATACTACTGATACTATATATATCGTTATGATTTTTCAGGGCGTTTTCATCTTTGTATTCTTCTGTGTCATGAATCGAAAGGTATTTGACTTATATTGCTTATTCATTATGTAGATCGGATACTTTTTTGTGTTTCATAATTTAAGTATTATTCCATTGGACCATTAAAATACAAGTTCTATCAAACATTACATCGACTACAAAGTTTTGGAATTTGATATGTTTTGTATATGAGTTTATAAAACATGATTATTACTTCTATCAACAATCATCTTAGTTGCTGATTCCTTTTATCAGAGGTTAGGATGGGTTGTAGGTACTCAGTGCAGGAATAAATACTACCATTTTTTTAACAAGTACATAATGCAAAATATTTTGTCAATAATATTCAAATATGCAAAATATTTAAACCAAGTGTTCTTGCTATTTTTGAAAACATTCTTAAATAAAAATAATGATATTATAGAACTGAAGACTGAAAGATCATCCATACTTAAATCTGATACATACTGATTTTGCTTTTTCGACGCAGCCGTATTATGCTGGCTTTTAACCTTTCATCCGCGAATGAATGTATAACATTTTTTGATTGGGTAATGCCGAATGAGACAGGTCAATAAAATACTCTTGCGTCTTCCGTCTTTCTTGAATTAGTTTATAATTTAAGTAAGTAAATAATTCTTATCTATCAACATACAATGTAATATACAATACAATACAATATTTTATTGCTTTAAACATTTTACAATGCTTCTGGCAAATACAAAGTATACAGCAGGTAACATGGTTACAGCAAGTATAAATATAAAGACATTTACTTGCAAATTGTGTTTTACAGAAGAGTATATACAGTACATGGTGTTGCCGCCAAACCAATGTCAATTATAGTTTGTTGAGTAATTACACTTTCTCGGCTAATGAATAACAGTCAATTATTTGAGTAATACATTTGATAAGACAAAACAAGGATTAAGTTTGTTTCCCAGAACAACAGGAACGGTCGGTATATTTAAAGTTTCTTTTTAAACTTACTTTACATTTAGTATATATCTTTAAATGTTTGCCTAAGTGTTTGCCTAATATTTGCGACATGAAACATGACAAACCGTATCAAGATTCCGTATCAGATGAAATTAACTGTCCCGTCGCTACCATCGTGTCGATTGGCTTAAATATACATATCAATACACAATCCTGTACATATAATAATCTTAGGCCTTTCAGTCTTCACTGTGGCTTAATGTTTCTTTTTCAACTTACTTATATCACATTGTATTTAAACATTGTTTTAAGTTCAGATATTGAAGTACCTGAAAATGTCAATTTGATAAGGATATGCTAGTCTTCAATCATATAGGGCTTACTGGATAAGTTATTAAATCATGTCACATGATCAAACAAACGCATTTATTTATAGGCACCTAAGCCTTCACAATCCGCTGCTATTGAAGCAAGTTCAAGCTCAAACAGCGAATACTTCGACGCAGCACAACCAAGAACGGTCGGTATTTCTTTTTAAACTTTCTTAACATTTTAGTATATATCTTGAAATGTTTACCTAACTTTTGTTGGGTATTTGCAACAGGAAACACGACAAACCGTATCAAGATTACGTATCAGATGAAATAAACTATGTTGTCGGCACCCATCGTGTCGGTGGCTACATATACGCATATAAATTACACAATCCTGTACATATAATATTCTTAGGCCTGTCATTCTTCAACTTACTCATATCACATTGTATCTAAACAGTGTTTTAAGTTCAGATATTGATGAACATGAAAATGTCAATTTGATAAGGATATGCTAGTCTTTAATCATATAGAAGCAAGTTTGCAGGTTATTAAATCATGCTGCATTATCAAACAAACGCATTCATTTATAGGAACCCCAGCCTTCAGCAAGTTCAAGTGCAAACACCGAAGATTTCATGGACATTGGATAAACATCGAATTTGCTAAATATGGACAATGTATTAATAGACACAGAATGAGTGTTATTTTAAGTGTTATAATTATCTTTAGATTTTCAAAACTTTTGAAAAATTTTAAATATCTCATGTTACAATATTTGTCGTGGAATGTACATTTTCCTATTAAAAGTCATTTAACTTAAAATCTTGAAGTTTCCATTTGTCTTTATCATCAATAAGCAAAATGAAAATGTTGGACTTGTTGCAAAATAAATAACGTTTTGATTTCAAATTCATATTAAAAAAAAATCATATGTGTATGTTGTTTCTTATACGCTGTTGTAAAATCCTGCTGAAATTTAATATCACTATAAGTTTGACTAATTTTTTAAAAATGTTTCCGTTTTGTCTGGTTTGTTTCTTTTCATATTATTGTTGTTTTTTGAATTTGTGAATAATTTGTAACTTGTGAATTTGACACCGTCATAAAACTTGTTGAATAGTATACGACAATCTGGTGTCAAGTTTTAACAATGAGGATGTCTTAAACAGTTAAAATAACGAGAGGTTTTTGGTTTATATGTGTTTTTAAAATCGCTAGCAAATGTTTGTTTCAAAAGTATACATAATTATCATCTATCTCAACTTGACTACATATTGTAAACATTTAGAACGTTTTGTGTGCGTTCTGACTTAAATGCATATAATCTTTTGTTGAATTGTTGTAAAATATTGAAAGATTGTATGGTGATTGAACTTTTAAGACAGTCAGTGTCATTTTATTATTCGCTTATTTAATTAGACTGCCGCGTGAAATTGTCTACATTAAATTGTGTCCCCTTTAGTAAAGATCTTGCTAAAATCAATTATTAATTGTAAATGTTCAACTATTTGATTGTTTTCTCTAAAAAGAATTTTTGTTAAGCTGCTAGCTGTGAATGTTATTGGTACAAATAAGGTCATGTTCACCGGAAAGACATCTTTCTTGGTAAAATAAGAGCTACTTGTCAATGTGGTCATGGAACTGTAAGCTACTAGCTGATAAGCCACTTGATTTACTGTATCTGTTGGTAGGGAGGAAGCACATTGGATATCTGAAATAAAAATGTTAAATGTTTTACATTTTATAATTGATTAATTTCTCAATAGCTAAATAAATGTCAGAACACAAGCACCCCTTTGATTGTTCTATTCCAAGATGTACTGTGTTAATTGTGTTAAGTATATGTTAAATTTATTGCACAATAAGAGGAAAAAGCAGATAGTACTATGCCAGTGATCAATTTATGTACATTACAACAATATTAAAGCCAAATAAAAATCATCATCTTTGCTAAGATCGATGTTGTTTTAATTTAAAGAAGTATATCCTTAAACTTAGTGGAATTTGAATAACCGCAATGCATTATTCAATCAAATACTGTATAAGTACTTTTTTATGGCGGGATTTCATTTTCGCTATATAGGTTGTCACCATTGATTGCGCCAAATCTAAACACCGTCATTATAAATCAGCGCATTTATAAGCCACCACCAATAGTTTAATGTTGCTATATAAAACACGTGGATTACCGTCATGGTCATGGTGGAGAATGGCAGACTTCCAGTCCTTCTACTGTTTGTCCGAATTGGAGAAGACTTTTATTAAATATCTCCATTTTTCCGTTACCATGCGGATAGTAGGGCGGTGACCTTGACCTCCGGATGCTGGAAATCCTACATAATATCTAAGTGACCTTGGCCAGGAAGTTCTGGCCCTGGCCGCTTTGTAGTTTGTCCGGAAACAGAACGGTGGTTCTTGCCAGGGATAACATGAACATAGCTACCAATCAATGCCAAATCTTTTAAACCCTGAAGTTACTCTTCCTTCCATATGAATCAAGTCGGTAAGAGTTATGTCCCGCGTATGTGGGCAACAAGTATAATGGAACGTATTAAATGTAAGTTTATGAGCGACGTCTTCTGTTTATTTATTTATAAATGAGTATGTTTACAAATGTAATGCCAAAGTTTTAAGGTTATTTAATCGAGTTTCGATTATAAATATCACTTATGGTTATTTTATCGTATTAAATCGTCTTTTCGATCATAGCAGTTTTGTGCATACATACTCTGCTTCGGGATGGAAATAGCCAAAAATGGCAATTTTGTTTCAAGTTGCTTTAACTCAAACATTCTACACTTTCGTAAAACAAATTAGTGTTCCCTTGATTCGGTTGGCATGCTGTTAATATTAAAAGAAATAGAACCGTTTTCCTTGAAATTAAAGTTTATTGTGTCACTTAATTCGGTTTAACATTACAAAGGGAAGGTAACTCTTGCTTTCTAAAACTGCCGTCAAGTGAGTGTGATGTCCCTTGATTGTTTACTTGAAAGGTTGCTTCTGATTTCAGTAAGAATGGCTTTCCTTGGTGTTCGACAAATGATATTGAAGAAACTCACGTCAATGAGAGGGATGTGGGTTATGATGTAAATATGAATGAAGAAGTAAATATTGTTTTCTTAAATGACCTTCGGTTTTTTTCTTGCAAATCTTCTAATGATGTACCTCTTGATTTCTTATAATTATGTTTGATAGGAGTGGAGACCAATGTCGAGGTGAAATGACAAAAAATCTAAAGGCTTATTTTCTTACTGCAAATACGGAGCGATAAGAGCTGTTCAAAAAATAAGAATAGTGTCCCTTCATTTCTTATTTGTTTCGTTTGTTTGTCGAAAGGAAAGTGGAGGTTACTCGATCCTTACTAAAACTTTAGCCGGGAAAAGCGATGTCCGTTCAGCGGTGATTTAAAAATGGTGTTATGAAAGAACACTCTCTTTCCTAAAAGTTAAGTCTATCTGTAAAGATTGGATACTAAAAGAAGCGGAGGTAATTCTCTCTTCCTTTAACTTGATTCTGTAAGAGTGATCTCCCCTTGATAATTTTGGAGACCAGACTCCCTGTGTATCGTACAAGCGCAGCCTTGTCTGCTGTATCTTAGCTCCACTTGACAAAGTCCATTAGAACTTATGTCATCATAATGGTTTGTCCGTCGTCCGTAAAGCTTTCCTTGATTATAATCTATAGGTCACAATTTTCATTTGACTTTCATGAAACATGCTCATAAGGTTTCCTGCAGCCTGTAGATAATTCCATATTGTGTTTGGGGTCAGTATGTCATACATGTATGCCAATGTCATGATGACCTCGGTTATCTTGTCCTTGATAATACTATACAGGTCACGATTTTCATTCAACTTTCATCAAACTACCTCAGAAGTTTTCCTGCAACGTATAGTGGGCCAAAGGTCAAGGTCACAGTGAGTGATCCAAAAAACCGAAAATCGTTTTCGCTCGATTACTTAAGATCTATATCACCCATAGTTTATATACTTCATCGGATGATTGATCTTAAGTTCTGATATGTATTAGAAAGCATAAAACGTTGACACAATGCCGGCTTTGGAATGTTTTAGCGGCTTCTTTAGATGTGTTCTATACTTTAAGAGATCCAAAAGGGCCAGTATCGCACTACTGGACTGACTGGAAATTTTAAGGAATTTTATCACTGAAAAGGAAACAGAGGTCACTATGAATATGACTGTGAACAAAAGCACTTAAAACAAATATAGGAATTATGGATTGTTGATTGTCAAAATATTGAGATTGTCGTCTTGATGAATCTCCATTTGTTTCTAAAAAGTGACGTACAAACATTTTGAATCACATTTGGTTTTTTTTTTCAACAAAGCTCTAGAATTTACGACAAAATGACAAATTACAACAAACTACTTTTCGGTAGACAAAATTTACAATATTGCAAAGCGGAAGTCTAGCTTCACAAGCGATGAAGTGGGCCATTTCGTATCTATACACAGAATCAGAACCCGAAAAATTAAAACGGGGGTTTTCACATATACACCGAATCCAAACTTAAACCGAAACGAAAACTTTCACAACGGATTCGTTATAATCTAATTTTTTTATGAATCGGTCACAGCATCTCGCTATTTTCAGCTCCATGCTGACACACTAAACACACCATGCACCGCGAAATCTCGCAAAGGGTTGTCTAATGACAAAATAGAAATGATTATTTAAAAAAAAAGATATGTATGGAACAAGATCTCAAAAGATTATAAAATCACATGTTAATAGCAAAAGCCTAGAAACGATTGTATTCTTTAGCCACGTTGCCTACCTTTTTTATTTACATCATGTCATACATGTGCATTGTATATGCTGAACATTCTTCTTTTGAAATAACGGTGTTCAATAATAGATTTGGATCTGAATTCGGTGCATATGAGAAACAAAAGAATTCGGTGACGATTCGGTCTAGGTTTATATATTAACGGAATTTACCTGACCGTTTCAATGATAATTCTGGAGACGGCAGAGTTGTTATGATTGTAATGTTCTATAAAAAAGGCAATAAATGTGCGCAAAGGTTGAAGATAACTCTGTTTTTGTTTTCTTTTCTCATTTTTATGACTATGATAGTAAACGTACAGACTCGGTGTGATTTGTGATTGCTGTATTCCGTACTGTTTTCTATATAAAAAAATGGAGAAATTAAATAAAGTGCTCAGACATACTTATCTTTTACCGCTGCTACTGTTTCTGTACGACCGTAGTTATTATATTCAATGCAATTACAGGCACATTCTCTGTCTCGTTTCGTCTCCAAATAGACATTTTTTTCTGAGGGAGCGACTTTTCAGTGCCATTACTTTGTGGAGCCCAACGGGCCAATTTATTCAGGATTAATAGCTTCTTGGAAGATAACGCGACATATGACACCAAGCGCCATATTGATTGGTTATTAGTGGTCACGTGCGTTACGCCCACCACAGCGGGCGGGTAATAGAGGTTAGGCAGAAAGAGGGCGTTTGTTGTATGATTAATTACTGGAGACTCTAGCGAGCTAGGCTTTGTATGATGAACAGCATGCTTTATAGACATCATTAACGGTGTCATCTTATATGGCTATTCGAGCCATTTATTACATCTTCTGTTTGAAACTTGTCTTATTTCAAGAACTTCTGGGACTGAAAACTAGACGGTCACTCTAATCGTGTTTGAGTCCGTGTTTAGCAACGATTTGACTCAACCATTTGAGTTTCAAGCGCGATTTTAAAACGAATGCTTTCATTTTAAGTCAAGAAATGCAGTTTACAATTGTCATGATTTTCAGTTAATTCCAGAAAGCTTTAGTACAAGAACATTTATTTGGTTCTTTATTGTACATTTTACTAAAGCTGTTTACTAAGATTCAAGTTCTCCCAGCGTCTTTGAAATTTAGCTTTACAGTCATATTAATTTACAGATGAATTTATTTCTGAAAGGAGACCATTATTTTTTTATGTGTGGGATTCCGGGCAGTTTATTCAACCTGTTGGAAATGTAAACCCAAGACATTATTCGTATTTTGGTTTTAGTTTTCTATGTCCTGAAGTTAACGAACGTCAGGGTAGTCGAATATATAGCCGTGCAAACAGTTAACACCTAGCTGTCGCTTAACCAACGATTGGAAACATCGACGGGAGCCAGGAGCCAAGTCTGAGCATGAAAAACGCACATATTTACCAAGCGTCTCGATTATACAGTGACAGGAAGCTGAAAAAGATGGCTTTGAGAAAAACTGCCATGAACAGAAGCCTACCGTTGATTACTTTCAAACCTTTATTCCAGCTTAAACGGACAGGGACAAAATAACATTAAAATATTTAAGTCACCATTTCATACAAAGCAAACCCTCCTTAGAGGATTCTTCTATTGATGTTTGAGAGGAGGAAATCCACTACCGTTACAAAAAAATAGTGCAGAGCAGGGTACCATAATTCTATGGCCTACGTCAAAATGACAGGCCAAAAAACTATTCGATTTTGTCTCAAAGCGTTTGACAGGCAATAGCAGCTCACAAAGTTCAAAAAGTACCCTGTCATAAGTCGTAGATGAAGATTACGTTATAAAGACATCCTCATCGTAAATTTACCACAAAACTGTAATAAAACATTTATTGAAGCATTACACAGATAATTGCTAATTTAGGAGACCCATTTTGATTTATGTTATTGTCAAAAATATGCACCTCAATCGTCCCTGATAATAAGACATGTCAGAAATTGATGAGAAATAAAGCGAACAATTTTTACTTTTTGCAGACATTTGCATAAGATAATGATCCTTCCGCTTCTGAAACGTGACAATCAAGTACGTCATGTGCGGTCGCAAGGTCCCGGATGGGTCGGCTTGATTTATTCTGCTCCGTTCTGTAGAAAATGTAATGGACCACACGGGACATAGGTGACAAATTATTGTCTCAAAGTGGCAAAACAAGAAAATAATTTACAAGTTACTGTATTTGCGGAGTATAAAGCCTTTATTTTCGTTTTTTATGCAGCTTCATAGTTCAATAGATCTTTTGCCATAAAACTGTTTTTGCTAAACTAACAAAATTATTTTGAAACCATCGTTGCATGCATGGATTCTATTCTCCCAGTCAACGCTCGAGTTCATGTTACACGTAATACTTCAATGCCTTATTGTACTTTAGCTCAACTGAACTATTGGCATCCACTGCACTTCGTTCATCGATTGGCCGTCCGTCCACCCTCACAAGTTTAGTGCCCTACCCTAACATAATATCGAAATTAATTGGGAAAACGTGGTCATTCGTGGTCAAAATGGGGTCACATGGTCAAAGGATGAAAATTGCTGGAACCCACATAACTATAACTATCGAAATTAATTGGAAGATAGAAAGTCTTGGTGATTCAAGATTGAAACGTGGTCTCAAGTGGTAAAAAAAAAGCCACAAAAAATAACAAAAAATTTTTTATAAAAACCCCCCAAAAAAACATTTAGTGTTAAATCTAAAATCACAAAAATGGGGTCATGAAAATTGGTTATGTCAATCTAATCTAAACAAAGGGGTCATAATAACCCTAAAACCACAAAGCGAACATTGAAAATCATAAGACATATAATAGTATAAAGATCTGACTGTGCCATACACAAGACGGCGTTAGAGTGTTCACAACTTCCTAAGTACCTGTCACATTTACTATTTTAAGACTGTCATAGGCTCATAGCTAAGTTTCAAACTTGGTATATACTTGATCATACAAATGTAACAGTCACTTTGGGTAACATACCTGACACGTACATATAAATTTTGAAATTTTAAAATTTCAATGTTGTTGTTCAATTTTGAAATTTTAAAATTTCAATGTTGTTGTTTTTTTTGCGCTTATTTGATACGTTGCTGTAGTGACAGACTCACATAACGTGTAACATTGACAAACTTTATTGAAACTGAGATAAACTGATTAAATGCCATTGTTGCAAGCTACCTGTACCAAACCAATAACATGTACGCAAAAAAAATCCACACACGCTTGAATACACATTAAAATTTAGGTATTTCTAGTAAGTTTGAAGAACCAAAATACTAACTTACGTTAATGTGTGTGAACGCCTACCACTTACATAACGACCTCCAATCAATCAGAAATATCTAAAATAGATTTGAATATTATTTAAAACGTTAAACAAAGCCACTTTGTTGTTTTTTAATTGCACTATTGGGATACAAGTAAATTCACGTAGTTGAAATTTCAAATGAAACTTGTAAGATATTATCAAACTTGATTTTACACTTTCCTGAATTTTGAACTTAGTATCTTAGTTTCACACTAAGAAGATATAACTAGCCTGTAAATTTAACTTGGGGTCTTGATTTCTGGGGGGGGGGTAGAGTTGAATTTTCAATTTAGTATCTTGAATATTCAACTTAGTATCTTGAATGTTCAACAATTAGTAAGTTGTTTTCAACTTAGTATCTTAATTAATTACGATCTTGAATTTTCAACTTAGTTATGTAGAAAAAATCAATTAAAAAAACAAACAAAGTGGCACTATTGACTTCCGTAGTTTTCGAAAATTGTAGATATTTCACTTTACACCCTCCCTGCACACAAGAAGATATAACTAGCCTGTAAATTGGAATCTCTTAACTTCGTCTAAAACAAATATAGACTATATGTAAACATAATCTACTTTACATACCAACAAATAAAACCATTCTTTACAACAGTATTTGCGCTAAAAACTGACCGTAATTAAAGCTTATTCTTGATCAATATTTTCGGAAAAAAGGAATATTACAGAAGTTGTAACTAAAATATAAACTCTGTAAAGTAGTTTTATTTCTATTGATAATAGTGAGAACATTTTTCACTGTCCTGGCCAATAATTGAACACATGCATTATTTACTTATTTAGAAAGGCTTACTCAAAGCATTCATTGTGTTTTAATTATCTTTCTGCTAATACAGTGTGACCATTTTAAATAGCTTTAAATAGTTAAATAGCTTTAAATTAAAGGAAGCGGGTGATAAACGCTCTGGGCTACTCATCCGGCGGTTCCAAGATCGAATCCTGGTCGGGGCACTATATTTCAGTGGTGCCCACCCATCTAGAGATGAACTAGGTAGTCTTGCGTGTATCGGTGCTATACACCAGGCATGTAAAAAGAACCAAGGGGTCTATTTGAAAAGAGCTAGGGTCTGGTACCCGGATTTCCTTGTATCTTCATCTGGCTCGTCAACTTCGCCTGTCAGGAGTCTTGGCAGTTTGACCTAATGAGAAATCTTAAGGTCGGCCGGGACTATAAGCAAATAAGAAAGGAAACATTTCTGCGCAAAGAAGTTTGAAATGCGATCTTTACACATGAATTTCGAATCTTCTCTCGTGTATCAAGGCTTCATATGAAATATCTCATATGTCAAAACAACGTGTCTAATTCTTGTTACATAATTGCAAATAATTGGCACAAGAGAGAATAAAGTTCTCTCGAAGAAATTTTTTGTTATTGTATTGAATTTCCTTAATTCAAGGGAAAATTCTGTATTTATGTTCTCGTGGATAATGTTTCGAAAAATAAAAACGCTACAAATTAATGAATGTATAGTTTTTTAGGCTAAAGTCATCTATTTCACATCGTGTGTTTTCACATATATTACGTGTACTTTTTTACGTTAAAGTAATCTATTTTACACAGAAATTTTTTGTACTCAAAGACTGTCTGTTATAATTACCAGAAGTCAAGCCGGAAGTGTGTTTCAAGCTTCGGAGACGAGGATTCCGCTTCTGACAGGATTCTCACCTGAGACCTCAAAGCAAAAAAGCAATGTTTGCTCTCGTGGTGTTTTTCAGACACATGAGGAATGTGACTGTCACCAAATACGCATGACAAGGTTGTGTTAACTGCGATAGTTATCCAAACACAATTATATACATGTAGTATAAGATGTGTGTGAAGAAAAAATGATAAAAAATTCTACACTTTATACAAAATTGGAATATACAATGTTGCTAGATCTCTCATTAAGACTTTGCGCCAAATTTTGGAATTTTTGACAAATCAAAGGCTTAGACTCCATAATGACAGGGACAATATGGTTCATCATTAAGGATGTATTCTGATAAATATAAAAATTGTACGCCGATTTCCCGGTTGTTCATACATAAAATCAAAATATTCAATATTTCAGCATATCTATATTTTAGGATCAATTTATTTACTGTTCATGTCTATAAAAGATATGTGTCTAGTTTCTCAAAGAACTGTTTAATACTTCCGATTCCACTGCAAGCAAATCGCATCAGTTTTTTTCTTGGACAAACTTGGACCCAAACCTCGAAAATAGAATCTAACGAATTCTACAATTTATATGTTTACCAATATCTCATCCGTGAAAACCAATGCTGTTAGTAAAAGCAAAACAAAAGGTAACGCCCTACCTTTTTAATGCATCTTACAACAGATTTTACGGAAATAATGAAAATAAAACGTACTGTGTTAAGAGGATATATATAAAATCGAGCTACAATTTTCGTCGTCTACATGGGAGGTCATGGGTAAACTGAAGGAACAAAATAGGCCTTTTAGGCACCGTAGCGGCTTGTGTATGAACTTCAGAATTCTGTTAAATCCAACAATCTGTTAAGTCTATTCACTCCTGAAAGGAGCTGGCGAAATGTTCATACAGCTCGCGTTTACTATTTGAGATTCTGAGAAATCAAGAGCAGCCTATTGGCGTGTCATTTTCATTTGCTTCTTTTCAAGTAATATTGGAATACTAGATGACGTCACTGTCTGTAAGCCACGCCTCCTAGTCTGGAAGGACGGCACCAATAGATATGCCGTCTCAGTCTTCATAGTTTGGCAATTAGACTTTCAAAACTGTTTCCAGATCTAGTTTGCTAAACAGCAACTCCAAGATTATGGTAAACTGTATTTATAAAAAGGTCGTGTACTTTAATTAAAATATACCCTTTACACAAAAAGTATACTTATAAACATTAATTCTAATTTAATCGTAAAATATACAGTGCACAAACGTGCTGCTACATTTCTGGTTCTGAATTTATTCAAAAACTTGCTATTACATAGAAAACTGAAACACGTCTTCTTTCCGTGTTAGGTAAGAATTTGGAGTTTCGTCGTCTGTCAGCCAATGAAGGGAAACATACTGTTTGAGTATTTTTGTAGTCTTACAAAATCCGCGCAAATGTTTTAGTTGACAAGGCACAATGACCAAAGACTTAATGCAAAACCTGATCCTGCCATGCGAAACCCAACAGCTTGACTATTTCAGTATTTACAGCCAAGGAACAGGGCTGAAATACAGAATCTGCAAAGGCATTCAGATTGTCTCAGACAGGGACGCGATAAGTATAGAACAGATCGGAATGTTCAGGAAAATTATAGCTGACCTTTATACATATTTGTCGCGGAACCGAATAGTAGGCTACGGGAGCTTCCTAACTGAAAAGGTACGCTAAGGTGTTAACTATTTTTTTTTATCGTTTTATGTCTTTTTTTCTCTGCAAATATTTCAATTTCATTGGGCACTTTTAGTCGTTTTGCAATGAAAAATTTCAAAGCAGAAGTAACTTAAGAATCAAATCGTCTTACTGAAAAGTCGTATACCGCTACAATTTCACTGAAAAATAACGTTGATATATTTGTATTCAAAAGTCCAAACGCTTTGCTTCAGGAATGCAGTTACGTAATCCAGTTCACCAAAATAATGATTGAATAATAAATAAAATCCGTAACACTACGCAGAAATAGTTCCAGTGTTTGAAACAATATTTTCATTACTTTTCTAATAAGTTTAACAAAGTAACACAAAAAGATAAACAAAAAATAATCCCTCACGAAATGGAATGTTCATACACGAACTGACTTCGTCATATATTCTAACATAATGAAACTGAGTTTCAACCACTTGGAGAGTATTTATTTGTCTTAGAAACTTGCATGTTTAGAACAATTTTCGTTTTTTTGTCTAGCACATTACATGTTTTGTGAGTGATGATGAATGTATTTAATTAGGCATATCGGTTAAAAGACGGACATAAAATCCATGAATGAATTGCGTGTTTCTAGGTTTTCAACAGACCAGTTGGCGTGTTCGGAACCGGAACCGGCGCTATATCATTGCAGAACATTGTTCCAGAGTCAATGAAATCGTCGTCAAGGCCAAAACAATCGTGTTGACCTACTGTCTTGCTCTATTTGAGAAATGTTACACCGACATGGGCAGACGAAACATGCAAACGTGCGTGTCCCAAGCAACAAGTCCGTATTTCACGCGATATCACAGTTTTGAAGACAGATTCGCGTACATCTTTAGCTTGTGAGGACAAAAACACAATCAGTATACAAATAGATAGATCCCTACGACACATATCCCAAAATGTGTAGCCGATGACTAGTTGTGACGTCATCTACCTTACAACGAACCAGACAGGTAGGTGGGACACACACTATACCACGTCAAATGGAATAGATTCTAGGTATAAGGAGGTCAAATGTTTTCTGTGTATTTCATTCATGTAAAATCATACTAAAATGCTTGCTTATTGATATGAATAATATTTATTAGAATATACACCTTATAGTGCTCAATTGTCTTGGCCGCCATACGTTGTCGGCCAAAGCTATAGATATTGTTCTTGTTTCGCTTCAAGATAAATGATTTCTTACTTCACAACCTAGATCTAAATGAAACAAGTTAATAAGAAAGAGTCAATTTCCAAGTAAAATGCAAATTCTAAATATTCCAGCAACTTTTTTTTATAATTTCTCTGTGTAAGCGAGTCTTTTAAGCACTCACAAACACGCGGAGTCCGAGCTCGCCGTCGTGTTATATTCATTTGTAGTCCATTTCCTAGAACTGTCAGCTAGCGCGAGAAATGTCGGATGAGGTTTCTCAGAAATTCTCAAAATTCTCGGTGATAAATCGCCGACGCTGTATTGCCTGTCAAACAAGCGGAACTCCGCTACTCCATGACGACGTGTAAGTGTTTCTTAAGTACTAAATTGAACAGGGACCGAGGCCCGACAACCTTAAGTACTTAAAATAGTCTGTCTCGTCAAAAAAGCTTCAGTATTTTCATGAGTTCCAGACATAAAAATTCAAAATGATGAAGAGCTGTTGTGTGTTGCAAGTTTCACCAGCCAAAATCCGAAAACAGCGTCGTACTATACGAAGTAAACGTGTCGAGCTCTCCATCGACGGCTTTACTTTATTATTTATACGCGTGTTCTAAGACAAATTCAGAAAACGAATTACAAAAAGGCATGTATTCATTTAGTCTGCTACGTTATTGTAGTATTTGTTGATGAATTGTATCAGTTGCCATCCTTGCAAATATAGAAAAAGCTTTACATATTATTTGTTGTTTACATTACATTCATAACAGTTCCGAGAGAATAAATAGAGAAAATTTGTAAATTAGGTCATTCTAAGCTCAGTCTATCAACGCACTGGCCTCCCGTCTAAGCGCAGTTTTTGCACCGCGGAGATTCTTGAAAATCACTTTCTGGCGAAATAGAATGACGTATCATGTTTCCAAGTTTGGAGCACATAAAATGCGCAGAGGAATCATAAGAGAGATACATTGATTTTCCAATCATCCACTCATTTCGAGTCTATTCATTGTACATTGACTGAATAAAAGCATTCTTGCGTGCCTTGCTCTTGATTCTGTAGCGTGACCTTGTGAAAGTCACCGTCCAAAATAGAAGAAAATGTGCGTCTCTCTAAACACTGAATTGTGTGAAACAGAGCTATAACGTTCCTTAGGATGCGTGTATATGTCTTGTAAAAAGGACAAACATGCAATGTCTAAAATATAAGTTCCCATCGTCCCAATTTCGTGAGACTATTATAGTAAAGCAACAACAGAAATGTGTCCAATACTGAAAACAATTCGAAATCGGGTAATATTTCATATGTAGAGATAAAGTTTTTATTCGCCGAAAGATGGAGTGTGGGAGTGGGTACAGATTCTTTTTGAAGAAAGTTAGAATATCACACGCAATGTCAAGGACAACAAACTTGATCTTTTTCTTTGCATACACAATTATATACAATAAAAATCCTCTAAAGCAGCATTCCGGCAAACACTTAAATAATACTAAATTTGAATATTAAGAATGACTGGTAAAGCTCAAGTATAAAGTGCTCAATTAGCTACAATCGCAAGTCATACTTGAAAAAAAATTCTCTTTGTATTTTTCCTTGAAATTACGGCTGACGTGTCTGGAAAAATCGTATCATTCTATCAGACTTCCTGAAGTTATGCTCAAACTAGTTTCATTGGTTGATTTAGACATTCCTTGCACTTCCGACTATATAAACAGCTAGACAGTCATTATGTGAATGTTAACTTTGCTCGCACTTAACAAGGTCTTTGAAACAAATACTGACAATTTTGGCAAATGCTTCCTTACAGCTAATCTTATCATATATACCAAGAAAGTTCTACTGTATTAAATAATACCGGTACTCTGTAAAAACTTTGAAATGTTGTTAATCCAAAAAATACTTACTTTGTTCAGTTTGTTCAGTGGGTTGCGAAATTTCACCACACAATTTATATTGTCTAGAAAATGCCCCAAAAATGCTTGTTCATGAATAAAAAACAATATGCTTGGGTCATACCAGTAACGGTGAGCTTAAAGTTCAATGGGGCTTACAAACTTAACATCAAAACGCATTTTCGCCTTACGACAAAATAAAACACGAAATCCTCAAACTGTCATGTTCACGATATTACCACATACTGGATAAGACCGTGCAAATATTGTGGCATTTGTCAAAATATCAGCGGAACCATTTAACGCTTAATTTTGTCAATTTAACGGTAAATTTATTTCCATATTTTTCTCCTTAGTTAACCAGATTCTGATGAAATAAATTGTCCCCCTCCCTTTGATTAAATGGAAAGCTATTCAAAGCAAAATCCCTACCGCTGTGCCTTTATTGTCTGTTTGGAGAAGATGCGAACAACGATGCAACTATGTAGAAACGCCGCTTTGTGTTTCCAATTTGCGGCGACGTAAAAATACTAATGATTCTATTCAGATCTTATTTAGGACGATTTTAAGTTCGTCGGAAGAAAATTCTCTAGGCGGTCCCTGCCTATGATACTTTATTACAAATTATTATAAGCATATTAAGGTTTGCGTGTATTTGGTGCGGCGTTCCATTGCTCATATCGAAGGTTGCGTGACTAAAGACAACTAGCGTCCCCAAGCGAACGACGGACTTTCTAACTTCACTACCAGTCATATCAAGCTAAAATGTTAGACAAATCAATAAACGAAGGGAAACTTTAAGAAATGGCTCAATTTGCTCTTTTTTCGAGAGATTTTATGCTACAGCAAAAAAAACCTTGTGAAATTTATTGCATGTATAGGTTACACATATTTCTTTTACATTTCGATTTGAAAAATCACTTGTCTATTTTTTGCTGCACTTTTCTAAGAAAGGCATTTAATTTTGTATTTGGGACTTTGATGTGTCATTTTTCACAGATGAAGGCGAAAAGTTAAGTTATCTTGTATTAATTCATTATAATTGCAGATTACTCGTTCTGTTTTGAGTTTAAAATGTGTGTGAAACACATTAACCCCAAAAGCCTTCGGACTTATGGGTCGTCAGAGTACTAGGCATACAATGTAATGATTTAGTTTTTACTAGCTATCATCCCTACTATATCCTTGATTCTTCAACAGAAAACACTTAGCAATGATATTCACCATTGATGTTTGGAATATCAAACATCTATCATTGAACTATAGTAAAAAATAAATTAAAAAAATAAAGATACTTAAAAATTATAACGAGATAAACAACAGCAACATGAGCGATAATAGTAATAGTATTAAAATACATAATACATTTCAAGTTTATTTTAGAAAAAAAAACACTTTTTTTACTGTTAGGTAATTGTTCTAAATATTATTCGTTGAACAAATGTTTACGTATTTTTGTTCCTAATTGACGTTATTCAGATTGGCTGTGTGTATTGCCAGTGTCTCCAAGTGTGTTGGTTACAGCATTAAAAATCCAGGATCTTTTTCAATTTACTGATATAGTAAAATAAATTTACTGATAGGATAATGATAGAACCATGTTATATTCATTCTAAAATAATGTTGAGATATGCTTTTCTTTCGTATTCAAGTCGTTTCGTCGTGAGAAATAGTTGCCTTTCTTAATACTGCGCTATATTTCTAACATGTGCTTTTCGATTCAAAAAGCAAAGTTATGAATGTTGTAGGTACAAATAAAGGACATTTTTGCCGGTAAGACATCTTTCTGGGTAAGATTAGAGCTACTTGTAATTGTGGTCCTGGGATTTCAAATAATAAGTAATATTTATGTTATAGTATTATTTATGTAGTCAAATATATTTGTGTGAAAAATGTTTTTGTCTTGGTAGAAATTGACTTCACATGGACGCGTCAAGTGACAAATTCTGACAGAAACTTGAAGCTTTTGTATAAGATTTAGGAACAGTTGATGGCACAATTAAGCAGGGTATCATTGTAGAAACAATATAAAACTCTAAAAGTAGTCTACGATAGATCTAGTTCCCCATTTAAATAGAGTTAGAAAATACAGTGGTAGCATTTATCTGATAAAATACAGGTATTATAATTTATTATAATGCATAATACGTAGGTAATTAAAAAACAACAACAAAATCAAAGATTTTTATAAACTGTCACAGATCTCTAAAATATGGATTGATGTGGTTGGCACAACAAACAAAGACAGAAACAATGTATAAAAGGTAGGGTTATAAAACAGTTCAGATTTAGGCATCTGAAGATTCAACGTCTACTGGCATATGTCATTTTGATAGTATATAATATAGGCCTAAAATAGTTATACTTACAAACTGTTCAAAAACATTTGCTATTTATGAATTATGACCAAACTCCTGATGGAAACTACGGTATATGAGGAATTCGTACAACTTTAACATTTTTAAAACCTTGAGATTTCGTGTCAATTTTAATGCAACGGCTTGTAAAGTAAAATTCTACCGTTGCCCGGGGATATAAGTCCAGGTCACCGCCAATTAATATGTCTAATCTAACATTTAATTCCCATCTTTTTCTACTACAAAGAATAAGTGCCGCTGCAAGTACTTTATTATCAGGATTTTGATCACTTTTACGACATATATTGCCTTTTATGTACATTTTATGACGAAGATCATGTGATTTACGACTGTTGCGCACGCATACTTCACTCTTTTCTGGAACTCATGCCATTTTGACGAGCTCTGGAGCACGCTTATCAGAAAGTCTTACAGTAACATGCAGATGGAAAACCGACCATAACACGTCTGCCGCGTTTAATATATGCTCATTAGAACGTCTGCTGCAAGCATTTCGTGATGGTAACAATGTAACCGCCCATAGATATCCATTCGATAGACAATAAAGCATCTTATTAAACAGATATCTTCTGTATTATTCTGCAAGACAATTGCTGATTTTGCTTCTATTTAGTATTACTCTTGAACAAATACTTCTGTGTATTCTACAGAACATTGCAATCCCTGGAAAGTTTAAGCCCAGACACGGTACTGAAGCTCATGATTTTGATTATTTATCAACCCTTTCATATTCTAAGCGAACTAGTGCAGAAGAACCAAAACTAAAGCGGGCATAACAAAATCGTGTTTCAGGATAATTCTATGCTTAAATACCTGACTTAAAACTGACTTTAAAAATCTCTTATCAAGTATCAGACGCGTGAAAACCAACCTAACTGAAAATTGTAGATGACAAGATTGTGAAATTGGTGCAGTATGAAATCAAAGCAAACCATGTTTGTAAGATATATACATTCATATGATGTGCAAAATTGTTTCTGTATCATTTTTGATCGGTCTGAAAAGTTAAAATTTCAGCCCACAGAAGGAAGTGTAAAAGGTTTATAGTTTATCATATTAAATCGCAACTTAAGGAGAGGAAATGGTACAATAAACAATACTTTAAATGCAACAGAGGATCTAGTATTGGTATATATTTTTATCAGTTGACCTGCACCTTTAAACCTTAAGGTTAAGTTTAATAATATTTTGTCGCATGAAACACAGATCAAACTTTGCATGCAAAACATACCAATCACTCAGACACAACCGGCTACAAATTATTATCAATATTTATTAACAAAAATTGGAAATTCATGTCATTGCTGTTTAGATTAAAATATAAGCCTGTTAAATATCAACAAAGATATGACTACTTTTGTACATAGGAAATCAACATTACGTCATGAATGTCATAAAAGGCATTTTGACGTCTACTTGACGTCTACTTGCATACATTGTTTAACACCAAACGATCATTTGATGAAGAAAAAGAATGAAACGGTGAAACTGATTTAACCATTTACATTGCACAGTAATGGTACGCCTGATGTATTCTAGATACTAGGGCAGACAAATGTGTTATGAAATGATATAGCTACAAACACATGCTTTCGAAAACCATGGCAAAATATTCTGTTTCTCAGAGTTCGGACATCTATGACAGAAGTGATATTTGGAAACTTGTTCCTGGTAAAACAAGACCGTGAAAACATTTTGATTTTACATGTATTTTCTGAAATATCTCGATTTATTTTCATTGTTTTGTTTGATAAAGAAATGGTTTCTAATTGACACTTCTAACATAGATGATTGGAATTCTGAACTTTTGAAAATCATGCATATTGCCATGACAATCTATTATCAAAGTCTTCTCAAAATTTTTAAAAGTGATGGTCAGTAATATACTTGTCTTGTTGTCCAAGAAACAGTTTTTGCAGAATATCTTTATATTTATCCCTCGAAGGTATCAAAATTGTAAATGCAACTGCTCGTTTTACTCTACATATTTGTTTAAATCTAACATTGACGTCGGCGTTCTGACGTCATATCTATATTAGATGTTCCGATATGTATGCATGTCGTATAGTTTAAATGATTATTACTCGAGCTTTGTCATTCTTCAAACTCTGAATTAAATTTCGTAGTTAACAAAAACACTTAGTATTACAACTTGTCTTCAAAAAAGTGGTTATTCACATAAATGCAGAAACGGAACCGTTGATAATGCTCATAATTTGGTATCCTTGGATCACTACGAATGTCTGACAAGGCGTGTGGGTGTTACGAGACTTCAGATGATGCTTAATTTTATATGTGAAAGTCATAAAACTAAAAATGTCTCGCTTAAACATGGCCGATCATGGTAGAGTATGTTCATACATGTGGACGCTTTCATAACCGGATGTTCATTACTTTGAAATCAGCCGACCAGGTAGATTCCGTCAATATTTTCCTCTAAGATCACAGCCATGTGCGGAAATTCTGTATAATTAGGGAACATAAAATAGCATAAATTATAAAACGATTGACAATACCTGTCCTCACTTTCCGGTGCTAGGCAACGAACATGAACTGCCATTTTTCAAAATGGCTTCCCACTTCCGGCGAGAGAGAAGAAAAACTGATACTTAGATAAAAACTAAGATGATCAAACAAAGTTGGCGACAGTGAAGTAGTAACTATAGATCACCCCATTTAGAGCACAAGTAATTACCATTTTGAAAATGACGTTCGAGTGATTAATGGCGAATAATGGCGCGCTTTCCTGGAATTATCGTCTGGTCATTATTCGGAACTGGTAAATGTTATATACCTGAGAGAAAGCCGGAAAATCTTCACTTTTTACTTTTGTAAAATGCCTCAAAATGATGCTACAGCAACTGTCTACGCAGAAATTACGGAGAAAATGTACAAAACGGTGTAATTATAGATTGGACATACATCATTGCAAGTTTCAAATATCAGTCAGTTATTAGCCTGCACGAATAAAACCACTTCTTTTTGGCTGTCAGCATTTAGTCCATGGAAATTAGTATTCCTTGAACATGTATTTAATCATTTTGGTTGTTCAAATGTCCAAATCTGGAAGTTGAGAGGAGAAATTCGACATTTGATGCAAGAAATGTCCTCTTTTTCACTGTAAAGATTCTTTTTTTTTCAGATACAATTGCTGTGAGAATACTTTCTTGAAAATCGGCAAAGCACATACAGAATAACAGCAAACTATTTTCAACCGTAACGCAAGTAGATTTATGCATGCTTATAATATCATTTCATAGTGTGCTTTATTTGTAATTGCATTATACAAAAAAGCAACAAACGTTTAGAAAATGGAATACATGTTTATTTTTTCACATGTTAACTCTTCAGTAATGTCATTTTTATCAAGGTTTTCCCACTTAGGATGTACGTCACAACACTGTTTAAAAGGCTGTATCATTTGCCAGCAACTGTGCATGAGCCATAAATTGTATTTTATTGAAAGGCATAAAGAGGTAGGAACGCTGACTTTCTGAATCTGTCTCTACATCATTGCTAAAAAACTAATAAATTGTAATCAGCACTGAAGCGAAATTATATTATAGAGGTAAAAATGGAGGTAAAAGTGGAGGTAATACTTCGTTCATCTTTCGTAGCACATTTTAAGCAGCAGTTTTTCACTATCTAAACAAGCATTGAGTATACGTTGTACTTTATTAGTTTCTTACATGAGCACGAGGTTCAGATCGAAATATCCGTCACTGAGGGTAACTGTTTTGGCGGGAACGAGGCACTGCTGAGGGAGGGGGGTTAAGATGAGATTTTCCAGCACTGGTAAAAGCTGCAGATATCCCCATCTGGTATGCAAGAAAAGTCGGATCTTCAACTATCAGGTAGCGATGATAATTGCTCTTTCTAAATCTAAAGAGGTCCTAGCAAACAGTTTTGAAATAAAATCTTCAGCTGTGTTTGTATATCTTCAGAAGACGAGAAAAACTCAAAAAAGAAAAAATTCGAATTCTCACGAGAGGAGAAAACCTCCAATTAATCTACTTCATTTTAGACACCACGCTTACATTGGTGAAATTTCATTGGTGCAAACTATTAGGTCAAATCCCATCTTACACAGCGTATGTCGAAAATAAAATACACCTTAGCAAACACGAAAAACTTGCTGCAGTGTTAAGACTAGGCCGAAGCTAGCTAACGCTAAGCAAGAACGCAAAAGAAGTGAGATAAAGTGTCTGATCTGATTTATGAGATACCTTTTAGTTTGACCCAGATCCCCGAGACTCAACATTAGGGCCAAAGATGTAAAAGTGTCTCATTTGCTTGACATTAGGAATTGTTTGTAACATGACTAAACAATCTTGACCTAACATTTAGCTATAACACAAAACAATTAAATTGTTATTTTTTTAGATTGAAGAAGACTACTGGGTTTTTTTCACGTCGTAAGCCCCACGTTATTCTTATTCAGAAGCGTGTTTGGACATTCGACTAACAAGCTCGATAAAATGTGTCTTTAACTTCACCATGATGGCCGTTTCTTCCTGGAATTATACTTTAGTTTACCTTCTTGACATTGTTGGATACTCAAGATTAACAATTAGTCAACATACAAAGCATACAAATCATTTAGATCAAGTGTTTCTTTCGCTTTACTTAATGGCAATCTTCATGTTCTAGTTTATGTGGGTTGAGACTCTTTACTTAACATTTAGCTACATCTCTGATCATTTTAAAACTGTTTACTTTACTTAACTTTACGATTTCCTTTTCTAATCAGACATTGTTTACTTGTTGCTATAATTAACTTGGATCAGTTTGATTTTAGCCTAAACCTTAAGCCAGTTTTAATGATATAGTTCTACTACTTAGTACTTACCATTAGGAAGTTTTCTTCTAATGAGATATATTTGTGTTGTGCGTGACCAACCCCTCGGCTCGACAAAAATATTTCGCAAGACACCAGACATCAAGATACAGAATAGGTTTCCCTTGACCTTAGGGTCAGATAATGTATTTGATACTTCAGACATGTGACGATGAATTTAAAGTGTGGTAGGGCTCTTGCAATTAAGCATTTACACAAAACACAAAAAGTAGATGCAATCATTTTCTTTTACTTAACCACGTTGCATGCTGTTCTAATGAAACACTACGATAGGTTATTCTTAAAAGCGTAGTTGGAAAATCTCGATCTACTAAATGTCAGATCTCAAAATGTTTAAGTAATGTGTTCATTGAACCATACTTTCTATGAATGTTTGACGTGTTAAGTAAATGTTGCGCAGCAGGAAGACACACCTATAAATGACTTGCTTCCTCTAATACTGTGACTGGGGTGACGGTTTAGACCTTGTACGCAAAGAAGGAAACGTGTCAGTTTTGCAATGTACTTTAATATTACCACGGACCTATAAACTATAATTCCGTGATATAACCTTATAGCTATTTTCCCCAATTTAATGTATTTTACGTGATATTATCGGTATTTTGGAAATTTTTGACAAAGCATTTAGGCATAAAATAGATTCAGATAATGTTGTTTTTTTATACTTTACAGAAAAACTTGATTATCTAATAACATACTTTTGCGTTTGACCAAAACTATCGTAGTTTGCTCAACATTTGTCCGAAGCTCAGGTGTTCAACGGTTTTTGCTCGACTTTTCTAATATTTATGCTTCCTGAGTGAGACCAATGATAATGCTTTGTGTGATTTGAAATTCTCGACTTAACAATATGCAAGAACAAATAACAGTAACGGAAGAACCTATTTTTCTAAATAGAAAACTTATATATATATATATAAGTTGGACAAAATCGACATAACATTTAGTCAGGACAATAAACGTTTAGGTAGTTTTTCTTGTTTATTTATGACCTATTTATAACCTATTTATCAACAAATCCCCGTCTGCAGTTACCCGTGTTTTCCTGGACTTCTTTTTATATTTTGATCCTTTATACATTTGGCTAGGATTTCTTGGCGTAGTTTAACGACAGCCAGACAGAAACCATTTGAATTACAATGTAGTTGTTTTCTTTTAGACCTGATTTTCAGATTAGATACTTTTTTGCGTGTGTTCTAGATAGGTTCACTGGCGGGGTTGAATGGTCTGAATTCTCTTGACTAGACATTCAACCAGATAGACAAAAACATTTGGACGAAACTTTTCTCTCTTAATTAACCTATGGACATGTTTTTCCTTGAAAGATACATTTTACGTGAGGATAGAATTACATGGTGCGCTTAAATATTTAGTCAGGACACACTGAATTACGTATAGTGTTCCTTTGTCTTAATCCAAATATTTGTGAGCTTTTTTCTTGCAAGGTTATTGAAACCATTTTCGAACAAAAAGGATGTTAAACAATACTAGCGATGGACAATCGGACAGACAAGAAATCCTTTCTAAAGTTACAGCCATAATTAAATGTGATACACACCAAATCGTTTCCTAATGGCACTCCCGACATTTTGAAAAAGAATTTTAATAATCTTTCTAGGAGAAATACATACGGTCAAATATACAAATCAGGTCCGTAGGATAATGACAAACTAGGTTACAATTAAGAAGTTACTAGGCAAGAACTAAGAATCATTAGATTACATAAGATATTTGAAGTCTGTTGGTTGGTTGGTTTAAAGGTCAAAGGTTAAAACCACTTTTTTCTTCTGTTATTTTCTTGGTGTGAAATATTATTTTTCTATGCTGAGACTGTGAAAAGAAGGTACACGTAGATAATTTCATAGCTCTTTTAACAAAAGCCTGAATGTGAGAAACATGTTGTCTGGCACTCAAGATAACTGCATGTGGAGCAGTCAGGCAAATACAACAATGTACAAGTACTATATTTCTCTGCAATAACTCATAATGAAAGAAGTATTCGTGATTCATCAATAGTTATAGTTATACTGACAAAAGTTCATGGTTTATTATCTGTAAGGTCAAGGTCACAACCTTTTTTCTTAAATTTTTTTCAACTCTCAAATAAAACGTTGTTTCAGAACAGTTGCAACAAAAGGATGAATGACAAGCACACCAGTACAGGTTTCACAGGTAGGGGACCAAAAGGGACTTTTGGTAACTTGCATAAACAGAAACAGGACACTTTACTATAAAGCATTATAATATTATGGGACAGGAAATCAGCATAACAATGCAGGTGTATGGTTTTAGAATTTAATATCATTTTAAATGAAACAAATTTTATGTTTGGGGTTCCGACAAAAATATACAATAACAATAATTCATAGTGACAATTAAATAACAAAAATATACACCAACAAATTAATATTGTATACAAATAGCAATTTAAATGCAGGCATCTGCCATGTTGTTGTTGTAGCTCCTCTCCTTAAACAGAGACAAAGAAATTAAATTCTCTACACCTGCATTCAGATGTTAGAAAAGCAATGGTGAGTTCCTGATTGAAACGAAGAGCACAAAATATAGGCATACATACATGTATGGAAAATCAATGTGGTTTATAGACCAATAATGCACTGAAAAAATGGCAATTTTTGTTTGTTTGTATATCATATTTATAATCTTCAGTTAATTAAACATGGTAAACTTTTTTCGTTTCTTGAGATTGTATCAAAAAAATAAAAATAGAATATTTTTAATTTTAGACTGAACAGACTTATGTCTTCGGTTTTTCAACAAAAGCCTAAGTAAAGGCAGATATACATTTATTTATGCCACAACTTATATGCCTACAGACAACAGGCAGGCATATCAACATGGTTGTTCAGTAAATGTAAGTGACTTGAAGGTAAATTTCTTATTCAGAACAGTTCTAAAGCTGTTACACAGAGAGGAAAGCTCTAAAGTGTGAAAATACTGAAAACTTTTTTAATTTCAATGTCTCAGTGGAGAGGCCAGTCACAACATACTGATTCATACCATTTTAAAATTCTGGGACAGTCATTTCCATTGAACCCTGTTACAGAGCCAGGTACCTGTTAAATGCAACTTCAAAGTATTCAGACCCGCATGACCAAATAAGGTATGTCATTTCCTCAAAGTATGAACAAACTACTCCAGTATTCACCATGCATAATGGAGTATATACCAAAATATAAACGATCAGAGACAAGTTGCAAATGATTTTTTTAAAATAGATGAATGTAATTTTGCTGACATTCTTGGGGGTATAAATGGTTGAATGGAATCATCTACAATGAAATAAATAAAAATGCTTTTATGCAAATGAATATGTTCATACCAAACTTGCGTTATACTCAATACATTTTACCACTTCATATAACAATCTAAATTGAGTTGTTTTTCAGGTATATGGAAAAAGCTGTACTGAAAAATGATGGACAGGGCAAAAGCAAAATATTAGGTACAGGCATTTGTTTTAAAGATTGTAACACTTTTTAGTATTGCTTGCTTGTATAAATTTTATACAGATTAAATATTTTCCTATAACTTCACATGCCACAAAGGCCACAAAAGAATAAATGCTTATGCAAGATAGTATGAAGGCAAAGGACCCCCAAATGGGTGGAGTTGTGGGTTGGGGTCGATTGGAAACAGCTAATTTCCAACAATTCAAAAATGAACCAGGGAAAGAAGTGTAAATCTGTTAAGCCAGGTTAACAACAAAAGAGCTTTAGATATACCAGTCTAAAGTGGTATGTCTTTTACTTTTTATCTGCAGTCTGTGTAGAACATGGTTAGAGGGCATCTTTGTGGCCTGTGTAGACCATAGTCAGAGTGCATGGATGTGGCCTGTGTAGACCATGGTCAGAGTGCATCATTGTGGCTTGTGTAGACCATGGTCAGAGTGCATGGTTGAGGCCTGTGTACACCATGGTCAGAGGGCATGGTTGTGGCCTGTGTAGACCATGGTCAGGGGATTGTTGTGGCCTGTGTAGACCATGGTTAGATGGTATCTTTGTGGCCTGTGAAGACCATGGTCAGAGTGCATGGTTGTGGCTTGTGTAGACCATGGTCAGAGTGCATGGTTGTGGCCTGTGTAGACCATGGTCAGAGGACATGGCTGTGGCCTGTGTAGACCATGGTCAGAGAGTATTTTTGTGGCCTGTGTAGACCATGGTCAGAGGGCATGGCTCTGGCCTGTGTAGACCATGGTAAGAGGGTATATTTGTGGATTGTGTAGACCATGGTCAGAGTGCATGGTTGATGCCTGTGTAGATTATGGTCAGATGGCAAGGTAATCTGGTATTTTCAAAAACTTCACTGCAGTTCAGTTGGTAAGTTTTCTTGAGAACCCACATGAACAATAAATGGAACAATCCATACTGAAGGAAGACCGGTCCATGTTAAAATTTTAGCAAGGTCAAAGTTCAAAGCAGTTAAAAAGTTATATACAAAAGTTCATATTGCACAATTACACGTCTTTAAGGTGAAATGCAAAATGGTAACAGCATCTAATGGCTGATAATTAGCTAAATAAATATAACATTTATAACATTCTAGATGTATGATACAAATATTTCTGTTTTTTGTTTATACATAAATTTTAGATGACAACAACATCATAATCTCATTAGTCTTTTTCTTACACATTTTACACAAACATATCTGTCTTATGTGTCTGCACAAAAATAAAAAAAAATTCTGTACCTTATGTATTGCTACATATGCCAAATTTCCTAAGTCTGACAATACAGGGACTTGAAAAAAAAACTCATATAAATTTTGAATATCTGTGTAAATAAAAAAGACTCAAAGTGAGCAGCTTTGTAAGCTAACAGAAAAGGTACTGTAAAATATAAATTAGATTTTTAAACCATTTTATCTTCAAACAATGTTATTTCTCAATTATTTTACTTGCGAATATCCCTATTTTGTTATCACTTTACAAGGTCATGGTTCCCTTTTTGTCCCTAGACCACTACACTTCAGTCCCTTTCTAAGATCATTATTTTGTAATCACTTCCAAAGATCACTTCTTTCTTTTAACCTTCTGAGGTCATTATTTGGTTATCCTTCCCGAGGTCATTATTCAATTATCACTCTCAAGGTTATCATTCAAGTCATCAGTTCCACGATAACCATTCAGTTATCACTACCAGGGATCATTATTCAATAACTTCCTCCAGACATTATCAAACTTTAGCATTTCTATGGTAACTCTGTTCTGTTTATTTGATACAATTTTAGACGTGACTGTATACAGCAGTATTTATATGATGACATTGTAAAAGTGTTATCATCAAATAGCTTCACTGAATAAGGTAGATGTACTGATTTTTTAAGTAAGTATCACACATGATCTGAAATGAAGTTTTCTTCAAAAATATTTGAGAAAAGTTCCAAGCCCCACCGTCATAATATAATTTGAAAGACTTGAAAGATTTTGCTGGCACATAAACTACCGGTACACCAAGTGAAGATGAACCTTTAGGCTGCAGTAAAACACTCTTATCTAAAAGCTGCATCAAAATTGCCATTGTAATTATAAGGTGTTTTGTTAAACATACACTATGTCAAAATGACCTTCTTTGTACAGAAACACTCTTCTGTTAATTAAGTGCTGCACCATTACAAAATAGACAAAATATGTGTCTTGTTTTGACTTTACAATAACAAATATAAAGCAGTTGATATACTTCATAAGTGTTTTACCCCTTCAGGCATTCCATCTAAACAAAATCTTGAAAATTACATAGACCACCACATATCAATTTATATCTTAAGTCTTCATCTTGGCACTAAAGTTGAACAATTTTTACACTTTTATGTTTTTATCCATAAATTGGAACCCATCTCAATTTATCTTATTTCATCAGTGGAAGCAGCTTATGGAGAGAAAAAAAAGGGAACAAAAGGGAAGTGATGATATGTTACACAATGTGCCAGTTTGATTCAATATTGCTGCCACTTAATTTTGAAGCTGATGATAGCAACAACATGAATTATATTAACCCTTACCCAACTTAAATTAAAATGAATTACTTAGACAGTCAAATTGGTTGTTCAACAGGGTACCCACAGAAAATACACTGACTGAATAGCAAACATTAGACTGTCACAATAAGACTACGCATGACTTATCATGATCTACACTTGTCACAAAGGGCTGAGCCCCTTGCTGCCAACAGGGTAAGGGTTAAGGGATAACTTAAACATAAACTTGAATCGTGCTAATCTACTTGATTGAATTCCCATATGTATGTACAGAACTGCCATTTTTTGAAGACCTTCCTATGACCACAGCACATACTGATCCACAAAGCAGTTTTCTCTGAGTGTGTACTATTCCAGCAAAAGCATGTTTGTATCATTGGCACTCTACAAATGCATGTCCTGGTTCTTTGATATTTTTCTGTTTCCAGCCAATCACTGAGCATTATTACATCTATAACTTTGTGTTTTTCTCTAGTTTATTTCTTGTCAAGGAATGGCAATTTTTGGCGCATGTGTCAGTGTTGTACGTTGATAGGCATACATGTCATTAGTAGAAACTGTCCAAGGGTCCTTGTATTCTGAGTATGTGTTATGTGATGCCGGGAACTGGTGCATCCATGGCGATTTGACAACAGGGACTGGAATTCCACCAACCAATGGCTGCTTGTCACATGACCTGAAAGTAACAAATTCATTTTTAAATAATTATATTTTTTTAATCTTCATTTTGAAATTCACCGTGATTCTGGTATTTCTGAGGATTTAAAATTATGAAAAACAATAAAGTAAGATAAAAATAAACAACATTAATATGTAAATGCACACACAAATAAAAACTTTTAAGAAAACATTTCCAGTTCCATGTATAGAAATCATCTATTTTGTCCAAGTTTAGATATTTACAGTAACTCATTATGAAGAAATAAAGCAAAATAATTTTTCCCATGCAAAGTGAAGCATAGTGTCTTTGACAGCATCCCAAATATTTTTTAACTATTCTAAACTAATTACATCTTGCTATATGGAAATTTGTTGCAATTTTCATTTTATGATACATTATAAATATTCATAGAAAAGACCTTTCTATTTATTTTGAGGAGATATTTCAATTTATGAAGAAATTAAATTTTTGATTTTCTAAATAAAATTGTAATTAAACATCAGAGTATTCTAAGGAATTCCTTAAAAAAAAAAGAAGAAACAAAAATTTCATTATTTTTCCTCACACGATAACATCTCACTCTGCTAAAATTAATTGGACCAGTCCATTATATGATGACAGTACCATTCACTCCTTGTAGAGGTGATCAATAAAGATTTACTAACTGAATAGTAAACGGTGCAGACTAAAGTAGACTGTACTGCTGTATAGACTAGTCATAGTCTGCACTTAAAGACACTCACAGAATCATGTATCTCGATTATGGATAGGAGTAAATAAACAAACGTTTTTTGGTATTAAAGAAAATAGAGGCAAAGCGTAGCTATTTTCTGTCTTTATAACCAGTGTAGACTTTGTTGAAGGCACAAATTTCTACCTACGTGACCACATATTCATGTTGTCTGACCATACTTTCATAAACAATACACATGCTATATTAAAAACTGACAGTTGGTCTATGTTTGATGAATAAAAGTATACATGTCTGGAAAGTCACATGTTCATTTTAGAATTTGCACAATGTTAGGTCATTTTGTGCAAATAAAACTATGAATTTAATATACACAACAAAACAAAGACATAAACAAGCTCCTACCTGTCATGAATGCTTTTGTATGACACTGATGAGTGAATGACAGAAGCCGGTGTAGCCCCTGACATTGGGCTCTCAGCTCCCACATGAATTCCTTCTGTTTTATCCGTTAAATGGTTTCTGTTTATATCACGGGCACCAAGGTCTAGCCCATGTTTGGGACTATTTCCGCTGTCTGAATGCGGGTTACTAATGGGGCTTGGGTTGAGAGATTGTCCTGTTTTAACACACTGTGACCAAGCTGACCCATTGTGAATAACATTACCCCTTTGTTGTTGTTGTTGAGTTGAATAGTTATTTGGACTGTTCAAATTTTCAACACTTGAACAACGATTTTGAGTCAGAGGTCGTGGACTAGACATATTTTTGATCACTGAACTATGATTCATTGTATGTAAATTTCCGTTCACAGAATTCATATCATCAGGGGAGTTAATTCCTTTTGTGGAGTCTTTTGTGGGAAGGTAACTCTGGCAAGAATCAGCTTTGAATAAGTTAGATGAATGGAGAGGACCAGAACTGGTTCCTGAATCCAGTGCACTAGCATACATAGATGATGACCTCAGGTCCACTGGTTCCAGGCCGCCATTCAACCGTTGAGTTAACCAGTCAGGCCGGTAGTCGTAACTATACTTTTTATATTCATTATCTATTCGCCCATAATCTTCATTGTAGTGGACTTTCTTGGCTAAATCGATACCATACGAGTCTAAACCATATCCATACTTTGAACCTTGCGTCACAAGGTCCGCATAGCTATTGCTATGATATGATAATGTGTGTTGATATTGTCTGTGAGTATCACTTAGATAATAACCGTTTGTATATCCATGTTTCTCCATGTCAAGTCTATATGGGTCAGGGGTCGTATACACTGACCCCCCTATTGAACCGTACGTATGAGGACGGTTATATATCAAATCCGACTCTATTCCTATATTGTTACTAGGGTAATGGTACAAGAACTCTGGCTTATATTCACTATTATCATATCCATTTATTGACGGGTATGTCCCGTAAAACCCATTCACACCATCTTTTCCTGGTGTTTTACGCTTCTTGCTGTTCTGAAGAAAGTCTCTAACTTGAGTTTTTGGCTTTTTGTTGTTTCTATTACATTTCATTTTTGAGACAAGTTCATCATTCGGAAAGTCAAATCCTGAGCACATGTCAAGGTCAAGAAGTGGATATGGAAGTTTGAACTCATTTCCACGCTTATGGAATAAATCCTGACCTTCATCCTCCCTGTAAAGAACAAAGTTGAATATTTCTTTTGATACCAAAACTGTTATCATTGACATTATCTCCCCAGAATACTGTGTCATCTGTAGACTATTTCCTAAATAGCATACAATCATGTACTTCCATAAAAATGTGTTGAATAGACATAACCCTTTGGTCAAATTGTTTCAGAACAAAGTCACCTGTTCAGGAGTCTCACAAGTATGAAAAGTACATGTTGTAATTGTGGTTTCACAGAAAAAAGATAATCATGTTCCTTCATTATTCAACACATAAAAAAATACATTTGAATAAATCTTTTACTGACATCAACTAGAAGCTTGATTAAGTAGCTTTAAAAATCTAAGTTGACCAATGCTAAACAGAATATCTTCTGGATATCTTCATCAAGACTTTTAAGCAAATTTTTCATGAATTCTTCATATTATTCACTCAAACTGCAGCAACAGTGCTTTGATTTAAGACTTTATTGGTTCAACATTGTATGAATGGTAATAAATCTTGTTAAAGTCTTACGTAAGTTGTCGATGTGTTGCTATGACAAAGTCTGGTTTGCTGTTTTTGTAGATGACTTTACAGCTTGATTGTAGCCACACCCATTGGTAATCCTTCGTTAACCACCGGTAGGCAATCAGACCTGCACTGCCAGTCTTTATCACTGCAACAGTCAAAGATATGCATTTGATTAAAAATTTACAATCTATTAAATTGTGATTATTCATCAAATAATGATAATTTTAATATTTATAAAGTATAATTATAATCTTTTGTAGTTAATAAATTACCCAATCATAATAGTGAGTAAGTAAATTCCTAAAGGAATTAAGGGCTAAATACAACAGCTTTTTGATCAGTCAACAAATCATCAGTTGGATGGTTTTTTGAAAATATAACAAAAAGTTTGTATTAATTAAGCCTATGTGAAACTGTAAATACTTACATTCACCATGAGCAGCTGAGAAATAGTTGAGATCATCCGGGTGAATGAGGTCATAACCAGACTTATTGGCAAGTTCCCGGTCTCCGTAACCAAACATCATACGGCCCCTAAAATAACAATGGAAAGTTTAGGTCATCAGGCTATAATCGGGTACCTATTTTTATGCTAGTTTTCATTCATAGCTTATAACTGCATAATCATTTCTGTCACTGTTAGTAGAGATTTGTTTGAAGTTATTGGTCTCCGAGACTAAACAGTACTCAATAAAATAGTTCAAGGACTTCCCTGCACAAAGGACTTAAAATGCTACAGGACTTATAAAATACTGCACTTATAATACTACTGGACTTAACCCTGAATGTCCAGATATTGCATTTCTTTTTGATCAAATGATTTGTATAAAACTGAAAAAGATGTCCTGTGACCTTAACTGTTATACTGAACTTGACCTTGATAACAAATAATGTTCCAGATTTGATCAAAACTGTTCCGGAATGTACTTGTTAGAAGCCTGATGCAAGGCTACAGTCAGAATGACACCTACATATTTTAAGACACGGAGTCATTCCTGCTAGGTTTTGGCAGTGGATTTAATTTCATGGACATTTTGTATATTTACATTTATTCAAGGAGAGTACAACCTAAATTGAACATCAACTGAAATGGTAAAACTGACAGAAAAGCAGAAATAAAAAACAATTTGGCATGGCACCGGAATGCAGAGAACAGAAGAATTAATACTAAAGAAAATATATGCACTGTAAAAGCTGTATTCATTTCAAAACCTGCCAATTATAAATAGAAAACAGCATATTGCAACCTACACAGTATCTTTTACATTCCCACAGTAAGTATGAAAATGCTGTGGGAGTTAATTTTTTACACTCACCTTGTCATAAAACAAATTGACACTAAATGAACAGGGACCCATAAATAGCTTGATATAAGTTTAAGGATGGTTTTCTTTCGGATATAAAACAATTATCATATATTTATACAGGGTCAGATTTCCTTACAACTTCTTTAGGGAAATAATAGTGTAGATGATACGACGTGAAAAATTTATGCTTGCGTTACCATCAATCTAATATTTAAATTGCGCTCAAATGTGTATTTTACTGAGCTGTTTATCATCTTGAAAAATAACATTTAGGAAATTTAGTCTTGTAGAAAATAATTCCTGAGTCAAAAATTCCTAATAAACGTATGGAGTAATAATAATAGGGTACATTATGACATCCCGATAAAGTTTGGCGATATCACGTTGCAACTAAACGTATCATCAAAGTAATTGAGAAATGACTGTACAATTTTTATTTTACCACTAATATACATATCATGCGTCAAAAGTTAGGTTGGATTTAACATTTGGCGCCATTAGGTTTATCGCAAATAACCAAAAAACATTCTGATCCTAATTAGCATAGTGATACTTTATAACACTTTAATACTTTTGACAAATTATTAGAATACAGATAAATACAGGTGTCCATTACTTGCACTATTTTTCTGCGATAACCTTGTTAACATTGTAATTTTTTGCAATGAATCATTTTCTAAAGAACGTTAAACAAATCTGTTAAATTTGTCCAAATTATATTCAGTGTCATCATATTTTTTCTTGTCTTTTTCTCCTTCTATTTTTGGTAAGAAAAACTTGAAAAGTATGACACGGTACCCTTTTCCGAAAGTAATTTATGGTTAACTCACTAAAACACAAATTTTACATCAAAGACATATTTTGCTGCTATGGCCACTTTAATGATCAAATTTCAATAAAATGACATAACAATTTGAATGACAAATTCTGTTCTTTATATAATAAGTTCAATCTGCCCATTACACACAATACGCTGCATTCTTGTATTGCGCCTATTACGTAACATAAACTAGCAGTTTTGTCTTACACACCTATTTTCTCAAACCAACATTAAGGTGCCAAGGTCAAGCCTCATAAAAACCTCTTTAGAAAAAAAAACAAATTTATCAAATTAAATTCCTATTAGTTGCATTTGAAGCGAAAATCCTTGGTGAAATTGACAGTGTAACTTGCACAGGTTTAGTTCACCTGAAATTCAAGATTTTTTCTTCTATATATTTAACTACTGTAACATGTTGCAACTGTTTCGTTAATAATGGAATCAAGGTCAAATGTCATGAAATCAAATACCATGTGACTAATCAGAGTCAATGGTGAATTGCTTCATAATGAAACATTTCCAAAGGAAACTTACTATTTGACTGATTTGACGGCAAGAATCATGAGAAGAGGTTACAAATTGGGGACTGACAATGGAACTATTGTAGAACTTTTTCATCTACAGCAGATACAAGTTTCTTGATCAACCATCAAAATCTAATTTCAATTTTTTTAAATAAGAAAACAGTATGTATTGCAGCTGTTTAAGTTAACCCCTTCTATCCTGTAGCCACTCTTAAAAGTAGATCAGTAATTCTATCTAAGGTTTCAGACAAAGTGTTTCATTTTTTTCATCTTTGTCCAAAAACAATAAGTCCATACTGTCACGTTTATTTATGACCTGAGCAAAATAAGAATAAGCTGTTGGTGAGCGTTCACCCTGGTGGTCCTGTTTATGAAGCCATTGCATGATATAAACTATTTAATCAAAGCTACTGGGCAAAACGCGTGTGTGACAATAGCTCAGGCCAGTTACATTCCACAACAATAATAGAAAAGCTTCTTATGTATTGGGTCTCCTTTCTTTGATTTAAGACACTTTTGGGTATATCTGATTCTTTTTGGTAGAATGACAGTTAATAAATGTCAAAGACCAAATAACAACTCCATACGTATATCATATAATCCTACTATACATATATAGATCTAATTCAAATGGCAGTCACTACAGTTACATTCAAGTAAATATCCGATATCAAAAATGGATTCTGATCACGAACAGCTCTGGGATACGCATATTAACCGCTATACAGTGAAGATCTGCAGCGATTATGACCTTGTCCAAACCTTGATGTCACTTCTTTAATTTGCATGTCAAGGGGAATAGCAATTACTGTATCTGCTTTCCACCACGATGTACTTTTATGTAAATAGGAAACTTCTTTCGGTTATAAAAAACTATGGTAACAGAAAACAAAATAAAGTGTCAATTTTGATATGCACTTAGTTAAATGTCATTTTTTAATTATATCGTAACAGGACTTATGACAGAGAGTCTCTCATCGGAAGTATGAAAACTTGACTAAAACAAATTTTGAGTACAAAACAACAATCAAATGGAATAAAGACTTCCTATTCAGTAACCTGCTGACTAAGTTTGGTAAAGATACTAACAAACATGTATACTAAGTGAAGTGTGAATAGAAGAACAAGAAATCAAAAATGTGTCCACCCTATAAGATGAGCTGGAAATAGTATATATAACTACCTGTTGTCCATCGACAAGGGAGAGAAATCCATTTTGTGCTTTGACTTGAAAGTTAGCTCTCTTGAGGGAAGGTCCATCAGAGATAAGGGTCCAAAGGGGCAGCATGTAGCAAACAGGGCCAGCTGTGGGTCTTCTGATCTGTTAGGCTGTCCATGCATTACACGAATCCAGCCACTTATTTCCAGTGTCTAGAAAAGAAAAGTGTGTGTCAAATACCAACAAGGATAGCATCATAAATATTGTTATAGAGACAATGACTCGAATGATCAGGAGAAAGACAGTCATAATGAAACAAGAAGGCAAAAAGAGGACAAACAACACCTCATTTCAAACTATAACAAAACCTTTTCATAATGGAAAAATCTTTGAAACTATATATAATTATTTATTATATGTTTACCAGTGAATTAAAGAGTTTTCTCAGTGAAATAAAAGTGATAATCCACAGTTTTGAAACGTGGTTACCTTTTTTTTTTCACTTTTTGCATCTTTAACCCGTTTCGCAAAAAGTATCAGCGTATCTGCTGGAAACATGGCGATGGCGTCGTTTAAATGCGTCATTTGCGCTATGTTTTCTGATGCGCTTCCCCATTTTTGATATTTTAGAACACAATAAGTGGTTTTAACCTAATACGAAAATGTGGTATCAGGTAAATCACGTTAATTTCCCCCAACACCAAAAACCCCACTCCTTTCCCCCCTTTTTTTTTTTCCCCCCCCCCCCCCCCCTCCCCCCCCCCCCCCCCCCCCCCCCCCCCCCCCCCCCCATGAAAACCCCCCCCCCCCCCCCCCCCCCCTATCCTTTTGGTGCCCATCGTGAAATTATAACGTTAAACATTATATATTTTTTAAAATTTTAGTATGAAAAAAATCTGAATACATGTATAATTTTATATAATTTTTATACTATATTCTTACTATATATTATAGTCTTTTTCTCCAGAAAAATGTGTCTTCTTTTACAAGCCAATTGCAAGTCTTATTTCTGTTACCAAGAAGGTTTGGGTTTTGGACGCTGAAGGAAATAGTACTGAATATAACTTACTATAAATCCTGACGTATTATCAAGGAGACAGCGAAACCGAACTGTGAAAGACCGATGTAGGTAATGGTAATTCTCTGAAAATAGATAAAGCTAGAAATCAGGCCATTTTGTGAGAAATACCTGGGTCTAGAACATTTTTCTGAAATATTGACAATTCATGTAATGTAATAATCTAACTAAATAAAAGAAAAATGATGAATCTGAAAATAGCACTTGCTAAGAGTGCTCAAATACCAAAAAATAAAGTATGAACAGAAAATATTGATGTCCCATTATTAAAACACCATTTTGCAAAATGGCTCAGAATTTATAGGCTTAGACAAATGAATATCTGATAATAGAAATCAAGATGGAAATTGCTGAACAAAATTTTTGAGACAAAATCTTCAGCCATCTTGTTATAACTGTTTAAAAACTTGACAAAATGTAGGAGTATATTTCAAACTAGAAACAAGTAAATTATAGAAATTACCTGGCATCATGACTTCATGTAGGGTAAGATTGGATTTGTCGGCTGGTAACATAGCATTCCATGTGAGCTGACGTTTGAACTCTTCTCGGTCCTCCGAGTGTATCAACTCCATCACACTCTGATGTATGATGTCAGACTGAAATAGAACACGCAGTGTTAACTCACTTGGTGACATACTGACATACAGTACCGTTTTGAATCCTAGATTCTCAGCCCCGCTTTGTAATAAATGTACAAAAAAACATGTTACTCTCAGATGTCGACGGTTCCGTCAAGACATTATAAAAACATATAACCACGTACAACCTGCATCTATTCTATTACTTGTGGTCAGAGTGCATTGAGTAGTATAGTGATATGTGTTACAACGAGGCAAGGTTGTCATATCTACGTGTCTTCGAAACTAGCATAGACATTAATACAATTTATCTGCACTACGGTAGTTCATAAATGAATTATCATTGGAAGACTTTTAACATTTTCTTTGACATATACAAGTACATGAAATATCCAGGCAGAAAAAAGTCATGTTGCAGAAGTATAGTACATATTGCAATACAAAACATCACATTTACAACTGATTTGCACTGAATGTTTAACTTGAATGTTAGCACAACCACGTCATAGTACCGGATGTAACACTTCCCTAAACCATAGACCTGGCAACAATAATAACCTTAATTTTCTTTAACATGCAGCAGCTTTCTGTGCCCCTTAGATATTAATTTCAATGTTTTCTTCAGAATTTTGTACTCTAAATGCCAGTTTTCAGTCCAAGTATTGTCGATAAAGAAGATTGATTTATTTATGGCATTCAGGCAGAATTTACTGAATTTTTGTTTCACAGGAACACAGACAACCAATCAAAATTCTTGTTACATTCATCACTTTCATAGCTCTAGAAAATGAGCAAAACATTGTAAAAACATTTTCCAAAGACATTTGTTCCATTTCCCTCTATTCATTATACTGCCAAGAATTAATTTTCTTTTTTTTGCTTTCGCTACTTTTTATATTTTCATTTGAATCTTAAATGCCCATTTCATCCCATTTGTTGGGATGCAATGTCAAGATCTGCAGAATGCAAAATACAGATAGGCATGTTGCATGCCAGTAATTACTTTCTATACTGTTTTTGTACATTATATAAAATGACGCGCAACTATCAAGTTACAAATTCCCTTAAAAAGTATGTTTTCTTGACGGAAAAATTTCACATTTCAGCGGAATGCATTTCTACTACCTTTTCTATGAAAATTAGCTACATTTTGCGGTTTTTAATTTCCATCTATATATTCAAACATATTTTCAACAGCAAAACTCTACAGGTTTTCCGGTGTAATAATACGTTTGGTGTCTCCCAAATCTTGAATGGTATCAATATTCTTTCAATAAAAGTGAATTTATTTTGAATTTAAAACCATTAAGCGAGTCCCCATGAACATAGCTCTTCAATAAAGGAGGAAGATTTTGTCTTCAGTTAGTGATATCATTACCATATCCATTATCATTGAGGGGCTTCCTAAACTTATAACCAATAATTGGAGCATATGAAACTGCTGTAAAACGACTAGAGTAAAAGGAAAATTGAATGTTGCCATTGAAATAATAACAGTATTCGGCCTTTTTACATGAAATTCTATCTTCTAAAATCCATAGCTTTTAAGATTAATAGAAATTTTAACGTTAAGTCTGCCAAAGGTTAAATGGTTTAGCTTTGCCACAAATGAACTCTGGGATCGGAATAATACTAGGGTTTTGAGAATTGAGCTGAAGATTTGTTTATTTATCCAGCAATCTGATGAAGGGAAGGAGACACAATATAAGATGCTGGTTTAATCTGTTCTATGTAAATTATTCAATATCCTGAGACACTTACCTATTATTCTTTTAGCAAACTTGCCTAGATAAGTAATTCTAAGATACTTGCCTATTAGTAATTCTGAGCTGCTTGTCTGATTTGTAATTAATGAGATGCTTGATTAGTAATTCATGGATGCTTGTCTTATTAGTTATTCTGATATGCTTGCCTGAATAGTAATTCTGAGATGCTTGCCTCATTAGCAATTCTAACATGCTTGCCTAATTAGTAGTTCAGAGCTGCTTGCCTATAGTAAGTCTGAGATGCTTGTCTGATAGTTAATACTGATATGCTTGTCTGATAAATAACGATGCTTGCGAAAATAATACTGAGATGCTTGTCTGATAAATAATTCATTGATACTTGTCTGATTAATAATTCATTGATGCTTGTCTGATAGTTAATACTGATATGCTTGTCTAATATATAATACTGAGATGCTTGCCTGATTAGTAATTCATGGATACTTGTCTGATTAGTGAGATGCTGCATGCTTGTCTGATTAGTAATTCATGGATGCTTGTCTGATTAGTAATTCATGGATGCTTGCCTGATTAACATTTTTCAGACATATGCCCAATTAGCTGTTCTGAGCAACTATATTAATGAACAATTTTGAGACATTACTTTGCTTAGCTATTCTGAAGCAATTTCTTTCTTAGCTTATATGAAACACAGTTTTGATTGGTTGTTTTCAGTTACACATAATTTCCTATCCTAAATTAGAGAAACAAGGTGGCTATGTCAAGGTTTACTGTACCAACCTGATGAAATCCCAGGTATTGTTCGACCGTCCGAGAGGCGTAGAATACTTCACTGTCACATGTTACAACAAACAGAAAGCCATACAATGCCTGAAATATTAAATATACTAAAAATTACTGGCAATCTGTATAGGAGCATCCCCATACAGCATTGGTTTGTAGAGTTGACAGAATTGAAAGATAATTATGAAATTAGTTATGTATTTCCTGGTGGTGAAGAAAGTATAGAGAATTAACATTTTGAAAGCATACAACATCCATTTAAATCTTTGTTCTAGATTTATACATCCCTATCACATTTTTACATGTATTGTTCTGAAAATTAATGTTTACAGTCAATAGATTTAACAAATTTAGAAAAACAGGCTGAGGAAAATGAGCTAGTTTAATGTACAAAATATGTTTACCAATAAACAGATAGGGAATCATTCCTCTTAATTTCTTTTTCCAGATAAAATATACCTTTGCTACATTCAATTCAGCTTAAAAAATAACCCATAATGCAAACATGCACATTTTCCACATTCAGAAGTCAATTTATGATAAGTGAAAATATCAGCCATGTGTTACATATTAAAGTCTTTTTTTCCCAAACACATCTAAATATAAGATATCTATTTTAAAATGGAGGTTTGAAATTTTAACTGGACATTTTAAATGGAAAATGGATGTGGTATTTTTGATAATGTTGTCTCAATCAATCAAGTGGTAACTAGATAAAGCCAAAACCGCAGGAAAACTAGTAAATATGTCAACCAACTCTGCGTGGCACGACTAATTACCGACTGTCTAACCCCGCTGTAGGTCCGTCTAAAACTACAATCTGTCAATGTATCAGCTTACCTATATTCTGTAAATTCTATCTTAATTCCTTGTATGGATATATATCATATAAAACAAGTTTAATAAGTGTAGAAAGAAACAAATCTCTCCTGGTACGGGTACAGCGTACGGGTACAGTTTAACAAAAAATTACTTCACGTCTGAAATTCTAGAATGAGCTAAGCGCGCATTATAACCACAAAAAAAGATGAAGCTGGGAACATAACAGAATATTGCAGTCTCTTTACTTCAAAACAATAAATATGAAATTTACTTAGTATGAAAAATCATTAATTCTTTGAAAACTTTGTTCAGAAAAAGTTTTATACATGTATTAGAGTTTTGTATGTGTTAGAAATACTCCAAGACATAACATCTACTATAACATCTATCATGATAAAGATTTTAAATATTACCTGTAAAATACTTTCTCCTTCTGAAAATGATGGGTCAGTAAATAAATGGCTTCTCCCTAGCAAACCATGATGAGCCTCCAAATTGTATCTGTTGCCTGGCAACACAGCTGAAATTAGAAATTAAAATCATAATTTATTCCAGCATTTGTTTTATTAGTTCATATTTTGTTTGAGCTTGACTGGAAAAAAAGGTGTCTCCATTTACAGCAGTCTAGAGATCTGTTAAGGCATGACCAATGTTCCAACCAAATTCTTATGAGTGAAAAAGCTGGCTGCTAAGTTCTTTACTGCTACCCATCCACAGCTGGATGTGAACTTAGGTGGAGACTTTGGATGTTTGATGGCATGCCTAAAGGTACACACTTCCTGTAGCCTAAACCCAAGGATTGAAGCATGTCTCTGTGGGTTGCAAAGCTACTTCCATAACTGCTACACCACTGTGCCTAGCATAAAGTTTTTCTTCGTTGCAGAAGCCAGGATTTGAACCTGTACTGTTCAGTGACATTGCCATACAATGCAAGGTATCAATGCCTTACTTAGACCACTTGGCAATCAAGAATTACTAAATGTTGAAAATAATGATGATAACTTATTTTGGAAATTTGACGTAAATATGGAATGAAACAGCAGAAGTACTGTACAATGAATATAAATAATTTGATACGAAGCAACAGTTATTTACCGTTACTGCAAGAAACACGTACAATCATTTTGAAAATCAAACTTAAAGGTATACAAGTATAAGCAAATGTTACAGTTTGAACAGTTCAAGCGAAAATCTGATAGACAAGAATTTCATTGTCAATACTGACAGGAAGGCAGTGAATTGGATGCTGAAATGAGCGTATCATGTTGCAAGGGAACAGCACGGGTCACTTAGAAAACGCGAACAAATTGTAGGCTCAAATTTTCGGCGTACAGAGGAAGAATTAACTCATTATCATCAGAGCTAAAATCGGAAAGGATATTTTTCAGATCATGTTACATAAACTGAAATTGACAGTTGTGAATTTGAACAATAGACCTTTGATTATCGACTGGACCACCATAATTTGCCTAAATTCCACAAACAACAACTGGCAGAGTCCAGAACACTGAGTCAGTCTGCAAACGGGACAGACTCCAAAATAGCTAAATATGTATGTTAGTCATTTTGAAAACTTAAATCGGAAATTAGCCAGCTAGGACTCATTCATTTAAGACTTAGGACAAGAGAACAAACATTTAAAGAAAAGACACTTTTAAAAGAGCATGACAATCACCATACAACTCTAAAGTAAGTTATACAATGCTCTTTGAAAGATTTGCAAAAAACAGCTTCCACCTCACCCTTTGTTTTATTTATTTAATAATAGATTCTTTAAGATTTATAAATTAACATTTTAGTATCCAGGCATTCTTTCCTTTTTGGTGTTTCTTTCTTAAGAAGAATTTACTTTTATTATTCTGCTTGAATGTGCGAACTGGATTTCATAGCATCGATCAGCCTTCAATTAAGTGAAAACCAAGAATTTTTTGTAAATATGGAGTTAATGACTGTGTATTGACAATTTGTCTCTGTAGTTTTATGTCCGAGTTCCTGTAATGACAGGAAGTGACTTAAGTGCTGTGACCCGTCAGTCTCCAGGTACGAATACCTGACTTCCTGTCTTGCTGCGTCTGCCATTAGACGAGCAATTTCATCCGCGCTCTGTAATTATACAGGTATAAACAGATGGAGCTAATTCAAGTAAACAATTATACTAACATCACCTTTTTATTTCTTAAAGTCTTGCCAAGCATTTGCTGTGCTATCAATTGTTTTAAGAAAAAAAAAAGATAGTAAAACTTCCAAATTAATATTAGAATCAGATGAAATGGAAGAGCCTGTATAAGACAGCCTGCCAAAAGGGTACAATAAAAGTGGCCCCTTAAAGGAGGTGGTTGCTAAATACAGTTGTATTTACCTTAAAAATGGTGTTTAAGATATACAATAGGGACTGCTTTAAGTTTGGTAATACATTTATTAAAATTAATCTTTGATAAAAAATCTTGCATGATTGAAAAGCCAATTCAATATTTAGGGTCATGGATTTTAGCTCTGCTCCCAGTCACTCTTTCCTCTTACTGAGGATTGTACTCCAGTCAGGTAGGACCTTCCCAGTAATGATGATTAAGGGTAAATTGCCTACCTGTAAACTACTGAAATACACTAGTCTAGTACTGTTGAAAACAGCATTAAACCTCTAAGATAAAAGTAGAAGTAATATTTCCAACAGGGCCAGAGGGCCCTTTATTTCCAGCTGAAAGCTTTTATGGTTTACTAATCAGTGCATTGTTAGCAAATATTAATCAAATTCTTTGATTGCATTTGATAAAAAAAGTAACAATTCCCTTAAAAGTCTAAAATTACCATTACATGTATCATAATTACTAAAAGTAATTAATATAATCATAATTACTTGTTGGATTGTTGTGACAACAATTATGAAATATCCTTACGGATCCTGAACTACTCTACATTAGAACTATAAAACAAATTACAGCCCGAGGGCTCATTTTTATGGTGTGACTAACTTTCCATTAATTTTCATCAATAAAACTTTCCGCAGTTCGCAGAACTCGGTTTGAATGATGTTGTGTGGAAATGCAGAATTAATACAACAAACATGTTTCGCATAAATTTTATGTGAATTTCTTCTTGTTTATATATCATACAACACCACCATGGATACAATGCATTTTCTCTATCTGGTGTATTATGCAATTTGCTCGGAGAGAATTTGAAATTCAAAGCAGGCAGAAGAAAAAATAAAATCCAGTCTGGATTCTTATATATTAAGTAAATCTAGCAGACTGTTCTGATGAAAAATCTTGCTTACACAGAATACCTTAGGAGGAAACTATCTAATTTACCGAGCAAGTTACGACTACAAGATACACTAAAGAGCGAAATCATTTTTATTAATTTTTCACTTTTGGGAAGTAGGTACCTGACATGATCTTATCTCCACAAATATTATGAACATTTTTGTGAATTTTGTTTTTATTGTTTAGAGTCCTGGCCAACCCTAGGGAAACTGCCAAGACTCCTGACAGGCGCAGGTTGAAGTGACAGATGCAGAATACAAGGGAATCCGAGTACCAGACCCTAGCTTTGTGAAATTTGCGAATATGATTTGATTTCAATTTAGCAATTTTCTATTGGTTTATCTAAAGTACCTTTATAAATAGATAAGTTTCATCAAAATACTGCCCCTCTCAGCATATCATTCAAACAGAAAACTCTAGTACATACAACATGCATTCTTGTACTGCAAATAACCTATGACAAGCAGAATGTCTAAGAACTACAGTGAGATGTTTTAACACCATCTTATAGTTTTGATTCCTTTTAAATCCATCTGAAGTTGAACGCCCATGAAAACCTCATGCATCCCTCAGTGTCCGCTCAATTAGTTTCAATTTGTCAATCAGCATCACTAAGCAAATCATATTAAACTCATTATTTCTAATAATCTGCTTTCATCAGATTACTCGCAATGCACCATGTACCAATCATTGACAAATTAATGTCTTTTTATGAAAATTAATTTCTTGTTGAGACGTTTTCTCTCCGACTTTAATCTTTTCCCATCATAAAGTCCCTCCTATAATCCTAGCTTCTGTCAGCCCATTTCAACTGGCAACTTACAGTCAGTTCTGACATGTTTTTCACCAAATGTAAAATTCTATGGTTATAATTTCTGTCTAGTTCTAGAACAATCACGCCGATATTGTAAGCTGAGCTATATTTATAATTCATATATTATGTTTTTTCTTATGTCCTTTGCAACAATTTTGCCTCTGTGTTATATTGCTTGTAATACTAGAATTTAACCTTTGACAAGCTGTAATACTAATCCTACTTTGAGAAAGTTTAGTATCTAGTTTATTTCTGCTTTTGTTTTGGCTTTTACACATTTCTCTCTGGTTATAATTTCTACTAATTTTGCTTTAAGAAAGTTTAATTTAGTACCCCATACTGTGACATTTCCACAGTCGTTTAGCTTCTTACAGGCTGCTTGGCAGTTTACCTCACCATTGTTCCAGGGGATGCATCAATAAAATGGCCTCCCAATCCTTCATAAGAAACAATCAACTTGAATAAAGAGTCAAATCCCAATTATAATATGACCTTTGTCAAGCTTTTCTACTATAATTGTTGCTTTGAAAAACTAAAACACTTAGTTTAATTATGCTCCTGTTTTGTGAAAATGTTACATTGAGGTAGCTTATATACCAAATCTTATTTGCTTAAATTTGCTATCGAAATTGTTTTTTAATTCTTAAATTTTGGCTGCAGAAATTCTCTTCTTATTAGTTTTTTAGACCTGATTTTGATAATGCCTTGTCAAGTTCTTTCTTCTATCACTAAATGAACATTTACATATGCAAATATTTGCTTCAGAATCTTTCCCAGTTATCTCACACTTACAAGTAACAAGTGTTTAACATATTGGCACATTCTGTATATTTACTGTTTGTGCTTGTGAACTGGTTTCTTTAACATATTTCACAAGGACTAATTGGAAAAGAAAATGTGCTCTTTTGCACATTCTACTGGATTTCAAGCAGATTTGTGGATGACTTAATAACCTGAAAATGTTTGAATTCACAAAAACATGATCAACTGTAGCTACTTGATGATGTGTTTCAAATGGTATATACTTTTGTACACCTACATAACAAAATTATGTTGTCTATAGCATAATTGCTGCTTTAAAAAAATCTCATATATGCCTTAGATATTTAAAAAACTGTTTCCAGCACTTGCAAGTCTATGCAGTGCTCCTTTTTCTGGGAGGATGTATTTCTGTAGAACATCAGCAAATAGTGCTTACTTGTTATAGAACTATTGTGCTTTTAAAACTTATATTTACTGCGAGTTTAATTATACAATTGCCATGGAAACAAGATCATAATTTTAAGGATGCTTGCAATGTATCTATACCTTGTGACCTTGGCAACTCAACTATCAAATTTCCTGCAGACAGACCATTAGCTATGGCACAGCAAAATTGATGATGCGCCGTGAAAAAACTAGGCCTAACTGTAAACTTGTCTTCTTCGAACTGGCTAACACATCCAAAATGTTTACTGAAACTGCCACCTTGCTGATGGTATATTAATTCTTATGTATTTTTAGGCATTATTTTTTATCATGACAGTCAACCTGTAACTCTGCCGACTCAATGTTTTAGTTCTTATTACATTTTATTGTTCTCTTAGACTGAGCATTACTTAAATCATCCCCAAATCCATGAATATTCATTTTTTTCTCATCCTTTTGAATAATCTGTACAATGTCTCCTATATAACATAAAGGCTATTTTTCCAGCCAGTGAACATTACTTCCTGGGAGTTTGCCTTGTCCATCCATCATCGCTGCCTCTAACTCTGCTAGTACAACCATTTTGTACGGCAAAACAAAGCACCTAGGGACACTTAACATTTCCATGACAAAATATTTTCATTTTCTTTCCACAGAATATCAATATTTGAGCAATTTGCTGTAATTTAAGAACTTTGCATAACTAGGACAACCCAAGTTTTGTATCATTTTCTCGATCGATCTATGGAAGGAGAGAAAATTGCTGTTGTTGGGTCTAATGTGTTCCTGACATAAAGTGATAAGTCATTCTCAACATTATTCTTCCCTTTATGAGTTTTGTCCAGAATTTAGAATTGGTGTCTGGCAACAAAGTATTTCCAGTTTCAAATAAATTTGATAAGACGGTCAAAACATCATTTCGAAAACTCGTTACAAAATATGGCTGCAAGATTGAATGTAATGAACAAAATTGTTCTAAAATTATGTCAGCCTACAAAATATATACATATATTAAAATTGCTTTAATAGTTGTATTGTTAGGTGGTTTGTGGGTATGATAACGCATAACCCTCACTTCCGTAGATTTCTTTTCTTTGAGTACTGTAGTTATTAAAAAATAGTCCAGATTTTGCTAGTTGGCAAAACTAACAGGTGAAACTTTTTTCAGCCGCCATATTTGTTTTTTTCCAACTAGTAAAATAATGGAATAGATTCACATGACATTGTGTTATAGGATGGAAGACACTTCAAAGAGATGAGAATCGAACGGAGTACTATGTGACTGGAATGGGGAAGGATGGCTAAACTTTTTAACCATTTGTACTCCAATGGGCAATTTTAATACAACATTTTACATATGCAATAAATTGTTTATCCTGTACATGTTATGAAACTAGAATGGTTTCCAATGTAGCACTATCAAATAGGAAACAGTAAAATAAAAGTTGGAAAGGGACTTAAACAGGTGTGCTTAGAGAAAATGAGGCTTTGTATAATACACAGTGTGATGGGACAGCATTACATGCAAGGACAGCTAGTGAACACACTGGTTCACTGGAATAGGGACGCGTGACATTGGCATTATGTTGGTGAATATACAGTGACATTGGGACACTGTGGTTTTCATATTGACGGAATGATTGTGTGTGTGGAAGATGAAAAAACTATTATCAGGCATAATTTGTAAAATGGGCTCTCTAAGAGTAGACAAACTGTGAGGGTGATGTACACAAAGAATAACAAAAAGTTTAGTGTATCTGTAAGCTAATTAATTAAAGGTATATTTAGTTACTTGTTACTCATTTAGCAGGTCCCTAATACTGTTGTAACTATTAATTTTTATTGATTGGAAAATTCTGGAGTGACTCTTCTGTTTTTAATCTATAATCTTTTCTATGTATTGATTTGACTCATTAAAAATACAACTATCAAAAAGTTCATCTTTTTTAACAACACTCTGTCTGTCTTAATTAGAAACATAAATCCTTTTTGTTACTGTCAATAAATTGCTAATGACTGTTAGTTAAGCAGGTTAATATTGTCATCATCATCTCACAATAGCAAAAGAACGGCTCAAAAACTATTATCTTTCAAGCCAACAAACTTTGTCGACATCCAAGATCATATCTTCAGCACCAATGGCAATAAAATGTGTACATAAATGAGACTTAATATAATGAACAGCTCTCCTATGTCGGAGATAAAAATACAGAACTCTTCAAAATTGGAGGATAAAACTCTTTAAAATGGAAGGTCAGGAATGACTTAGCAATAGGAGAAACTAAATCTTTAAAGACTATTTTTCTGAGGAAAGCTGGTACTAAAATGACAAAAATCAATGAAATGATAAAGTGATAAAATGAGAGAGGGATATAAAACAAATAAAAGGATCACAAAATGTAATTAAAGGCGGTTTCAGTTAGAAATACCTAATGACTAAACCTGGTGAACTCAAATCAATATGAAATACTTAAATACACTTCCAAAATCTTATCCATCTGCAATATTGATTACACAGACTATAAAACTGACTAAGAATGTTACGATTAAACTGTGGTTTAAAATAAAAGGCAGCTAAAATACTGCAAAAGGCCATGTTGCTAGACCCATTGACCTTACTATTTCTGTGGAATGAAATTTTGAATTTGAAACTTTTTGAAAATTAAGGAAAGGTCTTTTTGCATTGACAAGCATTGGCAAATTTTCCCGTCCCTCAGTACTTTGATTTTGAACCATAATGATTAGGTTGCTGGGTCCAGAATAGTCACTAGGTTGAATATAGTCTGTGACTGAATATTTAAGGGTTGACCTTGATACAGATGACCTACAATTATCAGTATGAATGACTCTATGGAATACTCTACTGACATGATAAAAAGTTCTGTTCCTTTTTGAATATACCCTTAATTACCATGCATTTTTCATATTTCTGCAAAACTATTTGCAAAAATTATCAGAGTCATACTTATTAAGGGCATTCTAAGAAACCCTGATGTTATACATTATCATATGTCTTCAACAGACAACCCATCAAATCCTGAGAATAAGTGTCACAACAAGACATGAAAACTAAAAAAAAATTGAAGATATCTGCATGTATATTGGAAAAACGTAACTTAATTAATACCCCTCCAACCACCTTTGGAACAAAAGCTGTCAGTAGGACAGCGCGCTCGACTTTTTAGTGCTTGCCTATAAAACAAAACTTTGACAGTTAAGGGCACACAAGACTTTAACTAGGAATTTCTAAGTACAAATCAAGAAACATTTTCAGAGAGTTATCTTCTCTTGCTTACAGATAGGTCCCATGATGGTACATAAGTACTCCAACTTTCAAAGTAATATCTCAAATGGTTAAGTCAACAAGTGGACAAGAATGAAAATTTTAACTGAGTTTCTAAGTCAAAAAGGGCCATAATTCAAATAAAATCCTTGACAGAATTACCTTCTCCTGCCCATGTTTTGGGATCATGATGGTTTACAAGTATTCCAACTTTCAAATTAATATCTCAAACAGTTTAGTCAAAAAGTGGACTGGTACGAAAAACTTAACCAAGATTCTAAGTCGATAATTTTAGGCCTTAATTTTTAAAACAAATCCCTGAAAGAGTTACCTTCTCTGGCCTACAGATGGGGGTAATGATGTAAACAAGCATTCAAAGTTTCAAAGCAATATCTCAAAGGGTTAAGGCAATAAGTGGATTTTACCCATATTCAATGTATTTTCTAAGTAAAAAAGTTGCATAATTCTGTCAAAAACCTTGACAGAGTTATGTACTCTTGTCTGTTGATGTAGGTCATGATGGTAAACAAGTATGGTTAGTTTCAAAGCAATACCTCCAATGGTTTTGAAATAAAGTGAGGTGGTACGAAAAACTTAACTAAGCTCAATACACTTTCTTAGTCAAAAAAGAGCCATAATTCTGTCAGAAACCTTGACAGAGTTATGTTCTCTTGTCTGTAGATGGAGGTTATGATGGTAAACAAGTATGGTACGTTTCAAAGCCAAACCTCTAATACTTTTGAAATAAAGTGGGGTGATACAAAAAACTTAACCAAGGTGTGACACCAATGCCGATGCCGGGGCAAGCAGGATAGCTCCCCTTTTCTTCAAATTGCTACACCCATGGGGCTTTTTTTTATAGACATTTACAGAATCTTCAACAAAAAAATCCTTTAAACTGGTACAAAATACTATTAAACCACCTTCATTACTGAAGCACATACATGGAAACGAAGCTGATGTAAAGATGAATGTTTGAATGAAAAAGCAATCAGGAGTTATGTGGCTGAGATGAGAGGTTATAGAGACAGTTGATGAGAGACTCCATCTTGTACTAATGGAATTCTCTGACAACCTCATATTAGGTTTTACTGATGATTTTTCTACACTGCAGAAATTAAATACCACCACTGACTCAAACTACCAGTACAAATAATCTGCAGATGCTAATAGGCTTTCAGAATGGGATTGGGAAAATGGCACAGTTTTCAGTTCAACAAATAAACTCATATTTTTTAAGATTTGGTTCTATATTGTGTGGGTATATATTTCTGTTGTTGTTAACAGTGTATTTATGATCAGCATCAGATCAATACTATTTGAACATAATCTATACAGTGCTATTATGTTTCTCATTAATCCATCAAGGAAAATGATACTGACAATACTCTACATAAGTTGTATCTGTTAGCAGTAACTGATAGTAACCCAGATGTATCTGACAATATCTAAGCTTCATCTGACAATGTCCCAGCTGTATCTGACAATATGTTAGCTTTAACTGACAATATCCCAGTTGTATCTGACAATATGTTAGCAGTAACTGATAATAACCCAGGTGTATCTGACAATATCTAAGCTTTGTCTGACAATGTCCCAGCTGTATCTGACAATATGTTAGCTTTAACTGACAATATCCCAGCTGTATCTGACAATATGTTAGCAGTAACTGATAATAACCCAGATGTATCTGACAATATCTATGCTTCATCTGACAATGTCCCAACTGTATCTGACAATATGTTAGCTTTAACTGACAATATCCCAGCCGTACTGACATATAACTGATAATAACCCAGATGTATCTGACAATATCTAAGCTTCATCTGACCATGTCCCAGCCATATCTGACAATATTTCAGCTTTAATTAACAACATCATAGCTGTATCTGACAATATCTTAAGTTTTAAAGCTCTTATTTTGACTCTATTGCACCCCTTGCTTGATATAATGTAAAGTTTAATTGTGTATTTGTATACCACGAGGCTGTCAAGGTATAAGTTCTGTTAACCTGACAACATACAGATTCACTTCAAATTTCTACAAAGTTTATTAAATGACTCTCATACAAGTTACAAGTAACACTCCCATCTTACCCAGTATTAATTTGTTATGTTTATACGAAAAAAACAGATGAACGATAGTTGTACTACAGTTGTAAGATGGCGTCTAATCTGCCTCTACAACAATGTACAGCCATCCATCACTTGTAGAAACCTAAGCTCCCCAGGGACAAAACAAAAGTTTCATTTCCGTAACAGGTATTTCCAATTAATTAGCAGGGCACCTGTCATTTTGCCATGTACGAGACTTTCATAAAGATGTATTGGCACCAAATTAACTTTTAATTAACTACTAATCCAATCAGCCTAGCCAATCACTCAATTGTGCATTATGGAATTTTCCTGGAAGGAATTGGTGCTATTTCTGTATTGTCAGATTAAAATCCCCTAATAGCAGACAAAGTAACTGGATGTAAATTATGGTTGAGTAAACACATTAATCTTAAAGAAATAAGATTGCCTTTGCAGACTACAGTTAAAGTCATTCTTAAGTTATATTTAGTAACCATGATTAAGACTTGTTGGTTTTATTTTTTAATAAGCCATTTAATTCATAAAATTGCTAATAAAAGTAAAAGTTTTTTTATAAAGGGAGCTATGGACGTTATAAATGGTATCCAAAGGGATTAGATACATGAAAAAAAAAAATTAAGTCGATTTTTTGCTGTTCTGAAAATACCCCTGGCCAGTGAAATGGCAAAGATTTATGCATTTCCTATCTTTGTTTTTCCTTTTAGGAGCTCCAAGATGTTGTATTATTTGTTTATTTAGATAATGTAACAGCTTATGATGGAAAGACTAATAGTGTTAACACTTGTTGTATTATACGATAGCATCAGAGCTTCATATAAATATAATAACAAAATTAAACTTAGAAATGTGACCATAGGATGCAGAATGTCTTTCTTAGGCTTTTAGGCCAAAAGCTAAACCTCACCTGTAGCTATTGATCACAAAACTACATGCAAAATCTTAATCAAATTCATGAAACCTTTTCATAGATTTGAACCGAATTCAAATTTGAACTATGATTTTTTTTTTTTATGATTATAAAATTGTTGATCAGAAACTAAAATTTTGCGCAGATCATCACAGGGGTAACACTGTATGCCCTTCCGCCATTCTTTGAATGCCCACTGGCCGAGCATGAAAATTATGTAAATAATAAAAGTAGTAGTTATGACGATGATAAAACAATGAAACAGTAACTGTTTGAATACAAATTGACTTCACTTGAATAATTTTCTCCTAAAATCAGAAATAAGATTTTAGCATTCTGTTTAAATGATTTTTATTAAAACTGTAAATTAAATGTTCCAAAATTAGTCTGAAGATTCTGTAACACACAATCATTAAATTGCCAAAAAATGATAATGAAAAAAGCTATTAAAGAAAATACAAATTAACAAAAATAGTAACAGAAAGTCATTCTGTTTGTAAAAAATTAAAGACTCGAAACAAATATGGCTGCAACCCTCTACTACTTAGATCACACTGAAGGGATAAAAACGTGCGTCTACACAAAAAAAATGTATAAATATTTGATTCTCGTAAAGTATAAATATTTGATCTTCCATTATTCTTATCACCATTTCTGCAAGTCCATTATGAAGCATATCTCCGTCTTACTTCTCGAATTAGAATGCATTAGAATACAATATTAATGAACATGTCTATACATTACAGCTTCAGACCTTCAGATCAAAAGCTTTCGATTCCTTGGGCCACATCCCAAGTGGCCAACGATATAGTTGGCAGTTATCGGTACCCGGTTTGATTAAATAATGTACAGATAATTCAAGGCAGTGTAATTAAGGCAAGCATCTTGGTTGTCGGCTAACCAATGTCGACAGTTCTCATCATCTCAGTATTGATTTCGCTACAGCGTGATGTAAAAAGTGTCGTAAAACTAATGATAGAAATGAAATAGAAAGGCAAAAAGAAAAATGTTATAATATTGCAAATTGTCTATTTCATCTGATATAGCTACGAGACACAAAAGGTTACCACTACTTCAGGAGTTCTGAATTTTGGATGTATAGATTTAATGTACTGAATATATAATTCCATTTTGAGGAATGCTTAAGATCTACTTCCTTTTCGAGACTGTCTGCCAAACGTAGTGAGAAAATTCTACAAGCTCATTTTTGCTCATGACATATAAATGTTATGTCTTCTCCAGTTTCGTGCAGACAAATTTTTGACTCTACAAATCTTTGTGTTACAGCAGCATCTTCTTCTATTTTAGGTTACAACTGGTATACATATGTTGCCTTCCCTACATGCAACACTTTGTGCTCACGGTGTTCAAAAGATTTAAAATTGTTCTTTCCATCTGACCTGGATCTATTATATATTATTCACTCCCTAAGAACAATTCATTCATGATATTGTGACAGTGACTTAAATAGTATATAATAATGCTGTGACCATTGTATAGAAAGGTAGATCATGCCTGTAAGTACATATTATAATTCGTATAATACATTATCCAATGAATGTACACAAGAATATTAGACTATTCAGCTGCATCACTGTCATATTATCCTAAATAATCTGTACCTATCTCAGGAAAAATAAATGACATTCCAGAAATTGATATAAGCCACTGAATTTCTAAAAATCGTTGATTTCTATAATTCTGACCGCTAAGGAATAAACAATGGGTATTTATACAGCGGCGCTTAAACCTTAATTATCACATTTTGACCATTCAAGGCTGAATAGTTTTCTAATGACGGACAATTTTCGAGATTCCTCGTACCTATCAAACAATTATTCATGAAATTAAAATTTTTTCTAGCGTTCAAGGTAGAAATAACTGTTCATATACGTCTAATTGTTACATTAAAGTTCCCATAAATTGTGACCTGTCATAAGAAGCTTTGACAGAAATCGTATCAAATTCTGATCAAAATGTAAACAATACCGCAAGTATAAACCATATAAAACAATGACGTTTGATATTTGCCCGATGTATTGTCAAAAAGTAATGGAGCTCGTCCGGCTTTGATACGCGCCGTACTTCTGCAGTTTCAGTATTAACAATAGTGTCTATGCAAAGTAAGTTCGGCTCGTTCATGAGAAATTTTCCCCTGGTTTTGTGGAATGCAATATTTGGCGACGGCAATTGGCACAGGATGGTTTGATAAAAGCCAATTTTATGACAGGTATTTTTAAACCAAAAAAAATGACTAAATTTTTTCACCAAAGTCTTTAATCTGAGAGGATATCATTTCAAGTAATGTGTATATATAGCATTTAAATCAGTTTGCATATCAAGCAAAAATGCTGATCACCAAAATCCAACTACAATGATATTCATGACCAATATAATTTTATAACAAATAGTTTAATCATGTTGCAAGTTTTTAAATTAATAAATTGTTATAATATTAAAGCATGATAAACAGCATTTGTTGCAACCATCTTCCAAGAGCACAGTTTTTTTACTACTGGCGGTAATTATCTCTGTGTCTGATCATGATCTGTGCTGTTTGTTTTCAGTCTGTAAAATCTAAGAGAGTGCCTCTTTGAACAGCTGCACTAGTGATAGTCATTAACATTTATATGATCCTTTTTTTTATCAAACGTTTAAACACAGCCGTGTGTTCTATATAAACATAATAGGGAACAACCTGTGTTCTATTTTACCATAAAATATAGCACATTTATCCAAGAATGATAGCACTAATTGACGTAACAACGTGACCTATATAAGCAAGAACGTCCAGTCGCATTTTGTGGTTAAAGATCCAATGAAGGCGTAATTTGTTAAAATGACAAGTTCGAATATAAATGTTTCCCTATATTTTATCATTTATCATTGTATAAAATACAGTCAGTTGTTGGAACGTGAAATATGCTTCCACTTGTAACTTAAATACTAACATTTATTATTTCGATTCTTACATTTATTTCGATTCTAACATGTCATTTTGTTGACAAACATGTCATTATAATTAACTCTTCTTTCCAGAATGTTTGGAATACATTATGTGAATACCATAAGTAAAGTATGGCAAAGTAGACACAAAATCGATATAACTTTTTTGGGTGTGAGAAGTCTAAATTTCTACAAAATTCCAAGGATTCCCTTTTAGACATACAATGCACTAAGAATGGAATTCTTACTATTTAGACAAAAACTTGACTATTTCTTCATACCATAAGTATAAAAAAACAATAAAATGTTTCGGATCAAGCTATGAACCTTTATATAACATGCATGAGTAATTAAACTTTTAAAACTTTAGCACTCTAAAAAGCTCTTTATATCCCTTAAAATACATATTAGTCATTTTATTTATTCATCATAACTCCCATTTCATCCAAGTCACTTGCGTGTTCTACACATTAAGTTTACCCGTACCCTGAAAGACAAAAATCCCGTACAAATACAAATAGCATGACAAAAATTCATGACTTCTGCGTTCTTTTACAAATCGCATGATAACTTGATGACCCAATTATGAAATTCATTGATTTCATGTGCGAGATAATTTTCATGATTTCTCTGAGATCCAATGGGCCTTTTTCATGCGATGTTTATTTTGACGCAAAACTACTCGCTCAAAACACTGTGTAAAACCTATAATTGTCACGAACAGTTGTAACCCAAATTGTATTCAAAGTCTATACATTTACAGAGGTCTCTAAAAGCGTGCTTTAAGTGTGGGTTTGCATGTTACATGCGATGAATTCAACTGAGGTGTTATTTTCACAGATAATGTATCGATAGATAATGCCCCACGCAATATAACTGGCCGACATGAAGAAATAATAGATTTAGGTCACAATTATGAATGAGAGAAATTCTTATTCACTTTTACAGCTTTTGAAATCAAATTTAAGAACTAAAATGCATTGTCTTTTTGATGATCAAAATTACAAAATGAAAACGTTTCAGTATAAATAAAGTCTTCTAGGTAACAAAAAACACGACTATTAATTTGTACATTCACAAGTTATAATTGAGACTTTGAACTGCAAATTATTCTATCGAAAAAAAACTGATTTTTTTTTTTCTGATTTTTTTTCTTTTTTAAATACAGGAAGAAAGGTAGAATTTGTTCATAGATACATAAAAAATAACTAGTTTTATTGGCAAATGAAATTATTATTTTTTCCTAATTTAGTCGTAACTATATGGCCACAATATCACAGTATTGACTGTTAGCCATTATCAAAGAAGAACTATATTTTTTAGTTGAGTTATTATTAGCAGAAATGAATTATTTTCCCGCTTTTAAGTCACCTTTTTACAATTAAACATAATATTTTGTTAATATTGTGTAAGATATGAGATACCAGTATAGATTTCCACAATTTAAGTTATATGTCTCGCACCTACAATATTATCTAACAAATCTTTAGATAGAAATAAAGCAATTAGGAGCGATTTCCTCAATTACATGAAATGGAGTTTGAAATGAAATCATGCTGGCGTTTTCTTTTGAAGTATAAACCAACGATTGTTACAAGAACACAGTATTGATTGCGCTGATTTCACAAATTTTTTTTTTTCAACATTTAGATTTTAAAAACTTTTTTTCAGCACAAACCGAAATATCAGTTACCATCGAGATGAATGAAAAAAGGAAGCAATTTTACGACTAATATTGCCATTAAAAGCGACATTGTGCGGCATTGTCGGTGACCGGCGCTCGTCAATGGGGGTTCTTTGTGGAGAGTGACAGAGCCATAATCAAGCATCCTTCATTTACTGTGGGTGTTCATGTACAACAGTACAATATTTGTAGAGAGCACAATGCTGAAATAATTGATAGACTCGTACAGTTAATTATGATGAAGCTTACTTGCATTTTCTTCCAAATGCAGAGATAATTAATGTACATGAAAAATAATACTAAAATAACACCTTGCATAATTCAGCAGAAACTGTATCCGCGAGTTGCAGAATTAACGGCGCGGTCTTTTTGCTATTTAAGAAGGTTTTTTTGCACTTTAATTATGAAAACAATGGTCCTTTTTTCTATTTATTTGTTTTGGAAGTAAAATTACTTGAAATCAATGTTGATTAAAGGCACACAACTTAAATAGAAGAAGTCATTTTTTAACATAAATTTTCCAAAAGATATTATTTTTCTTATAATAACAGTATCAAATGAACAAATTTGAATAATACATCAATCATTCTTAATTGTCTTTCTATGTGTTTTTTTTGTAAAGAAATTGTGTAAAAGACAAAAATATTGACACTGACGCAAGATCAACGGGGAAGATGCTTCGATTCAGATGAAATAAATTCCAGGCAATTATTATGCTGACGAAAAAAAAATTAAATTACAATTCATGTTATATCAGATAATACTTAAAACAGACCATAAACTTCTTTCTGGAATGTATTTAATGCAAAGAAAACATTAGAATATTAAGTTTGAAAAGTTAACAGTAAAAGTGACGAAGATTTACTCATAGATACGCATATGGCCAAAGTCTGTATATTGCCTGTTAAATTGTGTGGAGAATTTTCTTAAGCAGATGTTGTCCTTTTTCTTGTCCCAGCGGTGTTCAATCACCCGTGTTGTTTATGTCCTTAATATTTCACTATGTGGAGAGTAATTCTACCAATTATATTTGTTTTTCAATACCTGCCTAACTTTTATTGCTTTAACTTGATTCTATAGTGTGTTCAAAGTTGAAACGAAAATTTAGATAATTTTTGAGGAATTGGCTACTAATTTAAGGGAAGACAGGGACTAATTTCTTTCCGTTTTTGTTCATTTTGAATACCAGTCTAGAACTGCAAACTGAAAAAAATCCGCCCCTGACCTGTAATTACAAAATCTTTTTCAAAACTTTTAGGAAATCCTGATACTCTAGTAAAGTCATAAAAATTAACTTGGTCTATATTAAAGAAACAGAACATTAAGTCTGACATCGTATTTTATCGCAAATTTTTGAATGCTAATTTGATTAAAAGTATGCCGCTTTTAACTGATAAAATGCAATTGACAAAGGATAATTTTATCCCATGTAACTGTGAAAAATCATTTAAAAATAAGTAGTATACTAATTTATGTGTAATAAATAATCTTTAACTGCCTACCCGTCAAACTTATTTTCAGTACTGAAGGTTTACTTATTGATTATAAATTCAAAGTGCGCCACGTTTATACGAGGGACGCAGATTTTTCTTCAAGGAACTAAAAGCAAAATTTCACATGAAAGACATGTTTCCGTACACGTAAACAAGACATAATTAAAATAATCAACCCAGTCACGGCTGCTTTAAACCCCAGGTATTAAAATTCAAGTAGATTCTATTTGTATCAAATATTTAATGTAACAGCTCTACCTGGGTAATTTTCTCAGCGGGGGATGGCTAGAAGCATTGGGAAAAATGCATGTGTGATTTAAAACAAGAACAATTAAATGATGGCTTGTTTTTGCGTTACGAATCAAATCAATAATTTAGTCCCATTGATCTGATTAAGCAATAAATCAAAGGTATCTGTTTTGGATATGACTTAATTATCTCTAGTTTTATAGGTATATGTGATGGTCATTTTGAAAAAACAATCATTCTGCTTATTGAGGATATTTGTGCCTTTGTGGCAGTGTAGACCATGATCAGTGAAGACCATGATCTGTGTAGATCATGATCAGAGTAAGTACTGATTTGCATAGACCATGATTAATGTAAACAGTGATAATGCAGACCATGATCTCCGCATGCAAGATTTAAAGATTTCTCTCCAATTTGTAAATTTTATTCGCAAAACAGATCCTTTTCAACACAATGGCCTTAGGGTTGGGACAACATTTATTCCTTACATGCGCCCAACAGTGCTGAAATAAATCTTAAAAAGCAAACCCTATCAATTGTTTGCCCTTTCGTCCTATAAAAACGAATTCAAATGCATTACCCTAGCTATAGTGCAAGAAAAAATTCTAAAACGTATTTACCTACAGTGCTTGGATCAACTGTATCATCATTGTGCATCACCCCACACTAAGTCAATGGACACCCAAATTATTCTGGGTTCATAGGTAGCAGCTTTAAAAACATTTTAATGAAAATAAAAACTTGAATTTGCTCAAATTAGGCAAGATCTAGTTGCTACACCCCTATCTTGTAAACGTCTAATCATTTCCAAATTAGAGCAAAATGGCTTCAAATCAAAATACAAAACATAGACTGAATTGGAAATACGGATGCACCCGTCTGAAAATGTGTCCTAATTTTTCGTAACTGAACTTTAGATATAAAAATAATGACCTTATTGCTCTGTAATACATTCTTTTTCTAGAGTATCTGCAATATTGAAACACTGACACATAAAATTAAAACTACATTACATAAGTTGCAAGGTAACACAATGCCAAAGTGTGTAGATATATCACAAGAGAAAAAAATCTCATTTAAAGATCGGCTTTGATGAATCAAATGATTTAAATCAGTTTTAAAATGTGCTTAACATGTCTGGATGGTATTGGGCCAAGTTTGTCATAATTATATTTGAACTACTCCTTGTTTGACACCAGAAAATCTGACAAAACCAATCTATAAAAATCCAACATCAGAAGTACAGAGGAGGGTTTGGTCTTTGCTCTTTTTTGCCGTATAGGTCTGGACCATTTATCAATTTGAAAGTTGCCATTGACCATTCACAGATGCAGGCACCAGTTTCCCCTCCCAATGGCCGATATGGCAAAATGCACCAAATTTTGTAGAACAGAAAAGTATCTGAAACTGACTATACATACTTTATGTATCAGCCTAAATCTTACTTATTTGCCCTAAAATGACTGCTTTGGCCAACAAGTGTTGACAGATTTTGATACATAGGGCAGGCTCTGAGATTGCTTGATTAACAATTACACACTGAATACCCAACAGTGTGCAACATGATCAAGCTGCATGGATGTACTGACCGATCAAGGTCTACACCAACAACAGGGACAGAACTCCCTTGTATTTACCAAGACCATAGTGTTAAAGCATAACACTGACAATACTATATACAATTTATTATTCTTTTTACCCCCAGAACATACTTTAATAGTTATTGCACTTTTCCTTTGTCCAAAAAGTTACTGGTTCCCATTCTTACCTTGAAAATAGCTTTTGGCTCTGAGGTAGCTGACACCCAGTCTGAGTATAGAGAGCTTGTCAAGCTTGGAGATCACACTTTGCTCAAAGGGTAACAGACTTGCCAGATGATCAAGCTCCCCGTTGAGTCGTTCACGATGCCGCTTGCTTGGGTTACTCTTTGGCGGGTCTTTGGTCGGAGTCTTCACACTGAAATATCAAAACAAACACAGATCAGAACTGATGTTGTCTGTAACTCAGAACTGATGTTGTCTGTAACTCAGAACTGATGTTGTCTGTAACTCAGAACTGATGTTGTCTGTAACTGTTTTTCTGTTAAACTTTTTGCTGCCCTAAGGTAACAGCTGAAGACTATTATTACAGAAAATAGGTGTCTCCTTGATTTCCATTATCGGTCAGTAACATCTTACAACATCAATGGTTTTACTGCAGTTTGTTTAAAGGAGGAATCATGATTTAAAAAACATGGTTTTAAACTCATGGTTTATAGTTTCCTGATTAACCAGTTAGTTTGTCATCTGACAATGTTTTATTGCTTTAAAAAATCTTAATTAAGAAAAGGGAATAAAAAATGAGCACTTAAACATAAAAATTCAATCTGAAATCTTCATGAATAATGGAAGACAATTCTTGCCATTGCTGGGCAGTTCTTGCTTTACGTCTGCATGAAGCCTCCTTGTTAATTAAAGACCCATCATGCCTCAAGATAATCAATTGATTTCAAGTGCTACTTGAGCACTGAATGGGACAACTTAAACATTTCTAGTACCTCTTGAATACAACACCAAACATTCAAAATCACAAAACAAACACTTTATGACAACTGTGCTTCTGTTTATGTAAAGTTCTCTGCAAACTGTTTAACCGTGTTTGGCTTTGAAATAATATGTTAGCGCATCTGATAGTTTTACATTGATACTTTATTCACAGATACGTTCAAGTGTACCGTTTTATCAATACAAGCTGAAGAACTTAAAAAAAGCAGTTATAGACAGCTGGTGTCTGGCAACATCTAAACAAAGATTTTCTAAATTTAAACATTTGCTATTGAAGATATAAACTTAGAACTCTAATCAATATGGAAATTTTCTCAGATTAAGTTAGTACTCCTAAAAATAGCTTCCATGATACCTGCCATTTTATTATTTGCATTAAAAGAATTTGACCCGCATATCAAAATCTGAGACAAGTTCATATATTATAAGGCATAGAGATGAGATTATTAGGTAAAAATATACTGTTAAATAATTTTTTTTCAATCATTTAAATTTGTTTCCTCAATAAGTAATTAATATGGTAAGGAATCAAGAAAATAGACTGGTTATCTTGATCATGATACAGAAAGCCTTGTACACTTTTGATGGTGCACCAGTCTATCATATTATAGTACAATATGACTACCTCTCGAGCACATTTTTCGTAATGAAATGAAAATAAAGAGCATATCTGATATTGTAGCTCTTATTTTTCTTGTGTACTGCAGATGTTTTTCGCCCGACACACCATTTCCTATTTGAGATTTCAAAGGTCTGGGGCATACTGCAACAATTACCATGTCCAATTAAGATGTGACAGCCACACTGGTGATTCTATGTTTAATTATTCACATTTCATTGAAGTTACAGTAAATTTTCATCCAGATCAATAGAAACTGTGGCATTGATTTCAAATTCATTGAAATACGATTCATTTTATTGCTCCATCAATGGACTGCACAGATATTCAGTGGCTATTAAGGGAATTTTCTACTCAAGATATGAGAACATTAGGATATACAGATATAGATATATGGTCATGTTGCTCTGATGTTTTATCTTGTTTTCCAAGTAGATATATTGTCATGTTGCTCAAATTTATTATCATGTTCCTCAAAAACATACCACTACATGCATCACAATGCTTCAACATTACAGAAATTCCATAACAATATAAGTGTTTAAAATTTGCCATAACTTTATCACATAATATATTGTCTTGTTATTAATATAAACTTATATTGTCTTGTTCAAAAACATTTATACAAATGCTTTAATGTAACACAAATTTCATTATAAGGATAAACAGATACATGTATAAACAAGAGCTGTCCCTCACAAGTGACGAATGCCCCCGAAAGAGGTGCCTCACAGTCTGTGTCCTCTCCATGTGCTCAATAAATGTGCTATGTAATTTTAAAATCCTTCCATGCATGACAGAGTAACCATGCTACAGTTTTCCATTACTTTAAACACAAAGTGTGACCTTGACCTTTGAGGTGGGACTTGGGTCTCGCACGCGACACATCCGCTTGATGTGCTAGACTTTGTGCCAAGTTAATTTAAAATCCTTCAAAGCTGATAAAGTTAAGTCCGGACACAAATGTATGCATATATACAGGATTCTATTACCTATAAACTCTAAGTGTCACCTTGACCTTTGTGGTAGGGATGTGGGTCTTGCACGCGACACGTCATCTTGTTGTGCTAGACTTTGTGCCAAGTTATTTTAAAATCCTTCAATGCATGAGAAAGTTACGTCCGGACACGCATGTGTGCTATATGCATATATAGAGGAATCCGTTACCTTCAAACTGTAAGTTTGACCTTGACCTTTGAGCTAGGGACGTGGGTCTTGTTACGCTACACGTCGTCTTGATGTGCTAGACTTTGTGCCAAGTTATTTTAAAATCCTTAAATGCATGACAAAGTTACAGTCCGGACACGAATGTGTGCATATATGCATATATAGAGGAATCCATTACCTTCAAACTCTAAGTTTGACCTTGACCTTTGAGCTAGGGACGTGGGTCTTGTATGCGACACGTCGTCTTGATGTGGTGACATTTGTGCCAAGTTATTTTAAAATCCTTCAATGCATGACAAAGTTACAGTCCGGACACGAATGTGTGCTATAAGAGGATTCCATAACCTTCATACTCCAAGTGTGACCTTGACCTTAGAGGTAGGGATGTGGGTCTTGGACGCGACATGCCTTGAGTGCTAGACAGTGTGCCAAGTTTTTTAAAATCCTTCAATGCATGACGAGTTACGTCCGGACACGAATTGTAAGTGGGGATGCACAGACGGACGGACGGACAGGCGGACGGTGCGATTTTAATATGCCTCCCTTCGGGGCATAAAAATTGACACACATATTGCCGAGATATATTGTCATGTTGTTGATATTATACTGTCTTGTTACTCATAAACGCAGCACATTCAATGCTTTAATGTAACACAAATTCAGTCAAGGGATACACAAAAATTAAAATAAATGTTCTGTTGCTCAGATATAATGTCCTGTTACTCAAAAAACATACCTATACATAAAAACTTTAAATTTACCTACTCTCTCCGTAATAAAGCCAACAAATAACAATACCCACAACTAGTAGACATATCTTAGTCCCCCGCTGCACTGAATTAAATGCATGCTATTTATGTACTGGTGTTAGTAATATTACAATCAATATAAAAAAACATACCAAGCAGCTGCTGAAACACAATACTGTCTTCCTAACTGATCAAATCAAACCTTAATTGTTTCTGTATAAGATCTTAAGTGTATGGTTAAATTTAGGTCCGAGTTATGGATGGTTAAATATAGGTCAGAGTTACGGAACTTGCTTGTGGACAGTCAGGTTCCTGTTCTCTAGGCTTGAGACTCAGAAAAGTCAAGCTAATAAAACAGGGGAACAAACATGTTAATATATAGTAATTTATTACTAAGACAGTTGATTTTTCTGTGAGAATTCAATGCAACAGTGTCTGTAGAGCTTTAATATTTAAGTTGTTTAGAAAAAAAATTTAAAGGGGCATAACTCAGTAAGAGTAACTGCTTTATTACTAGGATATCTTATCTGAAGCCCTATAATTACATGAGCATGTGACTGCTATTTTCCAAGAGTGGCTGAAACATGAAACTGCTCTCTCTGGCAGAGTTTCTGAAATTGTGTAAAACCAATGTTATTTGTTGATAAATTTTCCCATCCAATTTCTTTTGATAATGACAGAGCTGAGAAATTTTAATTACAACAATTGATTTAATATCAGTTCTAAATAAGCATGAAGTAAGATACAAAAAACGTCTTAGGATAAACACATGCAAGGACGCAAAGTCAAAGAAGGGAGTTGAAGAAAATCTGAAGCTCATCTTTAACCTCTGTTCTGACTATGATCATGATCTGCACTGTTCCCTATTCAGTCAGTAAATTTTGAATAAGCACCCTTTGGTTTAAACGTTATTTCCATATTAAGTATACGTATACAAGGGAGACATTTAAAAAGATATGCACAGACAACACTGGATTGGAAAACAAGTTATTTACAAGAGGGCCAAGATGGCCCTATATCGCTCACCTTGGTACAAGTCCACTTGCCTGGTGGAAGATCACTAGATAATGTTATATACCAAATAAGTTTTCCTATATATGCCTTTGTAAAACAAATGATCCCCCCCCCCGGGCAAGGTCAATTTTGACCCCAGGGGCATAATTTGAACAAACTTTAAAAGAGGTCTACTAGGCAATGCTACATGCCAAATATCTAAGCTCTAGGCCTTGTGGTTTCAGAGAAGAAGATTTTTAAAGTTTTTCCTATATATTCCTATGCAAAACTAAGTGACCCCGGTGGGGGGTCAATTTTGACCCGGGGATCATAATTTGAACAATATTGGTAGAGGTCCACTAGCCAATGCTACATGCCAAATATCTAAGCTCTAGGCCTTGTGGTTTCAGAGAAGAAGATTTTTAAAGTTTTTACTATATAAGCCTATGTAAAACTAAGTGACCCCGGTCGGGGTCAATTTTGATCTGGGGCTCATAATTTGAACAATCTTGGTAGAGGTCCACTAGCCAATGCTACATGCCAAATATCTAAGCTCTAGGCCTTGTGGTTTCAGAGAAGAAGATTTTTTAAGTTTTTCCTATATATTCCTATGCAAAACTAAGTGACCCCCACGGGGGGTCAATTTTGACCCGGGGGTCATAATTTGAATAATATTGGTAGAGGTCCACTAGCCAATGCTACATGCCAAATATCTAGGCTCTAGGCCTTGTGGTTTCAGAGAAGAAGATTTTTTAAGTTTTTCCTATATATTCCTATGCAAAACTAAGTGACCCCCGTTGCGGGGTCAATTTTGACCCGGGGGTCATAATTTGAACAATCTTGGTAGAGGTCCACTAGACAATGCTACATGCCAAATATCTTAGCTCTAGGCCTTGTGGTTTCAGAGAAGAAGATTTTTAAAGTTTTCCCTATATATTCCTATGCAAAAACTAAGGGCCCACCCGCGCGGGGTCAATTTTTACCCGGGGGTCATAATTTGAACAATCTTGGTAGAGGTCCACTAGACAATGCTACATGCCAAATATCTAAGCTCTAGGCCTTGTGGTTTCAGAGAAGAAGATTTTTAAAGTTTTTCCTATTTATTGCCATAGCAACCAGAGTTCTGCATGGAATGGAATTCTTTGAACAATTTTGGTAGAGCTTCATGCAAGGAACATTCCTGCATAGTTTTATCAACATTGGCCTAGAGGTTTCAGAGGAGATGTCATTTGAATCAAAATGTTGACGGACGACGGACGACGGACAATCATCGATCAGAAAAGCTCACCCTGGCGTAGCCAGGTGAGCTAAAAACTAATGCAAATTCATTTCCATAAACATCTCTTCAAATTATTAATGGTACTGTTCAAATTTATATCTATACTAATTTATTTATTCTCGATTGCGAAACAAGTTCTTACAAAATAGATAAATCGCTCTCAAGGCTCATTCCAGATGGAATCAACCTCGAAGAAAGAGAGGCAATGTGGAATTATTTGTGTCTTGCCTAAGGACACTACCGACATGGCTATGGTAGGGATCGAACCCTGGGCCCTTTGATCCTGAGGCAAAATCGCTACCACTGCGCCACTGCTGATCCGTGCTGTCCAAATTGAGAGGACCTGGTGTGCAAGTAACTGTTAAACACTATTCTGTTTTTCTCTCAAAAAAGCGGCCTTTGTTGCCAGGAAAATAAAAAACAATTCATTTCTTGCCGAAGTAATCATACTATGTATCAAAGCTATTTTACTGATTGTAAAAAAACAAATATTAGAAGAACCTCACCTTCCCTAACAAATCATTAAAAGTTCAACTAGTACTACTACAATGGTGATGGAAATATGCTATTTCATCCCGTATGGCCCATATAATTATAGGAGTATAAAAAACAAACTTTACACTCAGGGGGAGGGGACGGATGCTTGTCAACATCGTACAACTTCAATAAGTGAAATCTTTTTGCTCACCTCAAATATTTGTTACAGGGAAAAATAAGATATATGATGGTAACAAAATATCATGAGGTATTTGTATTTGCAAACACATAAAATATGCTTAAAATGAATATATAGGTTTTTTAAGCAACAATAAATAGCCATCAGTAGTTTCCCACTAGTACAACTAGTACAAGCATTCGGAAAGCTATATACCTCACCATCTGAAGCCATATAATTATATATCACAGTAGACCTGATTCACAACAGTACTGTTGACTGCTGATATACAAATGCGGATCAGTGAGTAACTGCCAGAAGTTCTGATTCACAACAGTGACTGTTGACTGCTGCAGATCAGTGAGTAACTGCCAGAAGTTCTGATTAACAACAGTGACTGTTGACTGTTGATATAGAACTGCAGATCAGTGAGTAACTGATAGAAGTTCTGATTCACAACAGTGACTGTTGACTGTTGATATAGAACTGCAGATCAGTGAGTAAATGATAGAAGTTCTGATTCACAACAGTGACTGTTGACTGCTGATATAGAACTGCAGATCAGTGAGTAACTGATAGAAGTTCTGATTCACAACAGTGACTGTTGACTGCTGATATAGAACTGCAGATCAGTGAGTAACTGAAGAAGTTCTGATTCACAACAGTGACTGTTGACTGCTGATATAGAACTGCAGATCAGTGAGTAACTGATAGAAGTTCTGATTCACAACAGTGACTGTTGACTGCTGATATAGAACTGCAGATCAGTGAGTAACTGCCAGAAGTTCTGATTCACAACAGTGACTGTTGACTGCTGATATAGAACTGCAGATCAGTGAGTAACTGCCAGAAGTTCTGATTCACAACAGTGACTGTTGACTGCTGATATAGAACTGCAGATCAGTGAGTAACTGACAGAAGTTCTGATTCACAACAGTGACTGTTGACTGCTGATATACAACTGCAGATCAGTGAGTAACTGATAGAAGTTCTGATTCACAACAGTGACTGTTGACTGCTGATATACAACTGCAGATCAGTGAGTAACTGATAGAAGTTCTGAAGATTCTACTACAAGGTTTTTCTTCTCATTTAAGAACTGCTTTATTAGTCTGCTTTCTCCTCTTTATTCAGACAAACAGATTGTTTCTTTATCTTTAATTCATCTTCTAGAATGTGCAAAATGAATACTAAATGAATGCAAAAGTATCAAGCACTAGTTTACCAAGGTTCAGCTTGAAAATTGTGGGAATCATCTCATTTTGTCCAGTCCTTTGTTTGGTGAAAAGAAATAGTGAATGCCAAAAACCTTACTTATAGCATTAGCATAAAAAACAGGTCTACAATATATTCAAATATACTAAACTTAAATTGTTATGAGTTGAGAAGTAAAAATTTGTAAATTGGAATCGAAACACATTTAGTAATACATGACTCGCAAAGAACGGTTTTAACTTGTTACACTGAACTACTAGCGTGTTCATGGCATTAATTCCAATGGAAAACATAAGTCCTGCGTAACAGTACAGTCTGGTGGAATATGAAAGTTTCTACATCACGATATATCTCTTGATGTAAAATGGTGGTCAGACATGCAATTGGTCCATCTATCTTCCAACAAGACCGTCTTCCACACTAAAAGGGATAGAGAACCATAGAAATGATGAATATGGAATTGTTATAAATTGCCTTCTTTGCAAATTGCTACTGTTTGCTCAAAACACTTCACAAAAGTTATTTTTACTAATAAATAGCAGACATATTGAATCTGATATTTATATAGCACTTATAAAGCAATTTCAGGACTAATATATACACCAGTTTGATAGCTTGCCTACATGAAACATTTTGATCCCAGTCTAAGATTGGAAACTTTTACTCAACCTTAGACCAGTCTGAAATCTCTAATTTTGTTTGGGTAAAAAACTGGCTCATTTTGAAAACTAACCAATCTGTGATCGGTTGCATAGTTTGTTTTTTCTTTGTCTACTAGTTTCTGATTGGATAAGATGGCTAACTTTAAAAACTGACCAAATAATGATTAGTTTTATAATTTGTATTATCTTTGGCTAGTTGCATTCTTGAACTTTGAATTATAATTTTTTGGAAAGTCAACATCAAAAATATTTCCAAAACCCACAAAAACAATAAGACCAGTGAGGTTAATTTTGTCAAATATAAACAAACAGCAGCAATATAAAAATCCTAGCAACAACACAAACATATTAAAAAATTTAAGCGCTGTCCCCATTTTTACAAAATTTAACACTAGACTGCTATAAAGTGAGCACCTTCTACGTATTCCAGAAGGAGCATTATACCGTATCAGCCAATCAAATAGCACACACTCAAGATAACTGTCAAGGAATAAATAACATTGTCAGACAATAAAACTGGGTAAAACCCACACAGAAACAATAGTGGTTTGACTAAAGATGCTGGTATACATCTCTCTGGGGTTCTATCCATTCTCACCACTTAGAAATGTCTCAACACCTTATCTCGTCAGTTGAACCCTAATTTACATATCTGGTCTCTATGTATGGCACATATTCTATATTAGATGACAGCGAGATCTTTGCTTTGCAATCAAACAAAATGACTATCAGAAATGCTATTAGGAATAAAAAAAACATGAAAGATGTGTAAATTATGTCGAACTTTTCACTGAGTGACATGATGGCAAATGATAAGAGACATAATAGTACACTGATGTAGAAGAAACATGACAATATCCACACATGATATGATGATTAGAAATGAAACATGATCCTCAAAGATGAGAAAGAAAGATGAGTTAGTGATAGAAGTTGTTACAGGAAGTACAATCCATACAGTACAAAACACCTAGATATATTTATTGATGACAAAATATATCTTAGAGTACAATCATACGCACCTCCATGCCATTAGGAAGATAATGTCAATGTAAATATGAGAAAAATGCAAGGTTGGGGAAAAAAAACAAATTTTATTAGAGATATTTAAGTCCTTCAGAAAACATTTTGGTAATTTAAGTTCTTTGAAAAAAAATGCTGTTTCTGCATATTGAACAAACTGACACAAGAAAAATAAATTACTACCTTTTTCAGAAACATATACAAATTGACACAGCTTCTAGTTTCAAATCACAACTATATGTAAAATAGTATATATTTGAATTATGTCTAAAGAAAGACTAGTTGACAATATATGACCACGCAACATCATTACATACGAACAAAGAACAAAATGGAACAAGAAATGATAGAGACGATGCAGATGTATGAATCTTCACAATCCAGTCTCCTTTCACAGACCTAATATTATATTAAATACAAGTTATTGCCGGACATAATATATATACACTTATGAACAATGAACAATAAAACAAAATTTCAATGACATGGATATTTTTATATACTTGCTTCAATCTTTGTCTGATATTTACAAGGTTGAACACATTGATAAATTACATCTCTATTTATACGCCATGGTAACTCAATGAAAACATATGACAGATTGGCATGGCTTTTCAAAACCAAACTGAACGTATCTTTTTTCTGAAGTTATCCACCATACAATAGTCCTAGGTCAAAGGTCTCATCCCCTAGTGAGTAAGGCGTATCAGGTATCATATGTAACAAAATGGGGGCACGGCTCAATGGGTACGCAGTAACAGACACCCGTCATCACCAAAACACGACTTCCTGCCAAGATCTAACGGTGAACTGAGACATATAAAGGGGCAAAAAAATTTATGCTGTCAAAGATTCTCTTCTAATATGACAAACGTTCCCTTTCGTAATTTCTTTTGTAACGTCTTCTAAATGCCGACTGATCACTAAACAATGAAGAGATGAGAATCATTTGAATTCTAAAGCGTGTTAATGATTTTATTAATCAGAACAACCATTAATAACTGTACTTTCATGTTAAATCAAACGCCATATTGGTCCATGAGGGCTGGAGAATATTTCAATTGGTTATGAATATCACTCAATTCTATTTTGGTTTCCCTTCATAAATGGCTGATTTTCACAACAGAATAAAAAAGGTGTAAAATGATGCCATTTTTGATGCCTGGGTGAACAGTCAGAAACAGACCCATTGGATTCTGAAAGCAGCTGATTTTGCATAAAAGTATCTTTTGTCGCAAACTATGGCCATATTTTGCTACATACAGCACAACATAGTTTGAAAACCTGAAGACCTTACATTCAGACATTTAGACAGCCAGTTTACTACAGCTAAAACAGCAGTTATTTAATTATACAGTTCCGATTTCAATAATTTTGTACAGTTATTAACCATATTTCTTTCCAGTCGTACAAAAAGAAGTCGAGTCAGTTCCTTTGGACCTGACTCATACAAGAAGATCAATGGCTTGTACACAATGATGATTACAGGTAAACTGATCCTTAAATTGTCCTCAGTTCCAATTATGGAAGAATGTGTCAAAATATTACAACTCCGCATTCTATATAGTCCGCAAGTTCATGTTTTTTTTTTCATTGACATTGACTTAAAGTGGTATTACCTGTACAGGTGTTCAATAATTAGGGGTTTTAATCCTTTGTCTGTATGTAGATTATCAAACATGATTGTAGAACAATGGCCAATCCCTGTAAGCTATCATACCCTGATGACAAATATCTTAATGATTTCTTAGATTGGTAAATAGGTAAATAAAAATATTATGAAGAAAGTATAGAGCTCTTTTTATGAATGGTAATTATATTGTACTATGACAAATTAATGAAAATGAAGAAATTTATATCGAACTTTCTTTGTTAGGCGTGTAATAATTTCCGAAATCCAGCCTTTCTCAAGCTGATCATGTGGAAGCGCAGGTGGAGTAACAAAATGCATAGCTTATAGAGCACCTTTACTTTAGTGCTGTTCACCAGTCTGGCAAAGATTAAAAAAACATTACCCATGAAATTTTGAGTGGAAACGCTTTTTCCTTTTATGCAAGAAAGTTTTGCAGCTTCTTATAGACTATGGGAGTATTTGGTCCCAATCAAAGGAACGATGGTCAGGTAAACTGTACACCTGAACATTACTGAAATACCATGCATTCAAACAGATGAGAAAACACTGAGAAGAGAATTATATAATCAGGCTCAACTCTTTCTGGTTATACAATTTTAATTGCAATTAAAACATGCATTTTCAACCCATTCATTCACCTTGCAAATATACGTTTGAATCTATGGAGCGTTTAGCGACAACCAAATCAAGGTAAAACTTTCTTATCTAAATCTCATGAAAACAAACAAGCCTTTGTAGCAATATTTAGCTTTTACTTAACACACAGTAATTATCAATTCAATATGAATTTAATGTTTTTTCAGAAAAGGTGCAAGTGCGTACAGAAAGCATGACACTTGTAGAGGTTAAAATGGCTCTTGCCAGATTCAATACTCTTTAACTATCGTGAAATCAGCCAAAGAAACATACGAAAAGTGATTACAATCTTTCAATTAATAAACTCAGACCTACATCACAGAATTTTTTACCATTTTTGTGGACCAAATTTTCGTTATTTCACTTTTGAAATAACATATCTGAAACATGTCCATCTAATGATTGGACAAATTCTAAGGTAAAAATCATTCATTAATGAAGTTCAAACCTCCAGACATATTTAGTTATAACAGAGCATAACTTAAATCTGTCTAAAGCCTTATTGAGATATTTTTAGCAAGTTAGGTATACAACCAAATGAAAATCGGCTAATTTCAAAATAAAAGTAACACGTCATAATTTCTAAGTATATGTTACACATGCAGTAATGTGATTCCATTGCACTAATATAAACTGTTTTGTTCTGAAATTTGAATCAAGGTTAAAATAAAGAAGCACAACTGGAAAAGGCATGCGCAAAGTGAATTACAGGTGCTTATTGGGCATTGAGATGGGTGGGCAGGGGGCGGGGAAACTTTATGGTGAAGCACTCTACAACACTTTATTTTAAGTCAACAGTTCATATTTTGGAATATTGTAGAGTAAAATGTAATGCTGTGTGAAATATATAGTTATAAATTGGCTTTGTTTCTATAGCATACTGATTTGCATAACAGTATTCATTAATAAAAAATATGGCTGATTTGCATAAATGTAAATGTAAATTGCAGATAAATGAGACTTAACTTTACTACTGTCTGCTGCTGGAAATATTGAACTTGAGATAGTGTCATAGTACATTTGGATGGAGTGAATCTTTTAATTACACACTACAGCGTTAGGGCCAATCTTTTACTGTTTTGAATACTGCTGTAAACAGAGGAAATATATGTCTTTATTAAGATATAAATCATCAGCTACAAATGAACGTTATTTATATAAAACAGGAGAGTTGACATTAATTAAGTACATGTTGCAGCTCTGAGGTGAAATCAAAAATCAAAAAATTGCATTCACTGGAACAATATTTCACAATCAAAGCAGTTTTCAAACAGAAGGTTATAAAATACAGAAAATTGTCCTGCTTTATCAAGTTATGCTTAATTTCCATTAACATTAATAAGATATCATCCAGATAAAAACAAATTAATAAAAGACAGAAAATTTATTTACTACAGAAAATATAGTGATGCACACAATATTCTATGGTTGTCCACTTTCACCAGCTGCTGTCCTCTATTCATTGCACTATTAGCATTCAGTAGTTGGAAAAATGGAAATAAAAAAAATATATACTGATTTTCTCCAAAATATCATTTATCTGTGTTTGGAGTCAAAATTTTACAGACAACAGACAATACAGTTGAAATGTGAAGAACAGACAGATGTATGGACAGACAGATAAATGGACAGACAGATTGCAAGATTAAAAGACATTTTGTTAAAATATCAAATAAAAGCACTCATTATATTGCAAATGACAAATACATAAAATAATTATACATGTAGTTATATTTTACATAAAAAAGTAAACTGACACAAAACTGAAAGAGCATAATATGGCTGTTGCAACATGTATATGATGTGAAACCCCTTGCAACTTTTGTTACTATATTTCCATTTGCTCCTGTAATTATATGGGGCTTACAATTTATGGGTGGAGAGTTTTGTTTTGTCCTCATACAAAGCTTGATTACCTGACAAAGTTGGTCGACAGCACAAAAACAATCTTAACACTGTTTAAACCAACGTGCAAAAACAGCAATTTAAAACACAAGTCATTTAACTATTAAATGTTTCACAAATTTCTCAATCTACTTAATACAGACATTTAAATGCGTGTAATATTTCAAACAAATTGAACATGATTATATGACATGAAAACATTTTGTTTATATTGATAAGTGTAAACTTTCAATTTTAAACATAGAAATAGTACAAAAATGTCATATTGAAAAAAAAACTTATGGCATCAATTTTTGAAATACCAGACAAATTAGGCCGCGGCCTATACATATATATAAAACAAGATTTTTTTCTGCAGCACATGCAGCGGCCTATACAACATTTCTATTTTTTAAATTTGTATTTTAGTGCAAAGAGTAAGAATTGTAAGTTGATTAGCTGTTTGAAAACAGTTCACCAATGCTTTCTAAACCATTTAGCCTTCGTAGGTCAAATTATTACCGTATTTAAGCAGATTACCGGGAGTGATATTAATCATATCTTAACTGTCATACAAAAAGGCGCGACTCAATATGTGCTGTGGCCAGTATGCCAGAGCAGCCTATCCTTTCATTTTTGTTTTTTAAAATCATAAAAATATAGGGATGCAAGACTATTGTCCGGAAATTATGGTACAATATAATAACACAAGTATAACATATCTGACTCTTCTAATGTAAGACATATGTGTCAAAACTATATATATTTTTCTTGGAATTTCATGTCACAAACGGGAGATCAGGAATTACAGTACAAGGACTTCTATCCTCTGTAACACTGCCAACTTTCTTAGATAAACAACTTAGGTTAGTAGCAAGGCTTGAATCCATGACTCTTACTCTATGTGAGTGATCTTTAATGACCATCTGATCATGAAGATAGGTCCTGAAACAAAATGACATTGCTAGCAGTGTTTTTTACTACTAGAAATATTAAGCGAATGTACCCAGCATACCACACAATAACCCCTTATCCAAGCTGGGTTTGTTTTTGCCTAAATATTATAGAAGCGACATGAGATTTTCTTCTCATTAACAGGGAACCAACACTTTTAAACAAAAAAGAAAGTGATATATGGTCGTACCAGAGTCTTTAAACAATGAAAGCAATTTTTCAAACTCTGATATTTATGAGGACAATAATGTGTTGTATGAAGCATGTACTTTTATGTTGATGTAGGGAGCATTATGATGGTTATTTGTTGTATTAAGGGTTCTAATTACTACCAGCATTTCTTGATGTGTTAAGGACATGTGTTGGAGCGTCTACAACAATATGTCCTTGCTTTATTGCCACTTTGTCCAAATATTCTACCCTCAGGACAAGTCACAATGTTGCAGTTTGAACAAATCGTCGGCGATAATTAGAGGGTAGGTTACAAAATGAATTTAAAGCGTGCGATTATCATATATCCGTAGGGGTGTGCGGCAACCGATACAGTAGCCTGAAAATTGTTCTCAAAAAATTGTTTAAAAAAACACCAGTATATTTAGCGCTCTAATTCATAATTGTCACTTATTGGGTTTTGCTATGAGAGTCCATAAATGCAAATTTAAAAGCCCATTATGCAACTAAAATGACATTAAATCAGTTTCTAAGAATAAGAAGGCATAATGACGCATTACCAAAGGCATTTTCCATATTCTTAGATTTAGCGTCATGTCAGTGCAGTGGTTGGGAGTGTGTGAAATAGTTTCAATCACTGTAAGACACATTATGATCTTATCTTTATGTATTTGCACCATTTTAAGAATGCTAGATTAATTAGCTTGTTCTTTTATTACTTCGATTTTATGATCAAGGGAGCAGGACAGTAGAATATCAATGATGGCTGAAAAAGGGGTAGCTGCAACTCTTAGAATAATTTGAAGATAAAATGACACTTGGAAAAAGAAACAAAATAAGTTCTAGAGTAAGTGACCACTTCCAAGCAACAGAAACATACACTGTTAACAATTCTGGAAACCCATACAGCCACTGCGCTGTATCCTGCAAACGGTTCAGGAAACACATATAGCCACTGCGCTGTACCCTGCAAACAATTCTGGAAACACATACAGCCACTGCGCTGTACCCTGCAAACGGTTCAGGAAACACATACAGCCACTGTGCTGTACCCTGCAAACAGTTCTGGAAACACATACAGCCACTGTGCTGTACCCTGCAAACGGTTCTGGAAACACATACAGCCACTGTGCTGTCCCCTGCAAATAGTTCTGGAAACACATACAGCCACTGCGCTGTACCCTGCAAACGGTTCTGGAAACACATACAGCCACTGTGCTGTACCCTGCAATCAGTTCTGGAAACACATACAGCCACTGTGCTGTACCATGCAAACAGTTCTGGAAACACGAAACATCAGAGTTTGTACCCTGCAAACGGTTCAGGAAACACATACAACCACTGTGCTGTACCCTGCAAACAGTTCTGGAAACACATACAGCCACTGTGCTGTACCATGCAAACAGTTCTGGAAACACATACAGCCAGTGCGCTGTACCCTGCAAACAATTCTGGAAACACATACAGCCACTGTGCTGTCCCCTGCAAACAGTTCTGGAAACACATACAGCCACTGTGCTGTACCATGCAAACAGTTCTGGAAACACGAAACATCAGAGTTTGTACCCTGCAAACGGTTCAGGAAACACATACAGCCACTGTGCTGTACCATGCAAACAGTTCTGGAAACACATACAGCCAGTGGGCTGTACCCTGCAAACAATTCTGGAAACACATACAGCCACTGTGCTGTCCCCTGCAAACAGTTCTGGAAACACATACAGCCACTGTGCTGTCCCCTGCAAACAGTTCTGGAAACACATACAGCCACTGCACTGTACCCTGCAAACAGTTCTGGAAACACATACAGCTACTGTGCTGTACTCTGCAAACAGTTAGCCACTGTGCTGTATGCTGCAAACAGTTCTGGAAACACATACAGCTACTACCCTTTATGTTGCTGTATGTTCAAACAATCAATCTTCAGATCTTAATTAACAATAAACGTGACACTAAAGGAAGACAGATTGTTGTTGTATCTCTAAAACCTAATGTTGAAAATTTTCTATAAATGTATAATATGACGGCAATCTTTCATAAGATTCTGATCTGATGATGAATAATGTAGAACAATAGTAATGAATAGAATGTTTCTTAATGGTTGAAAATGGTTGCGAACATATTGAGGGGTGGTCATCACATGAAAACTTGCAAGTCATTTTAAGGTGTATGTAACATGACTTATTGTGTATCCAAAGGTTTCTTTTAAACAAATAAATACTAGATCTACTGGTACATTTTGTTCAATAATATCAGTTAATTAATATTGTCAATCTGTTTGAAACTTCATCTACAAATAACCTATAATAAATTGACACCATAATATAACTAGATAACTAGCTATTAGTAGTTTCCGTTTTAAAATGCTATATTTTAACTTTTGAATCAAATCAGCCAACATCAATTTCAGGTATACATGAGCCTATAACGAGAATATTCTATTTACTATTACAAACAAAATAACTATTCCACCATTGTTAATTTTCCACATTTTTCAGATAGAATATCGCTTATTTTGTAAATTTTATCAGACTTTCGTCTCTATGAATAGCAAGGAAAATATGATGTTCCAATTTATGGGTCACAATGTCGGGACTAAATCTACGCCTATTTGTGCGATTTGGACAATGCCTTCCATAGATAATACAAACTCTTTTGTATTAAGAGTGGTTCATATTCTATTAGTTACACATATTTGAAGAACATTTTGTAACTTTGTGGGTAAACATTTCCGTTTACAGCGTAACTGATACCCTTAATATGTTTGATTTGTTACGCGTGTTTATTTACATCGTAAACAAACAGGGAAGAGGCTCCGGACATTAATGAGACGTATTTACATCCTAAATACAGTTCTCGAAACTTTAAAGAGCAACAAAAAAAGATAATTCTGTTAAACTTTAGTAACTACCAAATTCAAAACAGGGTTTTAACATATCCCAAGTTTTGTTACCTTTAGGTAACGTAAAAGGTGAAAATATTGAAATTTTATAAAAATATAAATATAAAGCATGTTAATGTTTGGTGTGAAGCATATCTTCAATATGCAGTCAAACATCATTTTAAATGTTCCCAAGAATTACTTTGGTATAAAAATTTTGACATAATAAATTTTCATTTATGACCTATGTATACCAATAAAAGTAACAGAGTTCAAGTACTCAGCATCTTTTTAAATATATTAAAATCATTCTGCAAAGAAAATAATAAATAGTGCTTCAGCTAGTGTTGAAACAGAAAATAGAAAATTGCTAAGAGGAAATTAGAATTGTTTTGTTTTTTAAAATATTGTCCTTAGTAAAGGCTTCTTGGGAAAGTAACCTTTCCTTAAAGTGTTATGATACACACTTATAAAGGTATTATTTCATTTTTTTGGCATCATCATCACCATCATCAGCATCAGTAGCAGCACCATCATCATCAATATCATCATCAACAACAACAACATCATTATCATCATGCTCTTTCTGATTTTTAATATAAACTTTGTCAGAATACCAGAGCAAGAAATACCACACAGTGCTTTAAATATGCAACTGTAGTACATTTCACACTTCCTTTACAGACTGTAACAACTTTTTAATTCACGTTTTTTCCTGACATGTTACATTTTTATGGCACCCTTTTTTAATATGATACCAATACAGAAAAAACATCAAAGTCTTATAAACAAAAGATGACCCTACAATTACAACGGCCAACAATTTACTATGTTTAATTTGTGAAAACCTTTTGGCATGATCCTGTCAACCTTGTGACCCTTCTGTTTGTTAACAAGGTGCCATAAGTCACCTGACAATGACCATTGTAAACTGACCACAAGATCACCATTCTGGTTTATAGGGTACTAATTACAGACCATATCCCCGGATGATGGACTCTGTACTGACCACTGGTCAGTTGTTTCCTTGCACCTGTCCACAGAAGTCTGGCCAAGGGCATCTCTTATCACACACTTGCAAAATTTGCAATACCCGTGTTATAAATATTTATACATGCATATATATTTATTATAATTTTACTGAATCCTGAGTTAATTTGTGAAAATTAATAAATCTTTAAAGCAAAAATCAAGTGTACATCCCTAGAAAGGCAAAAGCCATGCATGCATGTTCACAGCAATTGCTCTGATACTTTTCTGTCAATGTGTACTTTTTTCAATACATGTGCCATGGAAAACACAATAAAGAGAGCAAGCTCTTATTTCCATTGTGGACCTTAAGACAGAAGCAGATACAAGGGAATCTGGTTAACAGACCCTGGCTCTTTTTGGGAAAAGACCCTGTGGTCAATGCAATATTTTATTTATTATGTACAATAATCAAAATTAGCAATGAATCACTGTTGACCAACATAATAACAATTATATATACATCATATCAACATAATTATAGTAGTTTGCAGAAGTGCCTACAGAAATACAATCACAAATTGTAATAAAATAGGCAAAAATTTAAAGAATGATGCAACTCTAATGTTGTGCTTCTTTTCTTTCATCTTTTCAGTTGTAGATATTAAATTTATTATTTTAAGGACAACATTACAGTTCAAATTAATTAAACCCAAAATTTTGAATGTGTCTTTTTTTTAATAATAGATTTAAACAGTTGCTATTTATCTGGTTAAAAGAAAGTAGAAGTTTTCAAATCACTGCCACTTTATTGGCCACCTGACCACCAACTGTCCACTCACTGACCAGTGCTAATTAGGTGTTCATTGCATTATCACCACTCAATAGAAATTGAGCCAGTAGCCGGTAGCGGTCAGTTGTCCACTTGGGAAAGATGGGCAAGATGATAACAGCCTCTCATTGATAGCAGTAAATAGATTAAAGTTGACCAACGTGTGCCATATTGAACAACCACCAGACTTATCTTCATGCCTTTGTAATCAATGAGCTATCTATTGTTGAAAGAAATTTCATCTTATTTTATTAGATTTATTGAATAATGAACAAGAATTAATCTAATTAGATATTCAGCATGTTAAGTAAAATCAGGGGTTGACAGGATTTTCAGATGAATGCATAATGGCAGTACCTGCTGTCTGACACTAGTTGTCTATAGCTATATTTATTGGCACTTCCACAAGCATTGCTAAGTTGCCTCTGTTCTAACTGTTGGGATCTGTACCAGTCAGGCTATTGATTGGTTTAAAGCATGATACCAGGCCATGTTTGATGTATGGTACAGGTTCAAATCCTTGCTTCGTATTTCATGAGTTAACTTAATCCATTTACTGACCAACAAATAATCTGATAAATAATTTAGACAAAGGTCAAGGTTAAGGATAAAGACTGTATATACAGTAGTGTGAAATATACTTTTATGTGATTTTTTTTGCAAGATTGCATTGTACATGCAGCTAGTAGAGTATGCTCATTACTCTACCTTTACTTAAGGAAACTGCAAAAGTTCAAATTGAAGCCTTAAGACTGTATTAATCTGTGACTTTTGAGTGTACTCATATGTAGATATGTCCAAAGAAATATATACCTATGGAAAAGTTAGGGACAATCCCAGACAATGAATGAAAACAAAGTGAATTTTATTATAGAAGTAAAAGCTCCATGAAACATTATACTGGGAGATACGGGATATGTTTATAAAAAGACAGTACATATACTCGCGTATTTTATTAAAACTTAATTACTGTTGCTTCTTGTTGTCGTCACAAACTAATAGCCATAAAACTGTGTTTTAGCATTTTGTTCACAACTGCCCAAGAATAACATAATTAATTAATACGAAACTTGAATAAAACAGCACTAAAAATGTTGATATGTTGCTACTACAACTTTATTCACTGGTAATACACTTGTGTCCTCTGGGTTCCGGCTTCGGTTGCTCAGGGAAGTCCAGGTTTATTACTTTATTACCCTGACAAACTACACTAACAGACCAGTGCTAATGAGATTCAAATTCAAACAAGTCATTATGGAAATAATGAATTATGAATCAATATTTTGTAATCAAATTATGCTTGCTCAACCCAAGAGCTCATATCTGTTAAAAGGGTCAACGCTTTGACAATTTTCTCTCAAATTTCTAAAGAAGATAGCACGACGGAACAAAAAGTCCCTTTCTTTTTCTTCATGGCACCCTGCATAAATATTGCACAGATCGTGATTTCGTAAAAATCTGATAAAAAGATCTGCTAAATGAAGGATTTATGAGGGGTACTATTCCAATGTCAATCTTGTTAACAACTTAATTCTGACCCTAAATTTGGCACACAGTTTCAAGCATATGTAAAAAAGGGTGTCCATGTGTAATCAGACGTAAAAACAAATGAAGTATATGATTATTTAATCTTCAACAGCCGATTGTCTTATATATCAATTAACAAGATTTTTTTTTTCTTTTACGTTTTATACGGGTGCACTAAGGATAATGTAAGTAGAAAACTAAAGGTCACTTTCTTTTTAATACATACAGGTGATTCTATGTATTCTACAGTTTATTTTATATTACAATATTGCTAAAACATTTTACAAACTACAAAATGTCCAAAATACAACAGTTTTAGTGCATAATTTGTTGCTGCAATGGTTGGCTTGTCTGCCAGCAAGTACAGTTGTTTCTCGTTAAGTGATGGGCTTAGAACCAGACACAAAAACAAGTGTTACTTAAAAGAAGCACTAAGTAACCAGTCAAAAATAGTTGAAAATACATTGACCGGACCAGCGCATGACTCAACAAGAGTCTGATATTTTTTCAAAATTACTGAGGGGCAACAAGCAGGTAGGACAGACCTAAATCATACTGAATTATGAAACATTTTACATTATATCAATTTACAGTTTTACTTTGAAATTGCAATAATTTCAGATTTCTAGGTCATAACTTTGTAAAGCTGCTAAAGCAATTATACTTATCCTTCTACATTAAAGTAGGTAATGAATATTTTCAAACCTACACAAATGGGCTTTCTGCTGGATTATTTCACACTTTATCCATTTATTTGAATAACAAAATTACAAAGCAGGACATTATTGTGCTCAGGACATTTTTCTTTTTTTTTCAGAAGCTGCTCAAATTTCACTGTAATGTTTAAAAATATAATTAACTTTTCACATTTTGCTTCTTATTTTACTGTAAGGATATCAACTGTTCTTAAAGAATCCCCCAATTGATTCAATAAATTCTGTAGTTTAGCTACTACTGTGACCTGTCTGGTATTGACCCCTGTCTTAAACCTAAACTGATAGTCCAGTGACTAATGGCTGACATGAATGACAGTACTTTAAAAAATTATAAATTGGAGTTATCCATCTTTTAATTTTGAACGCAAACTGTTCCAAGAGTGTTCTCTGAAAATTTGGTGACTAAATAGAGAGCAGAGGAGATCATCTGTCTTCATGTGTGTCAAGGCTGATCATGATCTACGCTGGTTGTAAAAGGCAGACCCACTTGTGGCTAGCAGGGTAAGGAGTAAAACAAACTTTAATTCTTAAAATGACTTCAAAGGAAAGGTGGCATTTAATCGTATGTGACAAATTTAAGGCTGATAGTAAAACCCTTCAATTTGGTTCTATTTCTGCTATACATATCATATATGTGTGGAAAAAAACAACTATGCAAGATGCTTTAACTGTTAACTGCTCAGAGTACATTGCAAGATGAGTTTGGTTTGTAAGAAAAAATACTTTTCACAACACATTCTGGATTATTTGGCAGAAAACTTTTATCACCTATATGGCATTCTGATAGAAATTTCAGGATTTTTCATTGTATTCCACAAACTAGATAATTCTCCTGTCAGCTATATTTTACATTGTAGGTGTTGTATAAAATGAACACATGTGAAGAAATTCCTTCTCTCACATTATTACAGAAACATTTTATTTTCATAAGATATGAATTTCCCTTAGAAAAAATCGATGTGAAAGAAACATTATAAAAAAAAAATTACTTCAGGCGCAAGACTGCTATAACACTTCAATTTCCCAAAGTACTGGGTTCATTAAAACGCTGGCGTAACCATAGGACTATTTTCATACACCCAATAATTACATGAAAAACAAGTTGGCAGAGCAACGATAACATGTATTATTATTTACGACGAAAATCGCGGAAGGACTTCCTTAATAGAATGAGAAATTTCACTTTACGACTTTCAGGTCAAAACAATGTGAATTCAGACTACAAATCGGTTTCAGCGGTAGCCATTTTTTCGGTCCCTCTTCGGAAGATTGGCTTTCATCTCTCGGGAGTTGTTTAAGAATTGACTGACAGTTAAATAGAAATCAGCTGACAGAATCATTAGTGATCAGACTGTCCCGACGATGCTAGTATTGAATTGTGACAATGATGAAAATTTAAATAAATATTCAAATTACTTCTGTATTAAACAATATTTTATGAGAAAACTGTCAAAAATTGCCATGATATCGTTGTCTCTTTTTCCTCCCAAACTTTAATTACTGACATGTAGAATACTATCCTTAACGGTAATTAGAACAATATTGGTAATTAGAATAATTAAAGCAAAAAAAACAATGCTATTAATAGCTCCCTTGTTTTCCCTGAAAATAGAATTTAATGTTAACCAGTACTGGCTGAAATTTCTTCCTCATTCAAGAGTTAAAAAAACATAAACCTCTATCTGAAATCTAGCTAAAAATTTTTTTACAGTTCTGTAACTGAAGTTTTTTTACAATATCTTGTCTCTTCCTTAAAAAATTCATAGAATTTTTTTTCCTTGTATACAGACTATAGAAAATGTAGGGTTGTGGGGGTACATAAAGAGTGATTTTTTAATTTTAAGATCTGAAGACAATTGCTTCGTATATGTACGCTTATGTAAGTTCAAGCAAACTTTTCACTATCATAGTATAAGAGCTCCAGAAACAAATTTCTAACCTAATATTTTTATATTGTTTCTAAGAATTATAAATTTATCCGGTACATTGAATATCATGCAAATAAATTTCAACTACTTCAAATTTTAACATGTGAAAGTCAGATACATGTCTACATTCCGATATTGACTACCTAATAAATTTGCTTTATTTTCTAATAAAAAAATTCAACGATGCCTCCATGAGAATAGGGTTTAATATTTAAAACAAAATAAGAAGCACATGTTGCAAAAATTCTTAATATGTACAACACACAATGCTAGCCGGTACAAAATCAAACATTTGAAACATGATAGCGGTAATCATGATTGTATTTTGATAACTATTGATCAGAACTTATTTTTTTGTTCTCAAATTAATGTGCTCTATTTAATCAATTAACTAACTGTTGCTCATAGACGGCGGGTGTTTAATACCAGTATGGAGATGTGACAGAAAGATATCCATTGATTCGCTACTAAACTGACACATTTTGTATAGTTTTGTATGCAAAACATATTGTATCATGTACTTGTATTAAATTGATAGATACATATATATATTAAGGGTTTATGCAAAATATACAGCTTGTACTGTATTGTGTTATATTTAAACATGCAACAAATGTAACAGGGTGTATGTAAAAAAAACATGTTAGGTATCTTTAAAACATATTATGTATCTAATGTAATGTATCTAATTGCATATATATGCAAAACATTACTAAATGTATATTGCAAGCTATAAAAATGTTGCATATTTTAATATGGCATTCATTTTGTTTCAAGATCTTTTGATTTAATTAAAGAGGCAAAAAGGGTCTTTCTATTATAAAAGTTTTACGAAAATGTATTTTTTGGTATTTTCTCATGCACATTTTGTATTTTGTTCTCGCAAACAAGCACTCTTATTTCTTTAAGGTAAAGCTATTTTTTCATACATTTATATTCAGAAAAAAACTCTGTTAACACAAAGAAGGCTTCAAGTACATGTTCATATTTAAATTAAAACTTTTGTCTAATTTTTTAATGCAAAACAAGTTTTGACAATTATATATAAAAGAAACTTATGGGATGTTCTACGTTTATTTTGGCAATTTATATTGTGCTTGAACATCATTTTTTAAGGTAGCAAAAACACTTTTTGTTTGCCCTGGAAATGATAACTTTGTCTCCGTTTGCCCGATTTTTAACTTGAATGTATCTTTGAATAATTTTTCACTAACAGGAGTACGGAATTAGTTGACTACTTTATTGAATTTATAGGTACCTTATAACGTAAAATATGTCACATATGCCTGAAAAAATTAATCGCAGCATAATTTGTCTTAAGACTGATTCCTTGGATTTATTTAAGCGATGAGAAATGACCTTTGATTCTAAGGAATTATGGAAATATTAAATGGATCATCTACAGTATAATTTACAGTCATTGGTTTATTCATTGTACAAGGTGGAATAGATTTATATCAATTATTAATTATCTGTTAATTGATTCAGTTGTTATCATACTAGCATGATAATTTAATTTTTAATAAACTGACTGTAAATTTCTTCAAATGATGACATAAGCATTTTGGAATATAATAACCGAGCAAATATCTGACTAGAATCAGTAAGTTTTTTTATTGGCTTGGAAGTCTGTACAGCTGTTTTCTTATAACAAATTTTTCTATTATTTATTGAAGAATATAACATGCAATGAGACAGAAATTTCTTGAAATATTTTTTAGATCTGAGATGAAACCTACCTTTTGACAGTGCGACGTCTCCGTTTAGTGGCGTACATTTTGGAACTAAGTATCGTGTCCACCATCAATTTAGTCCGACATGCAACCAACACATGTGACTATATCCGTTTTGACATAATCCAATATTTTTCAGAAAAAAAAATGCGCTGCCTGTGCAAATGACTACTGTCCTGTGGAATTATTTTGAAGCAAAACAGTATCAAGAAATCCAAGAAACGAAACGTTTATCTATGATCATGGCATACTTTATTAATGTAAATCACGTTAAAATAGTTTAAAATATTTAAAGGAACCCAATAGTAGTCATAACCCAAATACCAATACAAGTATCGTGTACATTTGTATTGTTAAATCGTAAAATTTCGCACTTCAGGGTAATTAATGTAACTATTCACTGCAGAAAAGAGCACAATCACGCAAATTCTGTATCGAGCTATGGTCAGACACGAATATTACACAGAAAATATCGTGGGGACATATACTTAACTTCCATGAGTCCTTGGTCACACGCCACATCACTCATTCATTCCAAAACCAGACATAAAGATGAAAGCCACACCCCCTTTTTCTTCTAATCCCGCCTTCCTCTATTCAGCTTGAATTCAGAGTTGTATCGGTATTGAATATTTAAATAACTTGACTGCAATTTGTCAGATTAGCTTTCTATCATTGACAGAGGATAGCCTCGGGCACCCATCTTCCCCAATATATTCTTTTACAAACCATCGTCTTAAATTTGACTTTTATGTGATACTGGAATTCAAAAGGGACTTTTGCATTTTCAAGGCATGAACAATTGAATAAAAAAAAAGTTTAAAAAAAAGATTTGATCAAACAATGCAAAAAATATGCAAATTTAATTAACTCATACTTTTTATTAGAATAATATATGCACATTGCATCTATTGTTTAAAAATGCAAAGTGGCTGAAAATTATGCATTGAGAAAAGTGAAAAAATGAATATGCACAAAATATAAATGCTATTTTTAATTACTTTTTATGGAAATTAGTACCAGGGGCTGGAATATGTTAGTAATACGTCTGCATTATACATGTACTTATAGGACCTGTAAAATCACAGAACATTTGTTCCTATAACAGGCAGAGGTTAATTAGCATAGTAAAAACATTGAAAAATAGTTATAATGAAGTATGCTATCCTATACCTTATTTACTATACAAGTTATTCGAAGTAACCAAATTACATATTCCCAAAATCTATAAAAAGACTGTGTATCACTGACAGCTTTGATATTTTGTGTTTTGACCACAACTTCTCACTTTGTCTACTATGGTATCATCATGAGAATCATATCAAAATGTAAAAAAAGTATGTTTCTTTACCATTGATAAAAGAGATAGTAAACACAAAATATTTTGTTATACTTGAGTTCTTTACCAGTACCACTAATATCTTTTTTTTTAAGAATTATATATATATAATGACAATGATAAAAAAAATTTTTTTTGCAAATTAATTTGTCAAACATTTTTTTTTAAATAAAAAATTCTCAATCACATCTCATAAATGCTTACTATTTTACCTTCAGAGAATTAAGATTTCAATTAATGAAATATTAATTTCAGTTCTTTTTCATTTAATTATTCAATTAAATGCACCATAATGAGAAGGCATTTAATTGTATACGAAAATAAATAAATAAATAAATCAATGTTGTATCAATTCCATTATTTATTCAGTACATATTCTAAATGAGAGCCTATGATCTCACTTTGACAACTTCAATAAAAGATATGATCTGACACAAGCCGGGCATTTGATGTCGATGTAGTATCGGCGAAGTACAAGGCCCCAGGGTAGAATCAGCCACGCGCCAAGTCAAATCATTTAATCAACCAGCAATTACTGTTATACTGATACTGCCTCAGTATAAAACATGCTTCTGTGAATCAAACATATGGTTTTAACTGCTGTTATTAAATACGCTTATGATGAATGGAAACTACATGTTTTTTTGAGATTGCGGAGATTTTTAAAAACTATTTTGAGCAGCAGAAAAAAGGAATCTTGTATCAGATAGCAGTTATTTCTTTATCAATATAATGACAGGCTATTTTGATAGGATGGCATATATTTGCATAATTTCAAAGACTTTTATTGGGTACACATGTAAGACTGCTCGTTTACTTTAACTTAAAATGGAAAATTGTCCTTCACTGTATTTTGAACAAAAACCTTTTCTTTTTAAAATCTAAACTGACATGTTTTTTACCCAAAAATTCCATCAGTAACTCCTTATTTTATGACTTTTAAAAAAAAAATAAAAACTTGTTTTTCTATCGCTTCAATTCACTCTATTTATATATTTATGTATATTTGGAAATTTAACAAGTAGGTTTATTGATCCAATACCAACATCAAGCCAAAGTTTACTTTTCTTGGACAAAATCTTATATCAAGTTCTTGAATACCGGTACATAAATTTAGTTAGAGTCTTGCACAAAATAGCACTTTTACACTTACTATCGTTCAAAAACTAACTTGTTCAAGTACACAAACCACTGACTTATGGTAACTGTCTGCAATACAAACAGATTGCCAGGTACACAAAGTTTTGGTTTTGGACACTTATTTCACCGAAAATATGCTACAGTTGACCCAGGACATATTTTTGTCAGGATGAATTTTAAGTCTATGACCATAGAAAAGCGTCTTATTAAATCTATACTCAAACAGTGTGGTCAAGCTTTTTAGTGTTTATTGATTGGTTTAAGAAAGTAAAATAAGTAACAACATGCATCATCAAATAAAAAAGTCATATACAGAGAAAATGATGAACATAGTGCATAAGCACTAAACAAATTTCTAGAATACACAAAAACCTTCAAAACAGAAGCTGAGCTGTGAAGTGCCATCAACAAGATGAAATTCAGTATAGCTTGTTACAATTAATACTCGGGGAAAACCAATATAAAATCTTACATTATGTTCGTTTCTGACAATACGAGAGAATGAGAGTAAATATTGATTCTACGAAAATCACCCCTGATTGTTATAGATACGATCTGTCGCTAGTCGTGTTGTTTAATGTACAAATAATTACAGAGCACCAATGTGACGTCATGCATCACCAAACAGACCCTATGTCGCGGCTATTAAATGTCTTCACGAAATATGGATGGTGCTACGCTTATCTTTAATCTTGTCTCTCCTGTAATGATCGAAGTGTGCCGTACTTGAAGCATATTTCAGTGAAATTAATGTCCTGGTAATTCACTTATCAGATCAAATAATTATTGAAAGAAATTGGTAATTATGTGAACTTTGACTGACATCAGTTTAATATGATTTGCACATTGTTCAATGTTTCTGACTGAACAAGATCAAAAAATCAAATAATAAATTTGCAAAACAATTTTAAGTTTGACAGCATGTCACAACGCTGACAGTGACGTTCACTTTAGTTAGAGATGTTCAATGAAAATTTACCAATTGTATGGGTAACAATGTATACAAAGACTGAATAAGTGTGCAAATACATGTATTGGGCTTTTACTGAATGCAGAATTACCTATCTCCATCCAAGTAAGAGTTGTAAAACCTGTCATACGTCTTCCTTTAAGCAGCACTCTCTGTAAGTTTTTCTGGTATAAAACAATGCTTGTTCCAGATCCCCAAATGCCTGGCCACCCTGATGGTTAAGTTCATCTGCAACTGAAAAGACTAAATGTTTCAATTCTGATACAATGAGCAGTAATTATCAAGCAGCAGTGTCCTTAAAATTATGCTCTGACCAAATTTCAAGATGTTTGGGCTTGAATTTTGGCAATATTTTGGCCAATTTTCATGACAGTTGGGTGCAAAATCTAAGATCAAGAGTCGTCACAACATCTTTCTTTGGTCTGACCGGGTGACCTTATTCTTGATCCCATGTGACCCAGTTTCAAACATGACCAAGATATTATTAAGACCAACATAATTTATTATACTGTAGTCTATTTCCATCATGGCTGAATATTGAAATGTTGCCATTAGGGTATTCACATGGCTACTGTTTTTTGTGACCTGGTGACTGACCTAAGATGACCTTGTTGTATAAAACACCAGACATCAGGCAATAACAATAACTCAAATTGAACACTTCATGCTCAGGTGAGCTAATAAAAAAATGAATTAAATGGATTCTTTGACATGACTCAACTTTTTTCAGGTGCTTGCCTTTCCTTTCATCCTTAGCACTGTAAATCCATTTAAACTTCCGGGCATTTAAAATTATATGGATATTAAAGAAAATGTAATTTAATGGGTACCTTAATTAGTGGACTTCAATTTTCTTTTCTTTTTGTTTACAGAAAATGGTCAGATGGTTTTCATTGGGCTCTTTATCGGGCTCATAGACCGAACCAGCCACAGAATCAATAAAAATTAGCTTCACACATCTCAATAGTTTCGCAGCATGTATAAAACTCTCCTGTTTCAAAGTCTCATCAGAGCTTATAAACATTTTCTTCTTCATCACCTAAAATGGGCTTGCCTGGAGGAAGTTGGGCCAAGTATAATGTCTTTTCCCAGTTTGAATCATCAGCCATAAAGAAGATTGATCCCCAGATTAATCACAAGAATTTTTTTCCATCTGCAATAATATAGCATATGTTATAGCAATGAACTTGTAAAGCAGTTTACCAACTGCAAATTGTTTTGTATTGATTCATTTATCTATTAATGAAAGTGCTGGTTGAAAATAATCAAAATGTGAACATATTTTATAGTTAAAAAAAATGGCAGGTTAAAATTATGACATCTGTTTAAAAGTAATTAACAGCACATGTATTTACAAGTGGCATTAATTATGCAACAATTTGAGGCAACTGAAGCTATCTGTCAAAAGCTGTTGCAGTTACTTTTTCCCCTCCCTTGGTAGATTACATAATTTTCAGGTATTATAACAGCCAGGTGAACTGAAATGTCTAATTTCAAATACTCTTTAATTGTAACATATCTTGTATTACTGTTAATGCCTTTAAACAGTACTGTCAAAGTACAGCAATGTAAAAGAAGTCATAGATTACTCAAATGTGCAGTCATTTTGTAATAAATCTCATGATCATCACTTTCATGATTATACTCATCAGGCCTCAGTGGTGTAGTATACAACATTTGTTTAGTAACCAAAAGGGACCGTGGTTTGATTTTCAGTCAAGTCATATGAAGTGTTTCCTTAGCCAAGATACCCAATGTTGCATGTGCCTCAGTCCATCCAGCTTTAAATAGATACCAGTAATGTAAATTGCTGCCCCCCTCCCTCTCCGATAGGTTACATCATGGGTCATGTCTAAAGAGCAAGTAATTTAAGCAATTTTGTATTTTGTTTTGAAAGCACGCAAGACAATTTTGTATAAATTAAAATCATACTCATTACATTACAGTCAATAGAACTCTCATCATTATTTTTATTACCATCATTAATATTACATTACCACTATTATTTCCAAGTTCACAATTGTAACACTTGTATTCACAGTTGGATATCTACACAAACGGCAGGACTTGTTGACTTCAGATTCAAGAGGCTCTCTCCAAGTCATGCTAACATCTCATGCAGCAAACTTGGATACTTTCAGCCTCTACAAACACAAGGACAGTTCAGGGCATGCATTCAAATATAAATGAAAAAAAGAAGAAAATATTTGCATGATAAATTTCAGTGTTTGTTTTTAACTAAAATTGATGATTATATTTCTTGGTATCTATTTAATTCTGTCAGGATCTTTGCCTTCTCTATTTTGTCATTTAAATGGCACAGCAAAAATAATGTTTTTTTCATGCCCTTCAACTCACATAAAAAAATCATTGGAAAAAATTAATGTAATCTGTATTTTTTTCTTTTCTGTTTGCCTGAAAAGCAATAAACAACAACCAATAATGCTTGTATGTTTTTTGAAGAAAAAAAAAGAGAATCCCATTTCAAGTTGCCTGGGGGTGGAATAGCTCAATTCTTTGCAAGTAAAGCATATGTTCTATTAATTATGCATAGACGATCCATGGCAATTCTGAACATCAAAAAGAATTCATTTATCTGCAAGGTCTAAAAAGACACAAGTGTGATTAAATTAAAGTTTATTTTTACAGAAAATGATGCCAAGAAGGGTAATTTTGAGGACTGAAAACATATGTTTTGATATTAAATGGGAACAGATATCTTAATTAAACAAATAAACTCTGGGATCTGAGTAATAAACTGATCAATAAAAGTACAGGGGACATTGCTGTATTGGAAAAGAGCAAATGAATTGCAAACAATATTCTTAAGGAAATTAAAACATTTGTTTTTGCCATTGTAAAAAAGAAATAAACAATAGGAATAAAGAAGTCCTTTTATGATTAGAAAAACCAAGGTCATTTGTTATTGTACCATTTTGACGATTTTTTCATATAGTTAGATAGCCTGCCTTAATACTTCTTGAAAATTCAAATTTAAAATTACGATTCCTTAAAAGCATTTTAGAAATTATCACAGTGTACAAAACATCAGATAGTGGTTTTTTCTTGCTATTAAAGTAGAAACTGTGGATAATGTCTTTGTTGAAGGTCAGCCCCCCATTAAAACTGTGAAGTAAGCTTGGAACCATTGACTAGGAAACAGGTTCAAGTGCACATGACATTGCCGATACACCTTACATATCAGGTGTAAAACTAGATTTTTCTAATGACAGTGGTTCATAATTTTGTCTTTTGAATGAAAGAAGACAAGTCTGTCTAGTCTGGTACCCCTTGTAAAATTTATTCTTACCAAAGATGGGTCACAAACCCATGACCAGCCAGACAGCAGCTGCAAAACTAGCTATAGACACAACACACTCAATCAGACAGGTAAAATACCACTTCCCTCCAGATTGCTATCTCTTTTTCAAAGAAAGGCAATGACCTTGAACAGGTTAAGATGATGTAATCACCACCAGGTGTCACTGTACCACACAAGCTGGACTGTCACCATACATTTTACACTCCAAAATCTAATCTTTAAATCAGAACAGCTGACCAGTCAATCTTCTGAAATACTGAAAGTAGCAAATTTATTTACTTATTATAAAAAGAAGGGTGTAACATGACAAAATAACAAGACAAATGTCCTTGCAAAAGATCAACTTTGCAATACTAATGGGAAATAACAATTAAATCAAATATTTTTTGGGGACAACAGGGAAAGAACTTGGGAGTTCCAATGACAGTCTGGTTTTTAATGTCCTTGTTACAGACAGGTGTTTTTCTGGCCCTGTACTTCTCCAATCATGTTCAAATTGTACCTGGGGCCATACATCTCTTGTTAATTCCTGTATCTTGGTATCTAATGAATTAAATTTTGTCAATTAGTTATCGATAATTGTCACTTACAATGTCTAAGGGGCCTTCAGGCAGTTTGTACAGCTTCTGTTGATGACCACATGTTTTCTACACTCTGTTAATAGGAGTGACTTTGTTCCTGAAAACATCAAATGCAATAGAGAAAAACTGAAGCACCCAGCATTTTAAGAGCAGATTTTTTTTACTATTCTTACACAGACATTGTAAACTATTTTTCCCAAACAGATTTTCACAAGAAATGAATGATGGGTTATTCACATACAACTGAACATGTATAAGTGGTCACATTAATCAATTGGCCACCTGCAAGTGCTAATATATCCAATTTGGTAATATCTATATTAAACAAACACAGTCATGTATATATGTGCAGTCACCTTCTACTGACTAAAAGGGGCTGGTTCTGATACATCCATTTTCTGGCTGCTTTAGAATGGGTTTTAACCATACTAGATCCTCAAGATGGCTCTTGTTCAAATAACTTCAGTTCCAGGACTTCCATGTCCTTATACAGTCCATGTCAAGTGTCTATAAACTATTTATTTATGCTTCACCAAATGTGGCCACTTAAGGTGAATGCTTCAAAAAATCCTTTTTGTTCTAGACACAGTTTTTTTTAATGCCTTAAGATGGTTTCTTTATGCAAGTGGGCACTAACTGTCTATTTACATGCATTATATAATTATGTATGTTATAAATAAACTTTATAGGCTATGATCTGCCGGGAGTAGTAATAAAAAAAATGCAAGAGCTGTTCATAAGATAGCCATATGCATGTAAAACAGAGAGAGGACTTTCTTAAAAGAAAAAGGGGAATAACTGTAAATAAAACAAAACAAGTAAGTGTTATGGGACTTGCTCCTCTCAACATATCTAATTATGTTTTAGACTTGTGTGAAGTTTAAATTCAGTAAATGCAGCAGCTTTTTGAGAAGCTTGTACTAAACTTTTTACCAGGATTTTGTAAATCAGAAAAAGGGCATAATTTTATCCCTGTTCATACAAGAGTTGTGGGACTTGATGACCTTGTTTTTTAATTCCAAGGTCTTATGCAAAGTTTCAACCACGTGACTGCTTAGATATGGAAACAGGACCTTGCATGCAAAACTTCCACCGGTGTGTGACATCAACAGCCATGCCAGCTAGGGCAAGCAGAATAGTTGACAGTATCGTTTGAATAATCAAGGTAAAAATTTAAGTAACGCTACTTATTATTGTGAAGACAATTTGGTTATCATGGCTACCAGAATTCTGCATAAAATGGAATTCTTTTCTGTTCAGTTTTGTGTAAATAGGCTCTGTACTTTAAGAGAAGCCACTTAAAGCAAACTGTTGACATTATGTATACATGTACAATCTACAATGTAACATTTGTTACCATAGATCGAGGATGGATATTCATGATTGTATACATTTGTACAATGTATAAACTCTTATGGACCTTTATTTACTTGCTTATTAGATGATTCATCAAGTTTGCCCCTAAAAGGGGCACATGGCCTTTTCCATGGTTAGTACTTTCTGGGTCTTACCTGTGACACTGTTTTCCTTGTTCCCAGGTCATGGGGTTCCAGTCAAATTCAAATATGCAATCATTTTGCTGTAAGATATATCTGGTTCCTGGCTTATTGTATAAGATTTATAGCAAACTTCCTGATTACGTGGGTCCCTGACCTACAGTATCATCCCACAACAAGACCTGTACAATACATCTCTGATGATATCTTGTAAAATGCCTCCACTATTCTATGAAAAAAATAAATCATTAACACTATTCAATCAATCAATTTTCATACCTGTCACCCTTTCAGAATTGTACCATATGGATACCATTGTGCACAAACAGTTTTCTTTGATACAAAAAAGGAAAACAGCAATAATTTAATCAGTGGTAATGAACGTTGGATCTATGCATGATCAAATAGATGACAGGGAGGCCGGATGAACGCATTTTGTGAAGTTCAATACTCAATTATGATTTCTTCACAAAACCGGAAACTTGAGATGTTTCACCAACTCTCATCTATCCATGTATCTCTTGAAATACAGTCACAATATGTCAAAATTCTTTCATTGTATAAATTGATTGTTCTGTTTTCAAAGAGGAAATTTTTTAAGGCACTGTGGGATGGAAAGCAATAAATTGGATGCTTCATGGTACATTTCAGTTACAGAATATTTTGAGTGAGGTTCGAGCGCTCTGACTTCATATTCAATAAACAATTGTTGCAAGATTTGCCGGAACTATTTCATGATTTACATGTGGGAACACAGTTAGTATGATACATTTCAATTGGGACTGTGAAGAAACACTCGAAGCTAGCTTATAAATTCCATGGAGGCTGTAAAAAGTCTCCCCATATTTATAGTCAGGGTTGTCATGTACTTTAACATATTTTCATATATTCAAACAATTTGTTCCAGTGTGGTGTAGAATATAAGTAACAGTTATTTGGCCAACTTTTTTCAGTTTGCAAGATCCCAATGGTTACCACTTGAATCAATTTTTCCAAAAATTTAGTCTGTACATTGTCATTACAAAGGAAAAATTATATCAGTACATGTAGACTGTCTTGATCTGCAGGATCTAGTTGAGCTAAACATGCCATGTCCATTGCTCCACTAATAAATCCATTTTAAAGTAGTGAAACTGTTACTTTAGTTTATACTAAATTAATTTAGCTCGATTGTGAAGAAAGCTTTTTAGCTTATCGAGTCACTCTCGAGTCTGATTCCTGGAAAAACCAGTACTGGTGTCATATGTGGAGGCACGGTGGTGACCTTGGTGGGGACGAACTGTTAATGATGTGAAACTTATCTGACAATGAACTACACAGCCCACCCCCAAAATTTCACTACTATGTCCACCCAGTGAAAGAACGATAAACTCATTTCAGAAATCCCAATAAGATTAGAAACCTGGACATTTTCTATCTATCACTGGATCATCTTGGACTGAAAATAGTTTTGCAAAAGAGGAAGAAAAAATTTAAATCCCCAATTCTCAGACATTCTTCGACCAAATTCTACGTCTTAAATATCTAACATAATACCAATTTTATATAGACAAAATTTGATCAAATCATGCAAAATTACTGGTGTGATCACAAATCAAAAGTTAAAAAATCTATAGACAGACAGACACAAATCTACAGACAGACAGACATTAATCGTAACCGTATCTCCCTTCCGATGATTGCAGGTTAACTAAAAAAACAAACAGACAGAAATAACATAACTACCACATCAAACATCTTCTTTCTTGAAGAACGTTGTATTCAGGAAATATTGAACAGGAAAAGATTAGCCGACTTAATCAAGTGTAAGATATGTTGATATCAACAATATCGAGTCGTGGTGCCGGGGTATTGATCTCGAAATTAGCTGATTGACGCTGCAGGGTACGACGTATTGCAGGACTGAAGAGGTCAACAATATAACATTGCTTTTGAAGAGTTGTTTAATAAATGAAAATACATTAAACGACCACGGACAGACTTAGAAAAATTATGCTAATTATCTTTTTATGCCTCAATCATCACAGTCTGTACAGTGTTCTAGTTCTCGACCTTTCTTATTACTACCTGATTCTGGTTTATTTCCTGGTTGTTTTGTTTTAATGGTCTTGTATCCTCTAAGATAACATTTATTTAATAATATTTCTGCATTTATGATACCTGCTGAAAATGACGTAAATTACTAGCAATATCGTTTGAGTTTTGACAATGTGTACCTATAATATGATATCAAGTGCTTTTAGATTGAATTATGATTCAACAGAAATTGGCGATAATCACTGGGCCATGCACTGACACACTTGCTCTACTGGTCTGTTTGCTTGAGAAATGAACTTACAAGTTAAATAAGACGCTATGAAAAATCAATTTTTCTTTTAAATTAAAATTAATGTAAGGCATAAAAATGAATTGAATTCTGATTTTTGACTCTGAGAACTGACCATGTTCATAAATAGATGCACATACCTCACAATACCACTAGGCAATTTTTTTTTATTTACTGAGATAATTCAGGCCTACATATATTGTACATACTACATTTTACAATGGTCAAATTTGTGTTACAGACTCTTTCTGACTTAAGACCACCACCACTATAATTCATTTACAGTTGAAACACCTGTAAATAAAAAATCATTTAAGGTGGTCTTTATGTACATTTTGAAACAATTAAAGATGAACCTGTGTCAGTGGTCACTTGAAAAAAAAAGTTCTTATCTTAACCATTACCCTACAGGACCTGGTGTTAAGTAATTCTACCTTTATTACCACTGTAGATCATGACTAGCACCTTGGTCTGTGTCACCAGTGTTTTATTTTTTTCCCAAAGTTTTTTTCAAAAAAAAAGTTCATAAATTTTGTTCCTCAGATGCTATCTCTACAAAATTACAATGATTGGAACAGTCCCCCCCCCCCCCCCTTTTATGGAAGTACCATCAATGCAAAGACTCCAACCTGATACTGGTTGAGATGAACATCTGACCAAATGATGTATAGGGTTACATATAACATACACCTTTGACCCCAAGTGGTATTGCTTGCATCATGATGATAATTGTGTCAAGTTTCATGAAAAACCTTCAAAGTAGGTTAGTGTATATCTCAGTCACAAAACACCAGAAACTAACCCTTTTTGCAATTACTTGACACATATAACTTATACAGCACCCCTGGATGTTCCCCTGGCTTACCTAGGACGGGATTCAAATCGGTCAAGCTTGTGATTGATTGAGCCCAGACTAAATACTGTTTATAACCCTATACCATGTTTTGAGCCCCAAAAAAAATTTTTCCCTTGTGGGGGTCCCCCCAATTTTGTGTTTATTACAACCCCCACTGGTACTTGGCAACAGGATCAAACTAAGTTCAGGTACTGAGACAGATGAATAATATGTATCTAAAGTTATCTGGATGCGATATATAAGCTCAACCTAACCCTAATTTTTGTTTTGCAAATCTTCACTTTGTTTGTGCAACTCAAAATTTATATAACCTGAACATTGTGTGTCCAATTATATGACAAGTTATACAGTTGGCTATTTTCATTACAAATTTCTACCTAGCAAAATCAAACCTGGTTCACTTGAAGGCATGTGCCTGTGAGTCAAACCCATCTCTATGCTGCATTGTTAGAGCCTGTTGACTTGTGGACCACTGGCTGCTGCAACTCGTAGGTTCGAGCCCAACTTGACTCTTTCTTTGAAGTTTGAGGGTCTACTGCACACTAGAAACAATGGCTGGTAAACCATTTGCCTAATAATCCTTAAAAACATTATATCATAAATAGTCTAACTTATCAACCTAAGAAAATACTTTTATCTTGAGACATCTTTTTCTTAAATCATTAAATTGCTATCTTAAACAAATCACAAACAAATACGTTAAATACAGTACTTACATTAAGTCAAGCAAAGAAAGCAAAATTGCTACAGTATTTCACTTTGACCTCAAGACAGACTTTAGGAACAATATATGATTTAGTCAACATTTTGATCAGTTTGACATATTGCAGATAACATAACATGGTTTATAAAGCTATCTTCAATTTCTTTCCCCAACAAATTGGCCATTTTTGATTGTTATCACTCATTTTCACAAATTCCTTAAAATATTATTGTTCGTTTGCATGTTACAGACTAATTTTTGCTTCAATTGAGAAAAGGGCGATCTCCGAAGTTAAAATGCTAAATACCCGTGGGCATTACAGTATTTTATTATGAACCTCGGGGTTTAACATTACTGCCCCATATGGCATTACAGAAAATGAAAATTTGAATTATTACTCATAACTTTTGGCAAATATTTATTAAATAAAATAATAACCATGTAATTATGATGGTACGATATACAACACGCACACGAGCTAGATAATAAACGTGGATTATATTACCAAAAAGAGTTATGTAAGCAACTGTAATAACAATGGTTAATTTGATATTTTTCATTTTTTGAAACATGCTATCTATAAGATGCATCTGGACTGTAGCCCAATTGGTTGCCATGGGGATACACAATTCTATACTTGGTATATTAGTTTTTCTTATCATTACTCATTTCTGATATTTCAAGTCTGGGCAATTTGATATTTTTATTTTTCGGCAGATTGAATTAAGTGAAAACAACTACAGTAGATGATCTAGAAAGTCTATGGAAGCAGTGTTGGTGGCAACTTGAATTACAATGCAATTACTCAAAATTTTTAGTACAGCCATTTTTACTCATTTTCCCTGTATACAGTTGTGTCTATTCATTGGTCAATATTCAAAATGTTCACGCGTTGGCTTTTAGTTACATTGCACGTTTTTGTAAGGATTTTACGATTGTCTGAAAGTGTCTGAAATCTTTATAAAGGCAAAATAAGATGTGCAGTGCATAACCATGTAAAGGTATGAAAGAGCATCTAATCATCATAATATTGCCTTACTGAAGTCAAGTATCCTAAATTTGTAATGTACAAACATCTTGTGGTCTAAAGAATAAGCAGCCTTAACTTCAGCACCCTTATCTAGACTTAAGCTTATTTTTTGATCACAAATTTTAGGATGGGAGAAAACTAGTATTTCCATGAAATTTAATTTACAGTAGTGGTACGTATAAGGGACTATCCAAGGGTTTTGAAAATTGTTCACAAAAAAAAAAATAAAAAAAAAATAAAAATAGTTCACCACTTTTTTGGATGAAAGACTTGTTTAGGGCACACATTAACTCTGTAGAATTTGCCACAATTGCTAACATTAAGGACTGGCAGAAGATGGCCTGTTCTATGACCTTTTTAACAGACATTCCTATTCATGGCATACGTAAGTAGACTTCTGTATCATTCAAAGTGTCACATTGTTCAAAATCGGGAAAATTAAAGTCATTAAGTGCACCTTACTGAATCAGAAAAGTTTATAATTTTGACATTCATTGAAAAGCAAAGGTAACATACTGATAACATATCGTGACAGTGGCTCTACAAGGTCAAATTGAGCTTGTAATTTGATGGAATTAAAATTTTGAATGTGTCAAAACTTTCTTTTTCATATGGCTTCCAATACAGTTTTTAAATTTACAGCAACTATTAGCACAAAAGGTATTTCTGGACAACAGGGTAAAATAGGATGAAGAAATCTTACCCTCAGCAAGAGATGTGTAAGAACTCAGCAGGCCCCTTACTGTGTACTTTTCACTAAGTCACAACCAAAAAACACTGGTAGATATTTACATTTCTGTAATGAAGGAAAAAATAAAGGTTGCAGCCCACATTTACACATACTAAGATAATTCGCTGACTTGGACTTAAAAACAAACTGTAACTATTAATTAGCTGTTCATGAAACAGGCAAAGAATAAAGAAATAGCAAATGGAAAAGTTTATGCATTCAAGTTAGAAGTTATAATTTTTGACTCAAACTTTGATGAATGCCAAGAAAATTGTTGAGATATAAATAATTGTTTTGGGACATAAACCCTGGCATCTACTAATTAAGCTTGCTTCGTAAGGTCCTAAATAAGGAACCCGATAATTTAATAAGAAACACCATATTTATACATACAGTTAAACTTCATTCGCTCCAATACAACCACTCACTCGGACTCAGCCTGCAGGATCTGTGTTATAGGTCATATAATTCCCCGTCTGAAACTTCAAACCACGATCTCTGAAACCTGTATCACAGTCCCTTCACATCTATTACATCAACTAGAAATGTGTCCATAGAACACAGATTCCCCCTTTTAACTTTTTAAGTTTATTTAGAAATACAACCCTGCATTTTAGTGCACTTGACCTCTAAGGTAAGATTATCTTTTTTGTAGAAAACACATCATCTTGTTATGTCAGAATACTTCACCATTTAGTCAAGCTACATCTCCATTTAAGCTACCTACATACCAAGTTTCATGGCAATACTTCATTCCTAACTAAAGTTATAGATCGAAAACTGCCTGTTTGACGACGTCTGCCAACTAATGTACAAATAACCAGGATGCTTGACTAAGCATGACTGACTTACATCGATGGCTCAAACTACAGTTCCCTCAAACTCATCGTCGGCCCCTTTGGTTTCATCGAATGAAGTTCGACTGTATCTTGAAACATATTCTTGCAGCTGCCATATAATATCATAGGAAACTATGAAATCTTGTGTTCTTCATAAAGGCCTATCTATTCCAAGAATGTACATGGCTAATATTCCGGCAGCAATCAGATGTTGTGCCTTGATCTCTATCTAAATTTGTGTCTCATTTAAAGTGTACAGACAAAGTATGAAGTCAGTGTCATTTTTTAGTTGATAAACTACTCTCACAGAAACACTGTTAACTAAAGATAAAGTTTGAATAAAAATCAGATGAATATCTTGGATGATAGGGTCGTTATTTCAGCAGTTTCAAGGGTAATGTCTGTTTCGATAAAGATTGACACTTTCTTCAGTCTTTCACTATTTATAGGTAATTAACATTGAATATAAACGTTTTTCACAGTGACTATTTAATATTATAAGTGCATGTAAATTAAACAATATAAAAGTTTTCCGCCATTTAAAATGTTTGCAGAACATTATATCAATACATTCTTCATGAATTTGTTCATAAATGTGAAACTTTAATTTAAAACAAGAGGGCCATGATGGCACTATATCAGTCACCTGGGTGCCAGCGCAACAAAAAACAAGATGGCCATGATAGCCCTATGTTGCTCACTTGGCTATATTACAAAGTCAGAAACAGCATCGTAGAAAAGAAATTAAAAGGACAATACCTTGTAGCTTTAAAAACTCAAAAGTAGGTGAAAAGGGTGAGGCTAATTTTGACCTAGGAGCAAAGTGAGAACAGTAGAAGAAGAAAACTAGACATTGCTACATACAACATAATATTAGCTCTAGACCTTGCAATAGTAGATATTCTTTTTAAAAATCCCCATCAGGATATAGCCAATTTTGACCTCATAGGGCAAAATATGCACAATTTTGGTAGTGGATCACAAGGCCTTGCTACCAAACGACTATGTAACCTCTTGGTCTCGATTTTGGACAAAAATATTTTTTTAAAGTTTTTACTTATATAAATCAAGGGAGCCCGAATTTTGTCCGAAGGAGAAAAATTTGAACCCTCTTGGTGGAGAACCAGTAATTGATGTTACAAACCAAGTATCTAAGCTCTAAGCATTTTGGTATCTAAGACAAGAAGTTTTTTTAAGTATTTACATATACAAGTCTATATAAAACAAGTGACCTCTTTCGGCAGTGCCAATTATGACCCAAGGAGCATGCTTTGAATACACTTGACAGAAGACTCCTAAACAATGCTAAACACCAAATATCTAAACTCTAGACTACAATTTCTGACAAGATTTTTTTTTTTTTAATTTTACTATACAAAATGTATACATTACCCTGGTTATAATTTGAACAATATTGGAAGAGGTCCACTAGGCAATGCTACATGCTAAATATTTAAGTTCTACACCTTGCAATTTTGGAGAAGTATTTTTAACTTTTTCTTATTTGTTGCCATAGCAACCGAATTAGGTATGGAATTTTGGTTGAGCTTTATGCAAGGAACATCCCTACAAAGTTTCATCAAGATTCGCCTGGTAGTTTCAGAGATGTCGTTTGAAGGAAATGGTGGATGAACATACAATGTATGGTACGTGGCCTGACACTGTGCCAGGTTAGCTAAAAATATTAAGTTTTGTAGCCAGTAACCAAGGAGGATAGTTACCCAAGTAAAGTATGATACCCCTGTCAGGGAGTAGACAACTGGATAAGATAGAAGTGTAATGATATAGAATGGAAAGAACAGACGGAGCTAGAAAACTAGGATCAAATCCAAATGTTCTCTAATGGAAAAGATAGGATCAATCTATCCACATCATTCAAGGAAGACGCCAAAGATGAACTAAACTTTATAACATTTCATTGTTTATTCATTTATTTCAAAATGAATTCAAGCATATAAAATTCAATTTATATATGTCTACTTTGCACAAAACAATATTAAGAATACACATGTACACAAATCATTCCATGAAATTCACAGTAAAATGCTTCATTTAATTAAAATTCATTAACTTATCACAATTAACATACACAGAGAGTATTCAACCAGTCTGGTGCACATGTCACTACTTACAAACCTTACTAGACTTTACAAATAAGGAAGTCAACTAAATTCCAGCTTAATTTTAACATATAAATTCTAATAATCATGTAGACTTAAAATCAAGTTTCATGTATTTTTGACCAGTACACACCTTTTTCTGTAAGTTGCACTAAAATCTGAAGAAAAAAACAGATTCCAACCTCTCATCTCTAGATTTTGAGTCTGATTTGTTACCAATACATGACTGTGCCTCTACTAAATCTAACAGATATTATTTAAAGCCCATCATAATAAAATGACCTGAAAATACTCAAAACATAATATGTCTCTTTCAATTGATTAAGATTTTTTTTCTCAATAATACTTTAACAATAGGCATCATCAAGAACAGATAAAAAGCAGTTTCTACTGCAATTTTTACATTTTTTGTGAAACTGTTTGATTTTCTTTCCTTTTGCAGTGATTTAATTTCCTGCCATCCTTTAGAGAACAAAAATCATTATTTCTTTAAATCAAAGGCAACAATCTGTCCTCAGTTTGACTGTTTTCAGAATAACTTATTCAGCAACCATTATAATACAAGGGAAGTAACTGTGCTTATTAACTACAACACCGCTGCATTTCACTCCCTTGCAACAAACTACATGTACTAAAGCCTCCTATTTAAGACACCATACATCACTTAAACATACATTCAAATGGTTTAAATTCAAGATGGTAAACAACATTTTGAAATCATTATCATGACAATAAACACAGGAAACAAAGCAAATTTCTCAAACAGTACTCGGATATAAAGCTCTATGAACGTAATGCTAAAATGTAATGATGTCCACAACTCTTGTCTTTAACAGAAACACTACATCATTTTTAAAGCTAGACAACCTCTTCAAATTAGAGGTTAACAACTACATTATTATTAACAATTCAGCCTGACTGTTGCAGCTGAATACACTTCTTTAGCAAAAATAAAAATATAAACTGTCACTTTCTGTATTGAGAAAATCAACTGAATTTAATGTGTTACAAAATATTTCCAAAGTGAGATAGGTCAAACGATTCTTATATATCTTTGACCTTCTGATCCAACTTTTAAGATAAACCAGGGGCAGTAACTCTGTACTTAATCACTAAAAAGGGCCAAAAAAATGCACAACTTCAAGTTATATTCATAGAAAACAAAGATGATCAACTGCTATTTCATTTAAAGTAAAGCATGATCCCTTTTACAGTATTATAATTTGTGCATGATTTTGCGATTGCATGTTTCCACATTCATTCCCTTCTTTCTTAATTTATACTCTAAACAATGAAGAAACCAAGGAAATTCACAAATATGTCTAACAGAATCTAACTCTTGAACAATGATTAGGTTTTGTTTCTTCAATGAATAGAAAACTACTGAAATATAAATATGACATAACATACTAAACATTACATTCTGATGATTCAATATATTAATCTTTTAAAATATGTGTTTATTGACCATGAAATTTAGATATATATTCAAAGACAAGGCTTATAACAGCAAAACTACATAATCCATGTGAATATTTATTCTTCTGTAAACCATGTTCTAACTGTGGGTATTAAAGAGCTATTAATGTTGCAAACATAAAAATAGCTAAATACAGTAGAATTCCACATTACGACCACGCCGAAAATGCGACCATACCGCTATTACGACCATTATTTTAAAGAACCAACTGTTTTTATTATATATTCTATTGGTCGTTTGTACCAGTAAAGTCACCACCCCGCTATTCCACTAAAACGACCGTCGTATCCTGTCACAAATAAGCGATTTACACTGTTTTATTATCCGCTAAACAGACCACAGCATTTATCCCTGTCTAGCGCCTCCGGACATTACCACTGTATTTTATCCCGCCGCGCACCTACAGAAGTTATCTACACACGTGTGTCCCTTTGTTGATTATGTCAATTACAAGACGTACGGTGTGAAATATTTTTGATCTATCGTATGAAACCTTAATTGGATAACAAAAGGATGTAAATGAAAGTTGAGGATTAATAAACTGAGAGAGCAATCCTCGATTGTTAACTTGAGAAATTGACCAAACTGCAGAATAATTTGCACGACATGTACATTATGTTTGTACACATTTGAGTCAGTTATTATGATGATCTGCACCCGGGCAATTACTTTGTGAGTAAATCAATATATCTTCTGCTGCACAAGAATGAAAAATAAAAAAAATCATTACATGTAATTTAACACGCTCATTAAAGTCGTTTCTGATCGATCAATTTACGTGCATGTGCAAATCTTTTTTATTTATTTTCTCTCATTTTGTTTATCGTACATATTTACTGTACAGAAAGCAAAAGAAAAGTATGATTAGGCTGACACTAGAGTATTGTCATGAATGACAGATGGGTCTATCAAGTCAACTCGCTATTAAGACCATTCCGCTATTAAGAATATTTATCAAAAGTACGAAAGGTGGTCCTTATAGCGGAATTCTACTGTAGACTCTATTCAACAATATTGTAAAAAAACGTAATTCAAAATCTGGTCTGATTATCTTATTTCTGATTCCCTTTGTCCACTTCACATGAACACATAAAAGTATATTTCCACTTACTTACAGACACATTTGCATTCTTTGTATGTGTAAATGATACAAGAACACATCTATAAACATAAATGTATGCTGATATATGTCTAATAAATTCTCCCGGTACACAGAATATGCTCTGTCACGTCACAAAATGAGTCAAGGAATCTTTCACCTGGAACTTTCTTTGAACATATAGCTTAAATTACATCCTTCTTCAGAGCCTCGTAATTCTTGTAAATTTCTCTAAAATTTATCCATATATCATCTAAACAAGGGTCTGGGTTCCATTTTCTTCAGGTGAATGATGGTAGTTTATGGAAATTACACCAATGTTAAGTTTTTAGTCAATGCTGTTAACATTCCAGTCTCCAGTTTGTTCTTGGCAGTATGGTATCCCTATTTATAATCTGTAAAAAAGACAGTACTGTCATTAACAGGTACCAATACTTGTATATTTTCTCAAGTTTAAATAAAGTACACAGTGAAGTTTGCTCGAAAAACAGTTCTGTATAAAGACAACAATATGCATTTTAGACTGATCCATGAAATTATTCTGTTTCCTGTAAATGCTCTAAAATAATGATTCCAATCACACGGATATCATTCCACTTCACATTAAACTTTTTGGAAAAGGACTATAAATATGCTGAAATATAACTTATATAAGTTTTGGGTTCTTATCTAAACAAGAAAACAAACAGGACATGCAATGAATTTGAACTATTCAACTTAACATCATGCTTAAACCTGGTAACTTACCAGAAAACAACTTGGCATCATGATTTCATGAATTTCTTCACACAATCTTCTGTGATTCAGAGAAATGCTTCATGAATTTTGCTTATCAAAATCGGTCATGCTTTTTACATTCTTTCTTAATATTCTTTCGATTTCTCTGTCTTTTATGTGCTGACAAACTCAGTTTTATTGTCATTGATATTTTTGTACTATCACATTTAAAATAATACAATTCATGTCTTTGAATAACTAAACAGATTTCTTATTTTTCTATTTCTAATTTCATACAGGAATGTTCACTACAGTCCGTTCTATTTCTTCATCAGAAGAATCAATACAGTAATCCTGCTAGAAGTGTGTCAGATTTCATCACATTTCTTAAATTGATTTTATATAATTTATGTGGCAGAATTAGGAGTGGCAGCAACATTGTTACATGCCTGATCTCTTTATAAATTGTTCACACCAAATTGTGAATAAAGTGATAATTTAAGTTTTAATGCAACTGGTCGTCCCTTAGGTTGCTTACCCTCTTCATTGGTAGCCTTGTGGGTAATTGCCTGTAGGTCGGGGGTAACCTGCCCCATATCCAGGTCCTTGTCTTGCATACGGATTGCCTGCCCCAGGGGGTCCCTGTCCAGTAGCTGCTCCTGCTCCTGGCTGTGGAGCTTGCGGTTGGTAGCCATACGGGCTACCCTGGGGGGCCTGTGGCTGCTGTGCGGCATGCCCTTGCGGGCCCTATAGAGATAATAGAAAACAAAATCATCAATATTGTACTTATCTATAATAAACACTGTTACACCTATCAAAGTAATTGTTAAACTACTGACTTGCTTTCCCTTAGAAATCATCAAGTGACCTAGTGTAAAAATCCTTTGATATCTAGTAAAGATACTATTAGGAATCATTTTAAGAGAGCTTCAAATGCAGAAACTAAAAGACAAACATCCATAAAATTGGTCATATTGAAACTGACATAATGACTTGGCTTCGAATACAGCCTATAGTTATCTGACAAAATTGTGTGGTCAATGCCTAATGCCACTCCAGTCCAAATCTTATTATTATAAAGATAAGTTGTTGTTTGACCCTGCTACAGTAATTGATCTTCAATTTTGCAGAGAGAACGAATGTATACCATCCTCTGTGTTGTCTGATACTTGGCTTTAACCCTTGAAATTCTGCTAAAACTTCTCACTAAGCACCCCCCTTAATGGTAACTGGTACAGCCCAGACCAGCATATGAACAATACCAATTTTTGATACAGCAGGGTATGTATCAACTGTGACTTTTATGTTCACATATGAACATTCTTAGAATACCTATCTGGAGCATATTCAATTGATTTGTAAAGCAATCAGAACAAAATTACACAATTACAAACAGCAATGTTGTCATAAAATGTAAACTCCATACCTGTGGCTGTTGTTGTTGTTGTGAGGGCATAGACACTGCTTGCTGCTGTGGCGAAATCATCATTCCATATCCTTGTTGCTGGTACCCAGGTTGTTGTTGTCCAGGGTGCTGACCTGGCTGGACTCCTGGCTGCTGAGCAGACTGAACTCCTGGTTGCTGACCAGGTTGAACTCCTGGTTGTGCACCAGTCTGGGCTCCAGGCTGACCCGGTTGATTGTATCCCGACCCATATTGTGAAGTTTGTGGCTGTCCAGGTGTTGGTTGTGAAGTCTGGGGCAGGTAGCCGGGCTGCTGCTGTGGCGTGGAAACTGTTGGATAACCTGGAAAACAGGAACAAGCTTCTATGTTACCATCGAGTTAGTTGGCAATACATTTACAATAAAAACAGGGTCTGATGAGCTGTTACATGTACACTCAACTATAGCTTTTACAGCTGACTATGTTAAAAGATACCTGCTTTCTAACCGTAAATATCTATCAAAAAACAATAGTAATTTTCTCAGCAACCACAATTTTACACACTGCTTCATTACTGGGACTATAAAAAAATCCACAATTGTTGACAAATACATGTCACTAAAGTATTCATCAATTCATTTCAATATTGCTTAATATACCTAAATGAAAAGGTTTACCAGACTTTTCGAATACTATACTAAATCAAAAATAGAAAAACTAAGCTTGAGTCAGCACTTTTTTAATACTGCTGAACTTCCAGCTTAGGTCCATAGTACAGAACTGAAGAACTTTTTAAAATGTAATCCAAACCTGACCGAGTGCAGCTTTTGGTTGAGGTTTATTGAAATGTCTTACATTGCACTAATATTTTGGCCAATCGCACAGTTTATGACAGATAAAAATAATCATACTAACAAACACAATATAAAAGTTAATCCTGTCTTGAAAAAAAGCTCATTTTCACTACCAGTCATTTTCAATTTGTTAAAAATGGAATAAGGAAAAGAAGTACATAGTGACATACATTGATTATCAGTTAAATGTATCAGCTACTAGTTAAATGTACCAGCTACTTTACTTCGGCTTGTCTTTCTTGTAAAAGCAATAATGAGTGATACTTTGTGAAGTATTATCAAACAATCAATTTATGTATAGACAATTTCTATCTTATGTACATTTCAAACTGATACAATACATACCATTACATACATGACCTGTTCCCTCATGTTACATAACACTACATAGTCAAAGTCAGCCGGCAAATACAAGCCCCATTTTAAAAACCCATTACATAAAGATGATTGACCATGTGCCAGCTAAATCACTATAATGGACTTTTCTGTTCTTAAATTTAGACAGACTATTTATAGTTTAAAGGGATTTTGAGTGAAAATTTACTGAGTACTGAATAGTGCAGATCATGATCAGACTGTACGATTATGCAGCCCGATCATGATCTGCACTCACCAGAAAGGAAAACTCACTTGCAGACAGCAGGATAAGGAAGAACGAAATGAATCAGCTGGAAATGTCAAGACAGATAATGGGATTTTAATCCTAGCACCTACATTCAGTGAATAATAAGTAGTCTTTATTTACACCTATGTATTTTTTATAAAGTGCAGTTACATGTACTTTTTATAAAGTGTATTTTTAAAAGTTTTTGAATCTTAATTAAAGATTTAAGGATGAAGAGTCTGACCCTCTAACTATTACACCAATGCCACTCCCCGGTTCAAAATGCAACACAGGCGTTAGGCATTTCAAACTACATGGAATAGGTAAAATGTTAACTATATTCCGAACTAATATGGTACAATTGGGTTAGTGCAAATTAGGAAAATGGTGACATACTTGGATGAGGTGGATGTACAGGTTGCCTGGTACCACTGTGGTCGTGGACGTGCCCGGTAGAGGTATGAGTTTGCATTAATGAACGCTGATTACCTAGTGGAAGAGAAACAAACAGTGTCACAAGTCCACAACCGCCCAAAATATCAAATATAAGCAAGCAAACCAGGAGTTAATCTAATTTTAGTGATTCTATATTAATTTCCAAATTCAAACAAGTTCCGTTGCTCAAGAAGATAATAAAGTAGGTCAAAGATCAATACTCAGGTCAGCTGAGGATAATTTTGAAATCTGCTTGATAAAACGAACACACAGTTCAAATTTCATTACTGTAGCTCAAAAAATGGGTTGTTTTTTTAATTATTCGACTGTGGGGCCTAGATTTTGACCCTACATGACACAGTTTCAAACTCGATGAAGAGAACACCAAGGGATGACCTGTGTTTTAGTTTTTGACACCACACGAAACAGTTTTGAACCTGACCTAGAATTCTGTAGCACAATGTAATTGTTGACAAAAAGTGAGGTACAGAGGACGGGGACACAGACCCATCACAAAAGAAAAACAAGAGGGCCAAGATGGCCCTATATAGCTCGCTACCATTGGATATAATGCTAGGTCAACAACCTCATCACAGAAAGGGTTAATTTTGATCTGGGGATCATGATTTGAACAAGGTTCATAGAGGTCCACCACACAATGCTACGTTGCAAATATCTAAGCTCTGGGCCTTGTGGGTTTTAGACAAGAAGATTTTTTAAGTTTCCCTTCCTAAACCTATGTGAAATAAAGTGACCCCCAGAGCAGGGTCAATTTTGATCTGGGGGTCATGATTTGAACAATCTTGGTAGAGGGCCACACTGCCAGGTGAGCTTACAATCAAGCAAAGATTTTCATCTCTTCAAGACTTTGCCAACTTGCGGATTTAATGTCTTTTATGATGCAATACAATTTCAAATCACAGGATCAAATGGCATTTGAGCTGCTCAAATTACAAGAAACATAACACTTTCAGAAAAAATGCATGATCTACACAGTTTAACAGTACAGGATGGGTGCAATTCTGGTCCATTTACCATTGACTGTCCCATAGAACTCAAGAAAGACCTTGCTTATGTACAATTGTCTAAAATAATCAGGAAATGTGTAAGTTTAAGAATGGAGAACTATAAGTGTATTTGTAAAAAGCACAAAAAAACAATATTGAAAATCTGCAGAAGAAATATGGAACAGAGGGCATACTACTATTCTCATGTGGTCCTTCCTTCCCTGCAGAACTGTTCTGAGAGGTCGACCATGATGGGTATTTATTTGCCGTCATTAATGCTGGCATGAACTCTGACAAAAAAAATAATGGACATCCATAAATATCCTGATATAAAATATGTATAAGCCATAGTATAAGGTATGTATAGAGTTGTTAGTGAAGCTTGTAGACTTTTTAGTACTGTAAATAAATGTCAACAGTGTGTTAATTTCTGCATCCCTAGCAAGCAACACACTATGCCAAACCAATGTACATGTATATGCAGATGTTTACTAAATCATTTATCACCCATGTTACATGTAGTGCAATTGTGGCAAAACAGAAATTAGTGTTGTGATAGAAACTCAAATTGTTTGCAAAATATGTCAGGTTTTATGAGGGTTAAGTCAAATTCTGATCTTCTAATTAAAACACCACTGCCAAGCAAACTTTTTACATTTTTGTCTCTTTTCTCGGAAAACACCAAATTGTACAATTACTAGTTTCATTGAGAGAGGTGCTATATTTATTGCTTTGTTTTCATTACTCACTTCTTCAAAGTCCATGTAGACCTTCAAATTCTTCTGGGTTTTTTTTTCAGACAAACTTCATTACCTAAGAACGTAACCTTTATTCTGTGTGTTGGGTATTCTTTATAGATCACATTCATGTACAAAATAAATAATTCAAGAAATCTGAAATCCCTAAAACACTCTTCTGTACAGTATATATTGTGACTTCTTTATTTCAGTGATACAATACAATAATTTGAACTCAAGTGTTTCAGACAGTCACTTTTCCAAAAATATGAATTTTTAGTGTAATTATATGTACAAAACGTCTGCCCATTAACATTTTTTGTGCTAGTTAACTGTATTCACTTTAATCAAGTGCTAACAGCATTATAACATGTTTCATCTACATAATGACATTCCAATTTGATAACCAAGTGCATATCAAATATATATAGCTTACTAACCTATATATATAGAAATTAAATATACAATTAACTTCAGCAGCCACAAAAGACATACATGTATATACCAGACTGCCAGTGTTAGTAAATACAACTGTATTGATCAACGTGATGTACAGATTTTAAGTGCCTATTTTCTGTTTGCATCTATGGATGCCTGTTTGAAAAAGGTTTGTATGTCCTAACATTGAAACAACAGTATGGTGTTGTGAGGACATAACATATCTGTACATTCTTTTGACTTAATATTTACTCAAATGGCACTGCGGAATACGTTCGGTTTCTCCTTAAAATGACTGAAAGTTGAAAATGAGCTTTTCTTCTTTTTTTCATTTCATCTCCCACACCTTTACTGAATCATACGAATTTATTAACATGTACATCTGTGGACTCAATGTACCAGAAGTGGGATAAAAAATGCATGCGTGCATTTAACTGTTCACAGCACGCAAAATTGGAAATTTCACAGAGTACAAAAACAATCCACGAACCAGAAAAGACTGACGATACACAAAAGTAGACATAGTACTCATCACTCATGTGTAGTTAGATTGAAATGCATCAAGTGGTATTAGAGAAATAGCCCAGACATCATAACATTTTTCAAATCAAGGGCAATAACTCTGCTAAGACACTGAACTAAAACATACTGACGTTATAATGCAAATGTAGGCATTGTACTCACATGTAGTTGGTTGAAATGCAAAGTGATACCGGAGTTATAGCCAAACATTTAAAATTAGACAAATCAAGGGCAATAACTCAACCTAACACTATGCTTGGGACCGATCACTTGTGTGAAATTTGGTTGAAATCTGCCCAGCGATGTAAGAGGAGTTGTGCAGACAAACTTTGTGACATGCATCCAGACGGACAGGTGAGACATCAAAACATCTCCCCTTTCGGGTCTATCCCAAGCTAACTAGATCTTTCAGATGTTACAGAAGGTGCACAAACAATGGGGTGAAAGTTTTGTTTTACCTATAAACTTTAAAACAGCCACCTAAAACAGTTTTTAATACATGCAGAAAAAGATATTCAGCTAAGGCATATATGTAGACAGGGATACAATTTCATTTATCTGCTCGTGAATTAAAATATAAATGATTCAGAAAATTCACAATAAAAATGTTGCCTCTAGTCACACTTTTTCTCTGCCGCCATTTTCATAATCTTCACATTAGATTACTGGAGCATCAAGAAGTAACAAGAGCTGTCCATAAGACAGCACGCTCGACTATTGTGGGTGTTTGCTAATAAAACAAAACTTTTATCAGTATAATAGCAAAACAAAATTCTGCTAACTATTAAGTATAAACTAGGAAAGTTGAATCATAAAAAAAGTCTGAACACTATTGCAAGGTTTGATATAACTACCATAAGTGGTTACTGAGATATGTGCATGATGATAAGTACCTAGCATGCAAAACTTTAACCAAATTTTCAAAGTCAAACAAGGGCAATATTCACACTAAATTTAAACAAGAGTTATCTGTCTTGACTGTGTGACACCTCTTAAGACAATAAAAAAGTTTCAAGTCAATATCATAAGTGGTTACTGAGATATGTGCATGATAGTACCTAGCAGGCAAAACTTTAACCAAATTTTCAAAGTCAAACAAGGGCCATAATTTGTACTAAATTTTTTTCAAGAGTTATCTGCCTTGATTGTATGACACCCCTAAAGACATGAACAAAGTTTCAAGTCAATATCATAAGTGGTTACTGAGATATGTGCATGATAGTACCTAGCAGGCAAAACTTTAACCAAATTTTCAAAGTCAAACAAGGGCCATAATTTGTACTAAATTTTTTCAAGAGTTATCTGCCTTGATTGTATGACACCCCTAAAGACATGAACAAAGTTTCAAGTCAATATCATAAGTGGTTACTGAGATATGTGCATGATAGTACCTAGCAGGCAAAACTTTAACCAAATTTTCAAAGTCAAACAAGGGCCATCATTTTTACTAAATTTTTTCAAGAGTTATCTGCCTTGATTGTATGACACCCCTAAAGGCATGAACAAAGTTTCAAGTCAATATCATAAGTGGTTACTGAGATATGTGCATGATAGTACTTAGCAGGCAAAACTTTAACCAAAGAAGCAACGCCGACGCCGACGCACAAGTGACTGTAATAGCTCTCCATATTCTCCGAATAGTCGAGCTAAAAATCAGAAAAGCATGCCTTTACTGCATTAGTTTTATATGTCCACCCTCACATGGTGCTACCAAGGGTGTTATGTTTGTAGGTGTGTGTTGTGAGCATTTTGACGGAAGCAGTGGAAATTTCAACCCAGCATTATTCAGCTGACTTTCTACATTTACTGTAACTAACTGAAATATTTTACAGTATACTGAACCATACAGCAAGCCTTGGACAGTAAAGATGTATGCAAGTCCTAAATACATGTTCATATCAAGGGGTTAATAGTGACACAGTCAGGTCTGCTTCTTTAATAATACGTAGAAACTTTAATTTCACAATTAACCCACAGTATTTTCTAGGCTTAGGAAACTTTCGTTCAACACTATACTCAAATCTCTCGACTTCCGGCTAGATGAAGCATTCTGTAGTCCGATGAACATGAACCATGAGAAGCATTTAAAGTGCTACAATGAGGCAGAGGAACTTTATAAAAATACATTTGAAGCATTTGTTCAGACTGTAAGAAATCATATCCCTGTCTGTAAGTAGCTAAGGGAAGAAACATAAAAGTCTCCCATGGATATACAGCGTAGTGACAGACTTTATATAAATATCACCTTGAGGTCCTTGTTGATATGATGATGGCTGTCCAGGTTGTTGTTGTTGCCATGGTGGCACCTGTGTGCCGCCTGCTGCAGAACCTGGGGGATATTGAGCCCCTTGTCCACCTGTAAAGTTTGACTGACAACTTAAATCATTACAGTACAAACCCCGTGACAGCTACCTACCTGGCTGGGACTAGCATGCCACATATCATCTTATAATGATTAATTAATACTTCATAGTTGTAGTGAAACAATTATTCAGCAGTATCACATACATGTTTTGGTTAGTCATCATATAGTCTCTCCTTGCAATGAAAAGACATACTACTGACATAAAAATAAGGTCACTGCACTCGTCCCTAGGGAGACAGGGCAATTTTATGACAATGTTTGCAAGTTTAACCTCAATCTTGAAGATTCATGTGCAGGACTAGTAAATGACACATTATCTGCGTTCTGGGCACAAGTTCTTCAATGTTTACCATACATCTCTATTTCTAAAGATCTCACCTTGTTGTGTTGGTGCTGGTGGACCTTGTGGTTGTTGTCTGCTAGAAGATGAACCAATACTTGATACGCTGTCAGGGGTTCCAGGCCGCTCTGCAATATTGGTCAAAACAACTGGTCATTTATGAAATCACATCCGTTCCAGCGGTGTTCATCATTTAATAAACAATTATTTGGAGTACTGATACGCAGTAATTAGCCACGAAGGCTGGAGGCCTGAGTGGTTTATAACTGTGCATCAGAACGACAAATCATTGTTTATTGGACTATGACAATGCTGAAAAGAATGTTATTTCGATTCTAACATGACCAGATGTAAATGCAAAGCATTGTTTTCTACGCAAACACTCATTTTACGTCATGCAGCACAATATGACGTCATATTTACAGCATATCTGTTAACATAATTTTTCTACTCTTTGTATATAAAGACAAAATCGTGAGTCATGTTAGAATGAACTACAGCTAGACTCTGCAAGAGCCATGGTTGTTGTTGTTAATTACCACATCTCTTCTCTTCCTTCAATTATTTTTAGTCCTATTTTTTTTTTATAGTCTGTCTTGCACTTAGTGTGTGATCAGGTCACATCTACCTCAAAATTTACACCTTACCGTAAGCTCTGTATTTTTTAATCTTTTCTTTTACAACTGCTATTTGAGTTACATTCAAAGTGATCATATGCACTGAAATTCAATTTAGTTTCCATACTTTTATTTACAAAAAATCTTGAAATTCATGTAAGTTTTTCCCCCACCACAATTCTCCCTGAAGACTGACAAGAAATCTATCCAATTTACTCCTATACATACAGTCAGTCTACAAAATGTTCATCTTAATTTCTGTAAACTTGTGCCTACAAGCAAAATGTAAAACGTTTTGACAACTAATTTGATGCATTTCTGCATATCAGAAGACCTTCAGTAACCATAATCCTCTAGCTTCTGTACCCGTTCTTCATGGATTTTCAACGAAATAAAAGAAGAAAGTAGTTTTTATTTAGGTAGCAAACTTACCATCATTAGATATACCAAATGATGACATGACTTTATTTTGTTGGTCCTCCACTGACCTCTGACTTGACAGAGGATCAAACTCCTTACTACCAACCTGACTGGTTCGAGGCACATTACTTGGTCTAGGTGACATTCGCTGGGGGCTCTCTGAAACTTTTGGTGGCACAACTGAAATGAATATTATAACTGTCGCTGACACCAATTCAACACATATATAAGTTAACGGTCATGATTTATTCATGTATTTAAGCTGGTTTGATGATAAATTTACCAGTAAGACATCGAGACTTCAAGAATCTGATTTCAAACATTGGTATGGCAGAATCCCCTTCTAACTAACTCTTCTCCTATTTCATATGAAGTGTTAAAATCCCTTGTTATAACATGAAGTCTGAAAGTGCCAGGGATGGGTCGAGTACTTGGGGTTAGTACTCGAGTAAGTACTAAGTAGTAAGTACTCACTTTTGTGTGTGTACTTGAGTAAGTACTGAGTAGTACTTAAAGTACTCACAAGTACTTTCTGAAAAGTACTCACGAGTACTTTCTGAGTACTAAATTTATTCTTATTATTATATGCATAAAACTGTCTAGATGACAATGATGGGTCACAAATAAAAACATATGTTTTTCAAATTTCATGTAGAATAAATTTAATAATAAGTATTGTCAGCATGCAAAAACATAATTAACCAAGAAAAATGTCAATGCAGAAATATATTCATTAATAAGCTTAAACACAGTTTAGTGTAAAACTTCTATTCACCAAAGTGACCAATTTGTGAAAATTAAATCTGCCTGTTTGTAAAGGTGATAATACCATAATTCATTGTTATTAGCAAATTGCTATTATGCATTGTACACGGATCATTAAGGTAATATCACCTCTATTTACTCCACAAAATGTTCTGTATATTGATGTTTTATAAGCTTACTAAAGTAATATATTTGGTATTTCGGATGAGACTAAAACCGAGCTCCCATGTATGGGTGCTATACACCTGGCATGTATAAGAACCAGGAGTGTCTCTGGAATTGGGACACTTTCTGTATCTTGCACTATCCTTCGAAACCTAAAATAACTAACCTCTTCTGGAGGCGTTAGTACAGTCATTCTGGGGCTGGTCATATGGGAAACCAGTACCAATGATAAAGCCCTAATATATGATACCATACGTATTTGGTAGTTCTACCATAACTTTAACTACATTTACTAAATTAACTGTGACAATGATTTATTTATAATGCATTTATAAGTTATTATAATACAACATGACATAGTACAAAAGTAGGCAGGTTTTTTTTTAGCTGATCCAATTTGTTGTTGATATGAATTATTTCTTACCATTCACTTTATAGAATTATATACTTCATTAGGTTACTTTATGTTTCATTTTACACTTAAGTGCAGTACTCGTAAAGTACTCACAAGTACTGGCCATTTTGCTTTAGTACTTAAGTAAGTACAAGTACTTGTACTCATAATTTAAGACGAGTACTGAGTACTGCTGAGTACTTGAAAATTGGTACTCGAGTAAATACGAGTACAAGTACCAGTACGAGTAGCACATCCCTTGAAAGTGCAGCTTAACAAAACACATGCGCAACTCTGGCCATCATGAAATTATGTTTCAATATGTGATTGTTCTTTTGCAATAAATTTCTAAAAATTAGAATAAACTTTTGAATATTTATCTACAATAACTTTTGTAATTTCAAGAGTTTTGCATGAACTCTCCGTTATCAAGTTTTCAGTAAATTGGTTCTTCCAAAGGTGTGATTACTCTTGATTGAATGGTTTTGTATTTTGAGGAGTAATCTATTTTTAGAGTTTACAATACAGTTATAATATTTAATGTGTTCATTTAGACATTATTTCCCTATTGCATTCATTCTGCTTATAAGGACAGTGCATCTAGGGCATTCTACCTGCTAGACTAAGTTTGACCCTTGCTACATTCATTTACACAGATCATTGAAGTTTATCTTTTCTCTAAAGCATGGTAAATTTTCATTCATTTGAGTTACTTAACCAAGACATACCCCCAAAAACCAATTTGCCTGACCTATGTGGAAAAACTATACTAATGCCAGTAAATACCTTTTGAAGTACTGCTATCTACTGTGCTACTTGGGGTGTCACAAGGCTGTCTATCATCTAATTTGTCTAACAGTTGATTACATCGATCTCGTATATGTTTTAACTCTGATTTTATCATCTTCACCTCGTCTGTCTGCAAAGGCTCAGGTTTACCATTAACTGAAAATATTTTATTAATAAGTTAATATCTGTGTTTTCATGTATCTACCTATACAAGTACCTGTATGAATGTATACATGTTACTATGTGGCTAATTAAATTGAAAGTAGACTATAGTCAAACTTGTAGTGAGCAGTCATCCAATTAATACTCAACACTTCTTTAGCATCAAAAACTGCACAGCGGCTGCATTACACAGATGCATTTTTTCTTTAAAAGCTAGCTCTGTTTTAAAGTAAAAATATTTGTTGCTATTGGTAAGTAGATGCTTAATATAGATGACCATTCACACAGGTTTATAGCTGTACAAAGCACACACTTTGCTAACATGTACACAACTTTCTAAATGTGTGCATTAGTTAGAAGAGCTATTTATGGTTCTATTACAAAACAAGCATTTGAAGTTCAGTCCATTCTTGATATACCACATTAACAAATTTAAAATCATTTTAGCTAAAAATAGAACAAATGACTACAGTATGGACTATAATCAATTTAACAATTACCCTGCCAGAGATTTCTTACTACATGTAGAAGATCTGGTTATCACCATAAATGTACATGTAGTTGAACCTACAACGTTACCTTCTAGTTGAACAGCCAGCACTCAGACTTTTTATTACAACCTTTCAACATTACACATTGTTAAATACTTACCAAATAAAGTTATTTTTAAAATTCTACTACACTGTATGGCAAAATTCAGATCTGAGCTGTCAAATATGGTTATCAAATCATTATCTGAAAATAAATATTGTACAAGATTTATTTGGTGACATTCTCTTGCTCATACATTCTTAATTAGTTATACAGTGTTCAATTCAATAATTTATAACTTACTACAACACAGTAAGTGGAACACAGTTAATTAAAACATAGTGTCAACAGTGCTGTTATTTGTCTACACCTTATAGTTAAATAGGATGCAAGAAATATCAAGTGCTTAACAAGTACAACTCCCTTTAGCGAATGTGGAAAATAGTAAGAAGTCCAGAGGTGTGGTTAGATTTATGACTGCTAGGTGGTGTTGCCTTTCATTGCTAGTTTTATACCAACTCAGGCCTAAAATATAATCTACACATTGTTTCACCGTTGTAAGTCTTGTTTTATAAGAGAACATACATAAAAATTGTATACATTTGCGGTAAGGGAAGATGTACTCTTCATTCAGACAATACGTACCTTCATCTTTATATTTTATCACAAGATCATCGTTTGAGCCCAGCTTGCCCCGGTAGACTCTCTGCATCATCAGTACCAGTTCATCATATGTTATATCTTCATTTGTGATCAGGATTCTTCTTATATCATCACCTAGCGCTACTTTGATAATCAATTTCCCCGTCAAGTCTATCCCTGGTTCATTCATTGTTCTTGTCTTTCTTCTACAGTATCAGTCAACAATCAAACTGAAAAGAAACAGAGACAGTATGAATTTTAAAATAAATACAGATCATCTCAATTAAGTCAGTTTTACATCAGGAAATGACCATGAATAGAGGCAGACAGGAGAGGTCAATTCATAAAACACTTTAAATCCAATCTATACATTTTGAAATTATGGATCTCATATGCAACTTCTGCATAAACGTCAGACTTTCTTACCCTGCACCAATCTACCATACCTCCTCAGTTTATCACATGATTTGGTTAGATTCAGGATAAAACTAGACCTATCACTAAATGTGATTAATACCCATGAAAGACCGCTTTATCAAGTGAAGAAGTTAGTAGTAACCTTGCAAAAAAAACACTAAAATAGAATTATGGTTTTTGTCAAGATAGTTAATATGGTTCTTGTACACTTTCTCTCATTGTGCTTGATCATTGTATGAAGTTGTATTGAATTCCAACCATTAGTTTTCAAGTTTACTTGAGACAAGGAAAAGTAATACAGGGCAATAACTTGTTATTAGTCAAGATGGAGTTATGGTTCCTGTGCACTGCACTTCCTCTCAATGTGATTGACCATTGTATGAAGTTGTATTGAATTCCAAGTTATGCTCCAGACAAGGAAAATGCAACAGACCGACCAACCACCGGGTGACTCCTATATCCCCCCCCTAAACTTGGTTCGGGGGTATAATAAAATCAGTCAATATCATTGATCTTGGCCGTATATTATAATTTGTCAGGAAACAAATGAAAAATTCATTAAAATTATCATAACTTGTTTACTCTTTACAGTACAGGGCTGGAGGATTATGCAAAAAACATGAAGTGTGGAGTTCTTCACTCCACACTTCGCGTGAGCAACTTGGAGACAAATAGCATGACTTCGAGTGAGCTTGGAGTGCCTGAAGTGACTTCACGTGTGGAGAAATATCGCGTCACTTCACGGAGTAAAATCGCGGCACTTCGAGTGATTTTACAAGTAAATGAACGGGTTTACTGGACATAAAAATCAAATATATCATATCCGGTTGAAATTAATGTTTATGAACTTCTACATATGAAACGTTTTTGAGTTGTATGCATATTACATTCAAAGATACTTGCCGACCGACGTACATTTATATAGCGTGTTCAATATATTTATCACCAAAAATAAAACTTACTCATAACATTATTTTGTTCCAAACTATTATTTCTAAAATCCAAAATTATCAGACTATTGTCTATAATTACTTTTTCATGTCTCAAACTGTCAAATATCTCGGTCTGTTTGATGCCACGTGCTTCACTAAGATCAAACAAAACTCACATGTACAATGTGCGTCGGCGTTTGTTCTTTGATCTCGTAACACCTGCAGCTTTATCTCTATGTATAACACAAGTTGAAGTAAAAAAAAATTTCGGCAAAGGATATTCATTAGAATAAATAGTATAAAATTGTCACTGGAAAAACGTTGGCTTTGATAGTTAATGAAACCAAGGTCTTTCAAATAATATTTGAAAGACCTTGATGAAACAATTAATGACAAAAAAAACGGACACGCTGGAACGCTGCGATTTTCTTTAAAACAGAATAGTTTGATTTAAATACAGAACAATTGGGAATGTTAATTGATAAATACTTCGTGCATTCACAACTCAGAGGTGTCACACAGCTTGGACTTGCAAACAAATTCAAAATTGACTGAATTAGTATGACAGGCAATATTTTTCACACCAATCGCGAATGACAATGCTAAGAGACCAATTACATCGGAATTTTTAAACAGAAATAAATATTCTAAATCAACATAAAGGTGATAAATATTTTAGGTTCTGACAAAAAAATAACTCAATGCTTTTTCAAACAAAAAACAATACAACACCTCAACAGTAGCGGCAATTATCAACAAAAAACAACAGCGGCGATGTCTGATTCGACCTTTGTGATTCAATGAATCTAAATTCAATAGCTTGCTTTTACAGGTGTGTTTTTCTAATATTTTAATTAATAAATATTTTCACGCGAAGTCACTTCAAAATACTCGGAGAAACGCGAAGTGACGCGATCAAAATTTTCACTTATAACGGCTGCGAAGTGACTCCATACAATGGAGTCATTTTCGTTTTTCTCCCGATTTACGCGAAGTCACGTTTTTTCTACTCACTCCACACTTCGCGTTTTTTGCATAATCCTCCAGGCCTGTACTATATATTCTGGTCACCAGGCCCTGAAATATCCCTTTTACTACTTAACATTTCACTGATTTTCTAGAACCAGTCTTCTATCCAGCGCCTATTTCAGGCGATAAAACTGCCTCAGTGTACAAATCATATAAAATAGACTGGAAATAGTGCATGAAATATAGTATATTGAAAAAACATAAATTTGATCAAACTAGCAACTACTTGAATAAGGACAAGAAGGCAACCATGAATAACTAACGGTCTTTCGGATGAGACTTTAAAACAGAGGTCCAATGTATTGGAACTGTACTTAGAGAACCAGGGATGTCTCTGGAAGGGGACACACCCTGTATCTTGCACTATCCCTGAAACCTAAATTAATTAAAACTCTTTGAGGGGCGTTGGTCTTATTGCCTGCTGCACAGTAAATGGGCCAAAAGTAATAGCATCAATGTCAAAAAATAAAGTTTAATATTTCAGATTTATTTTGCTCTCCTAAATAAGATACATGTGTCTCAGTTGGATTCTGGTGAAGAAAAGATAACTTTTGACCATTTTATTTTTTATTTATGGTTTTCAATTGACTGTGATGTAGGGGACGGACGTTACATCTTGATATAAAAATCTTTGTTTTAAAGTTGTTTACTGTCATAGATGCATCAAAACTTTTTGTGTATGGAAATAACAAATCTGCTAGAAAATAGCCAGAAATTTTTCAGATCTTAATATTTTTCACTTTTTACACATGTCTGCATTTAAAGGAAAAAAAAAAAGAGGGAAAAGTTGTTTTTCAGTTGAAGAGTGTTCAGTAGGTGTACCTAGATTAAATCACAATTTAGATAAAAAAATGGTACCAAATTAAGCATAGCATTTCATCTTTAAGCCAGTTTTCTTCAAGTAAGTTTTAAAATATGCATTATCAAACCCTATTCTGGGGACGGATGTTACGTTTAAAGGGGACGGATGTTACCTGCATCATGTATAAGGATTCTTTTCTTTTGTAACATCCTAAAAAGAAAAACCATACTTTTTTTAACAATTACTCAGCATAATTAATGTAAAATATACAATTGTAAAAAAATGCTTGATTTTATGTAAAAAAACAAGAAAATTTGAATTTCATTTGTAAATGTTTATTTGCTAAGCTCACACTTTGTTTTCACTGCTCTTTGGTTGTCATAGCATCATTTACTGTTCAGATTGTATGTGTTGTAAAAGGCTTTATTTTCATAATTAGTCAGTTACATGCTAAATCTGAAACATAGAAAATATGCACAGATGAGTAAGGGAAATGGGGACGGATGTTACGCTGTCGGTGTGAGACTACACTGCATTTTATTGAAAAATATGTAGCTATTTTTCCAGTTTTTCAACTTAAAAAAGCCTGATTTTGTTATTTATAATTAAGAAACTTGTAAAAAGCAGTAGATAACAAAATATTAAGTGCCTGTTAGAAAGTAATGCTATGAAAATGACTGGTGATAGTGGGAGGAGTAAATGTTTGAATCCTGTGTTTGACATTTTTGTAGCTTTTACTGCTGACAAAAATGTCCCATTTGTAATGTTCATTGATTCTCTTCCAACTTTTTTGTCTAATTCTATTAAAATTTGATTTATCTTCTAAAACATTACAGATCACACTTTTTTTTTCAAACAGTAATCTTGTTACAGTAGCCAGTAATTTATTTTTGCCATACAAAAGAGAAAAATATCTTTTATATTGAAATTTTTAAGGCATTTTTTCATGAATTCTATTTATGAACTTTGTACAATATAATATCAATCAACTCAAGACATTAACGTTCATGTGTAACCTTAGATACAAAAATAGTTTGGCTTTACACTGCGTGTATTGGCCTGTTTGCCAGCAGGCATATAGCACCATAATCCTTTTGTATATTGCACCAAGATAAGCCATATTGGTGCTTTACCTAATTTGCATACTTACATGTCCTGAAGGGGAGTATCTACCCAATATGGGAGTTACTGACAGGAAAAGGTAGTCACTTTTCTTGTATGTTTCATTTTATTAGTATTACACAAAAAAGGGTGGTCCAAGTGTCATAAAATGCAAAGTAGGTTAGGAGCCACTTTGCGAGTTATGATGGGTCATTGTTTTTCAAGGTTGTTATGTAATATTCATTGTTTTACAAGACACTACTTTGGTCATTTAATGATAAAAAGATTACAGTAAGATCTCAAAAGGTAAACTGATAACAGATTATAACAAAGGGATGTTTTTCAACTGATTGACTGGAGTTCTTTTTTCTGTCCTTCTTACCTTGAATTTGCCTGATTAGTGTGCCCTGAAACTGGCAGATAATTATTGTGTAAGGTAATTAAATAGACAGGCAACCACAAATAAACTGTAATTAATGTTAATATTTTGTTATATGGCTTCTCTTGACAAGACTGTTGCACTCAGAGCATCCCAAATATTGTAACATCCGTCCCTCAATGCTGTAACGTCCGTCCCCTAATGAAATGGGGCATTAAAGGTCAACCTTACTATTTACAAATATTTTTCTGCTTTTCAAGCATATTTACATGTAAATTGATAAAAACATACTGTTACTATACTTTTATTTTTAACAAAAAATGATAATATTTAACTTTTTTTGTCCCCTACCAATATTTTTTTTAATTTGTCTAAATAAGCAAAAGCTTGCAAAAATTAATGTTTTTATCTGTTTTTAAAATCACCATTTCAGTTTAATGAACTGTATTCATAAGAAATCATGTTGAAATACAAGTATTATTAGAAAATGATTGTCATTAAAAAATTATGTGGTATTCTAGAGGGGCGGATGTTACAGGGACGGACGTTACACATAACTTAAGCATTTTAATGCTGTATTCACTTGGAACTTACAAAAATTTTATTTTTGTCCTTTTTGAAAATCAGTATGATAAGTATGTTGTAGAAAAGTAAATTTGCGTTCTATTTTGTGATTTTATAAGAAATACTAAGGGGGACGGACTTACACTTTTTTTCGTACAAATTTTTTTTTGCCTTGTATAAAGACTTATGAGCAAATTGGGTATTATGGCATTAAAGCTTAAATGTTTGTTCTGCACATCTTCTCTGAAAAATTTGACAGGAATCAAACTTGTTACTGTCCATTATTTATTTTTAATGCAAGGTTTTGTATATTAGGGGTCATTGAAATTCATCTGCTTCACATGGCATATTGTACTCAATTGCCTAGTTATTTCATTTCTTCTTTAATTAACAAGAATGTACTGTATGAAAGGTTACAAATTTGCTAGATGGTAAAATAAAAAAAATTTGTTCGTTGCATGAGTAACTGTTCTTTTTAAAAGGGTAAATCGATGCTAAAACATTGGTCCTGGCATTTTCATGTAATTGCTTTTAATTTCTGTTCAGCCATGCAACCAAAAAGGTGTCGGGTACTTTGCATATTGTAAGTTAAATGTACTCAAAAGTTTTTGTATTACTTCTATAAATTTCTTTTTCTTCTTAATGGCCCGTTATGGATTATTTTATAATTCTCTGAATTATGAAAATATATAAAGCGCAGCAGGGTCATAAAGTAATAAGAACCTATCTTTGGTGGTGTTAGAAGTTATAATTAAGTGATAAGCAGTACATAAGCAGTGTTCTCTTTCCTTTAGTTTAAGATGTAACATTCAACTTCCCCCACCCACTCTTGTCTTGGTCTGTTAACCGAGTGCACACAATTGTGGGCATACATTTACATTCTCCCAAGAACCTTATGGCAAAGCAAGACTTATAAAATATTTTCTTTAAAATGATTCACCAAAACCATGAGTACTTACAAGAATATGATATAATTATTAAAATAAAATGTTTTTTTTGCTTATTTTGATGTGGCGGCGAAGTCGCTTGTGAGCTTGCAAAAACCAGTCGTCTTATTGACCATGATGATTTTTGTGATGCACTAAAATGCTGACGAATTAGCTGACAAATTTTATTATATGGGATTTTAGGTCTGAATCCTACAAATGTCATCCTCGTACATCAGTGATTTGCCAACCTTTCAGACAAACGTGAAACATGAAATTATGTAACGAGAATGACAAATGTGGACTCTACTGTTTTCTATATAAAATCGCTTAAATACAGCTACTCTTTGTCATGATTCCAAGTCTTTCACAGCTTGCACGGCTATCATTAAGTTGAAGATTTATCTATATACAAAAAAAAAATAAAAAAAAAAAGTTAACCATATAATCATGTTCAACCATTGTAATTTGCTTATTGAGAAAATCCTCTGGGTCAACATGACTGGAACATGTGCTGTAAACGACATATATCTGCGAGTAGACGCGCAAGAATACTCCAAGTCACTCACTCCAGATTTGGTCATAGAAACCTGTAATATGGATTAAAATCACATGTAGTGGGTATTTTTAGCGACTGATCATCAAACAAAAGTCAATCTACCTTGAAGTGGCTTTTAAACATGGAGGAAAATGGCACTATATTTTAACAGGGACTACATTTGAAGAAAATTGCCGACCACTTTGGTAAAGAAGGGATCGACAACAAAACTCTTTTTAGACGCTGACCTTTCGAAACTTCATTAGCTAACATACAATGTAGGCAAAGAAAAATTATTGGAAAATCCTGACAATATATATAAAGAAGGAAAATGCATCCAGTCAGTGTTGGGGGGTCTCATCCAAGAAAAAAGGTAATATATTTGCTCTCATTAACGGACCTTTATAAAATTCACTAAAACAATTCAGTCATTGTATCTATATGAGATGGGGTTTATGTGAACAAAATCATGTTTAATAAAGGAATAAAGAACTTTAATGTCTATATTATGATTGATATATTTTATTTTAACAGTAATATGGATAAAAAACATTTACAATTGCTATAATATGTTTGATATATTTTTTTCTCACTCGTTTTAGATAATATAATTATATCTAGAGAACTACAACAAACATAAGCAATATAAACATAATAAATTACTAACATAATGGAAACAATACTGTAACATAATTTTTCGAGCATAAATTTACAGCTGAGACACACAGTGTGCTACATATTATAAACAAACAAAATAAATGAATTCAACGTCAACATGAGATATGTTAACCGGTGCCTCAATACAGTGTTTGTGATACCAGAGTGAGCATTTGTCACAAAACACTTGATCACCTTAACAGGTAGGCAAATTACAAATACAATAGTTTTCAATTTAAATGATTTTTTTTTATGTTTATTTCGCCGAACCCCAGAGTTTTCTTCGCGGTGGGGAATTTTGTCCTTATTTCGTTTTCTAAACAAGCTGTAAAATGTACTCTTACTTTATTTGAATCAAATATTAAGTCAAATCAAAGTTTCTGTCTAATACAGTATGATGTCGCATTGGCAATACATGAATAGCTAATAACCCAAAATCTACAGAATTGTCTTGCTTTTAAACTAGTGGAACAATAACATTAACACATTTTTCATTTATGACAATTAAATTTTTAGTCCATCTGGTATAATCCTATCATTTGGTATATCATTCCCTAAACTGTCTATTAGATATACTGTACGTTGTTATTGTGTTGAATTAATGTTACCCAATGATCTTTGTGGTTATGGTGAATTTGGCAAAATGAAATTTCTTTTGTTGGATAGAATGAAGTATAAGTCGTCCATACTTTCTTATTGTCGTCAAATTTAGGAATTTTTCTGATAACTGCAAGCCTTCAATTTTATTTCCAAACTTTTTGTTTAATAGTGTATGCACTGCCTCTATACTTTGCGAATTTAGTTTACTGTTTTTATCATTAAAATATTTTTATCTCCATTTGTCGGATGTAAGTTGTTCATCCAAAAGTTGTTTTTGATCTGTCGTCACGGCGGTCGCTTAATTCTATTATTTATGTTGAAAGGTCAGTTAATTTTGGTATTTTTCTCTTGGCGTTTTCGGAGGATGCAAAAGTCAGTTAACGTTTTTTATCGCTGGAAGTTATTTTTGGTGTTTTCAAAATAGATTTTGGCGTTGATGATTCGAATAACGATTTACGTCACTGTATGTTTCTCGCTGATTTACTGTTGGAGTAACGGCTGGCGTATTTGAAGTTTTGATTTTACTTTTTAGAATTGAGTCAGGTGCAGGGTTTATGATCATGGCCTCGTCTATGTTTCATTTTCTGCCATTTTTAGTACCACATTTTTACTGCTTTTTGCCCTACAGTTAAATCTTAATTGCGTTATGTTGAACACTTTTTTTGTCTTCTGGTAAAGCAATGCCAATTGCCATCATTGTTGAAATTATTTGGTAGCAACTGGCTGTAGAAGGGCATGCACATGCTTGTTTTGGAAAGAGCGTCACTGAATATTTTGTTCCGTTTGAGCCTTGAACCATGAATGCATTATTAGAGGCACGAGAACAACGTAATCTTCTTCAATTCCTTTAATTGCTAGGGCTTTTTGGCTATTATTTTTTGCTTTAGGTTTTGACTGTTTATCTGTGACTACACTATTACCGTTATTTTCTACATTGTCCCTAGCTATGTCTTTTAAAATTTCCTTTAATAAGCTCAATTAATTTGTTAGGATGACACACATGTTTGCAAACCGGTGCAAAGGGGATGATATCAACAGATACTACTGAGTACACATATGTTGAAGCCTTTGGAACGATCTGATGAAGTTCTAGTTCGTTGTGATTCTTTCTCATAGTGTTGACCAGTAGACGAGCGTGTATGTATCTGAGCTGCCACACGAGATGGTTTATTCCGACCGCTTGTTCCGGATAAAACAAATTGGAGATCATGGATTACTTCGTAGACTCTCTGAAAATACTAATACTTTTTATCATTATTTTGAGAATGGGGTTTGATAAAGTTCTTTAAAGTTATCCAATAATCAGAAGATGACATATTTTGTGTTTTAAGTTTAACTAGATTTCCATTGAGTTCGGCTTTTGTGCCTCGAAGTAAGTTGATTGTGTTGTTTCTGATTTGTTTGATATATTCCAGTGTTGTGTGATGTTTGTTACCATAGCCCTACTATTAGCACTTTTACGTTTTCTAATTGACTTTCTTGTGTCATTGTGTACATCGATGGCGGATCTTTTTGACGAACTGTTATGATTTACTTGACATTGAACGCTCAGAAAGTGTTAAGATCTGTTTGGTTACATTGAAAACATGAATATCAATGTTATCGCGGAAAAGTGAATCCCAATTAAAAGAACAAACGCCCTTACGGAGTTTATCAAACTCACCATTTTCAAACTCCCAAATTCAAGGTTTGAATGGAGGCTGCGTTTTTGGTACGTGGCATTCCCTGTTTGATATTATTTTTGTTTTTTTTGTTTGTTTGAATGATTTCATTTTACATTTAAGGAAATTAAAGCAGCAAAATATTGGACAATGAAATCTCGTTTCTCGATCTTAAAATGATTCGCAAACATCATTAAGTACAACAAGATTTTACACACAAGACTAGTACTAGATCAAGTAAGGAATTGGAATCTTCAGTAATATGAGTTGGGTTATTAATTATTTGCGTCAGTCCATGTTGGTAACGGATTCTGACTTTTTTATTTGCGGAACTTGGCATGTCAAAGTTAAAATCGCTTATGTGTAATTGCAAATACGGACATTGCATCTTCTGCCGTACTGTTCGGATCTATCCTGCCTCATCTGATCATCATTTAACTTCCTCTTTAAATTGTCATTTTTCTTGCGCCAGGTGATGTATTTCCTGCTTTAACATGTATAGTTTCATTATCTAGGAAAACCGTAGTTTCAAACTCTCCCTTGCAAATCGTATAGTCTTAAAATATCGTTGCATGACAGAAATGTATATTGAATATGATTAGACTGGACCAAGCTTGGAACCGGAGACGACATGGCTAATCGAGCTGATATTCCAGTAAGAAAGTGTTGATATTGTATTATCACCTGTGCTGGGTTCATAGACGTCATAACAACGGGATTTAGTACAGTATTGCTCCTAGATAGAAGGTTTTGACTGTTGGTGTCCTCATATGTTTGAGACTGAATCTGGCACTGGGACTGATTTTCTAGGTAACTCATGTTTGTTGCACACTATGGTGAAGTTTGATTCACACAAAACACTATCATTACCTGCTAAAGTTAAATTACTATTTAGTTCAGCGCACTTCAACTTTTTCTCAAAATTTTCAAATTGTGATGAGATTTTCTTTACAACTTCTTCACAAAAAAGGTCCACTAGATGTCCATTTATCATCTTTTTTTATATAGTAATTATGGCTCTGTCACGTTACGTTGGTTTATTGGCTGCTCGTATGCTTGTATTAAAGTGGGTAAGAAGTCCCAGCAGATTGCGCTTGGAGTCCAGTATAGCCACGTGGCCATGAGAGACTTAAATTATTATTGGTACGCAGAATCTCTAGGATGGATGTGGAAAGTTTGGCCATCTGATTTTTTTTTTCAAAATTCTGCAACATCGGCCTGATTGAATGAAACAAGCGGATGTTCACATAATTTCGAAAAGGTGATTAATTCAAAGCTGGTAATTATAGGTCGGTTTCTTTAACGTATATACTACCAAGCTTCTAGAACATATTGCGGTTAGTAATATCTTAGATCACTTGGATCAATTTAATATTCGGCATGGATTTCGTGCCCGGCAGTAATGCGAAACCTAACTGGTAATTTCCATTCAAGACTTAGCCATATGTCAATACAGCGAAGTCAAGCGGATGTTGCTATCACAGATTTTAGCAAAAGCATTTGATGCAGTTCACCATAGTTGATTTTACTGAAACTAACCCATTATGATGTCAAAGGATCTACAGTTTCTTGGAATAAAGCAGATTTGGGCCATAGAACACATAGTGTGGTGGTAGATGGTGCAACATCCAGCCTAGCTCCTGTTATATCAAGTTCAGTGTTGGGACCGCTCCTATTTCTGCTCTACATTAATGATCTGCCATCCTCTTTTACATCAAATGTTCATCTTTTTGCAGATGACTGTCGTTTACAGGACAATCAGATCTCGGGGAAATTCAATTCAGTTGCAAAAAGACCTTTTCAGTTTATCATCACTGGGAGCAGAAATGGAAGACGTTTTTTAATATATCTAAATGTCACATTATGTATATAACCGGGTCCAAAAACCAACCTACACAGTCACCCTATGTCTGTTGTCAGTCAAGCAACTTAACTTGGTGTAGAAATAACATCATATCTATCGTGGTCCCCGCATGTAAGCAAAATGTCAGGTAAACCCAGGCAGAGTTTGGACTTCTTGAAGCGTAACAACAACTCGTCTAACAGCTGCCTATAACACAATTGTTAGACCAACTTCAGAATACTGTTTTAGTGTTTGGGATCCTTACCACCAAAAAGACATAGATAAACAAAAAGTTAATATCAAACGGTAGGCTGCAAGATTTACTACGAATGCATGCAGCAAAACCCCGGGCTCATTAACAAATATCGTAGATAACTTGAATGGGAACTCTTTACAACTCCGAAGACAATTTAGTAGACTAACTGTATTTTATAATAAGTTTAAAATCAATATCTCACACTTTGAAATAGATAATAAAGACGGCATGTCAGATTCCACCCAGATATTACAGTTGTTTATTACAAATATTCATTTCTCCCCAGACTGTTGTCCAGCGAAACACATCACCATCACTTGTAGTCCCCGCTGAATAAATCTCCGGATTTTAGTCAGATGCTCAAACCATAAAATAAAAAGCTTGCTTTTATCTTGTTTTAACGCTACTAATACCGACCCTTCTGCACAACAATTTATACATGTACATATGCAGTTTGCAATTATAAGGTTCAAGGTGTTAGATTTTGCACCTTTTTTCACACACTGTCAGGCGGTATCAGGTGGACTAAGTACCTTGGGAAACTCGACAACCTTTTACTTTTTAACCCCTCACGCACGCATGGATATAATGTTTCAGTATTGAACGTTAGCTATCATTATAAAAGAATAGAAGAAAGAAGGATAAGCATATTAAAAGCGGAGACATTTAATCTAGAGAAATTTTTAACAAATATTGCAGAAACATGGTAATTTTGTTTTAAAAAAAATATATAGGATTCTATTGGGTGGGGTGCGTTCATCCAACTGCATTTTACTTTTTTTCTCTGTTAAAAAGATTCAATTTCCTCTTATAAGTCAATGTTTGTGTTTGATTACATCATTATTATAAACTAAACTTATTGGAGACTGAATATCGCTTGAACATGTTGCCATGCACACTGTCCTCTTCGTAATCATCTCCTTCAGGAACATGTTATTTCAAGGAAAATCTCAAGATTTGACTGAAAATGTTACTAGAATATGACCAAGTAGAGTACCAGGATTCTTTCGTCCGAGAGCGTAAGTACTGCTCGCCATCACACCGGTACATTCATATCCTGTTTTTAACAAAACTAAAAGCGGGACTAACATAAATACTATTAAGCAAAGAGCATATGATGAAAGTATTTAAATATCAGAAATGTGACAATAATAAATAAGCGTATTCTATTGAAATAGTTGAATCCAAATGAGATACCTCACAAACATACCATTTAACAAATAAAAATTATGTATACTTTCAAATAACATTTCCATCCAAATCTATTTCTTGTCTTTGTGATTACGTATAAACACAAAAATGCGTCAAAATGACATGGCCTTTACATTTACACACTAGTTCGCTTTCACAAGGAGTTCGAATACCTAAAAAGTAAGACCACGTTAACACTTTCCCACTGTCACACATTTATCTTCAGGTGATGATAATCTTTCAGGTACGCAGGCTGCATAATTTCATCAGCGTATACATATTTCCTATGCTTTATTGAACAATAAGGTAGGGATTTGTCCTATTGTCACGTCTGTGCCATTCAAACTCTTGCAACTGTTCAAGAACTGAAAAGAAACTCCGTCTGCATGAACGACTTCATGTCCTTCTATCCCATGATAAGCCGGTTTTCCTCGCACTGCAGTCTGTAAGGTAAATGTTTTTGCCGGTGGTATATACATTCTTGACATCAGAAGTACGTCATGCACTTTTTCTGTTCCATTACAAGCAGCCATAGTCTTTTCACAATATACGATATCTTTAAATTCGTCGTAAATTGTTATTTCTACTTTATATGAAGCTTGTCCGTTGTTGGGGCCAAATATCTGAACGCCATATAAAAAGATAGGAGTTGATACGCGAAATGCTATGGCATCTGGACCATTCGCCTGCCAGTCTTTGTTTACACCTTGAAATCTTATCACCCTTTGCATCGGAGATTTGGTCTCGTACTCTTGGTGGTTTTTGTAAGGTATCAGTTCTCGTGATCGGTCTGGTGACAGAATGTTTGGCAGGTTAAACTGTGTTCGATCTTTTCCAAATGCTTTGTTCACAAGCTTATGGTTCACTTTGTATTCGTGTCGTTTGCTTTTGTTGAACTGAGAAGGTAATTTGTGTGTTTCTCCATGGAAAAATTGGTATAAAACAATCTTTTCTTCCTGACTTAAAATATCTCTGTGAGAAATCTGTTGAGTAAATTCTAGCACATCCATCATAGCAAACCGCACGTGAAATAATAGTTTACCAAGAACTTTTCGTCTGTTCACTTCTGAAGGTTGGATCCTTTTTCGTGAACATTCACCAGTCGCCCACATTAGAATTGCTTCCAAAACGGTAAACTCGTCTGCATTAAGATCATCAGATTTTACAATATCTTCCACACATTGCCGACATAAATATTTGATATTCGATGATCTCAGCACATCAATGGCATTGACGTAAATGAAGTTTAAGCAGCGCGTGTACGCATCTTTCTCAATGTATTTATGCGAAAGTTCGAAAGTGAGACAGACGTTGTCAGAATTCATTTCCGACAATAAGTAAGAGAAGCATGCCGCCTTCAAAGATGAGGGTCCGTACACAGATGAAACTGGTATCAAAGCAGACGCCAAATCCACAGTAAGCTCTATTTCGTCAGTATATAGGTATCTGAAATACAATCATTTTTGGGAACTTTTATCATCATGGTTTAATGAGATTGAAGCTACATGTTATTTATTGAATAGAGCTTAGATATCAGATTTAACGTGTAGCAACATGCAAAGAAGCTAGTCAGTGTCATACTGTATATTCTACACCTCTTGCTCTTAATTCTTTATAATGGAAATAATCCGGATTCCATGACGATGATGCTAAAACTAAGATGACATTATGAACACAATGTTTTTACCGTAATGGTGTTAGAGTGACGTTACTGAAGGAATCAAAATATTACACATATTGGAAAGTGTATCTGACTTAGTATAAAGAGAAAAAGTTCCATAGAACAGATACCTTAGAAGATGTCGGAAAGTATCGGGTTTGACGTCAGGCATGTCGACCATTTTGTGTTCAAGTAATTTTTGGTCACCAAGAAGGTCTTCAAATTTTGCGCTGCGTGAAGTAAGAACGTAACTATGTGCGCTAATAACTTCCTGTGCCTCACCCACGACCAAGGTGACGTCACATCCGATTTCATACGTCAGCATGTATAAATTACACTCAGCAACGGATTTATCATCTTGCCAGGACTCCTGCAAAGATAAAACGAACTAATCACTAGTCGGTTAATGGCTTTGAATGCTGTTCGGTTATTTACCCTGTTCTAGCGTTTTATAGTCCCTTTCCGAAGACACCCTGTTCTAGTGTTTTACAAAGGGGCTTGAGATCGGGATTGTGCTTTTTCCGGCTTTGTTTTGTCTTTACGTTTATTTAAGAACCAAGGTTACGAAATATGAACTTATTTTGAAAGATTTGCGGGTGCTACAGTGGTAAAATATAAAAGTTAATATCCGGGGAAAATAAGATATATTTTGTAAGCTTGGTTCTTAAATAAATGTAAAAAGACAAAACAAAGCCGGAAAAAGCATAATATCGATGTCGAGCTCCTATGGGGTTTTGTAGTCCCTTTCCGAAGTCTTCTTCATAGTTTCCATGCTAGAACCGGATCCACTTACTCCTTAAGTAGTAAACCACTACCAGCTTTGTACAATAATCAAAGGACTGAAAGTGCTGGAGGATCGATTGTCTCTGAACAACACAGTCTGCACACATACATGTGTAAATATCAGGACAACACAGATTGTACACATCACATGTGTAAATATCAGGACACCCTTGCACGAGTAAAGTTATAAACTGGAGACACAACTGTCCACAAATTTTGACCTTTGACCATTTGTGTAAACTTTACTTTTGAGATAGCAACCCATGTGCTTACATTTTGCATTCAGTGACTATGTTCAACTACCCTATGAAGTATTAAGCTGTGAATGGTAACTGAGAAATGGATTTTGACAAAACTGAACTGAAAATTCATAGTTTGAACAACTTTTAATGCCATTCAAAAGTTATGGGATATGCCCATAGGGTTGATTGTATTGTGCCAATTCATTGATTCGGATTTAACGTCGCACTCAACAGCTGAGGTCATATTGCAACCGGTCCAGCTTTCATGGAGGAGGAAGACCCTGGGTGCCAATTCTGGCATTATTTCAGTCATGAGCGGGCACCTGGGTAGAACCTAGATAGCTCCAGACATAAAAGAATTCGACCCAAGTAGGGCACGAACCTACAGCGGTGAGGGACAAGTAAACATCAGTCAATGACCTCAACCACTCGGCAACAGATGCCATTGTTTGATGCCAAGCAATTGTCTGAAGTTTCAAGGCCTTAATGGTTACCGAGAAAGTGAATTTTAAGAAAGTTTAACCAGATTCAAGACGACAGCGCCGACTGACGTCTAGAAGGTTATGACAATGGCTCTTCTGTTTTTCAAAGAAAAGCTAAAAATTGATAAATCAATCTTTTGTTATAAATTGATTCAGTATATGTAGAACAAGTACTTACACCTTACATTAACTATCCCCGTGAGTGGTTCCAAAATACTGCGAATTGCAATATACCGGGTCTATTGCGCACACCTAGTCATTACCAGCCTTTCTACCATACTGTTTTAAATTTTCATAACTTGTATAAAACAACAACTGAATGTTTTAATAGCAGGCTATTATCTTTCATATTTAACATATACTAGACTCTAGTAGTATTTCGTAACAAGTAATAATGATGATGATTATGATGATTATTATGATTATTATGTTCCTATATATAATTAATGTATGTATGAATGTACACACCCAAATTTAGTGTAGCAAAAGAATCGTGGTAAAGTTTAGTTTAAACAATATTTATTCTCGAAAATACATAGTATATATATATACATAGTACAAAGGTGTAGTCTGAAAATAAGCTTTCAAAGAAAACTTATATTAATTCATTTTCCTACTTTGGTAAAGTTTGAAAGTTTTTGTTACAATTTATATTGAGTTAATATTTGTTATTTGTAAATGACAGCATAATCCAGAGAAATGAATTTGATTTTCCACTTTAGATTATTGCATTTGTCTATATTTAAAAATCGTAGTTAAGACATGTAGATCTATGTGATTTCTTACAGTTATTCGTACCCAGGTACGAATCGACTTCGCCGAAATGCGGACATTTTCGTACCATTTTCGTACCATTTTCGAACCACGCATTTACATAAAATACAACAATTACAACGTGTTTAAAGCATAAAAATATGTTGTCATATTTCAAAAAGACATCTACAAGTGCCTCTGTAGAGTTAATTTGCTGATAAGCTTCAGTTTTATACCTTAACGCATGAAGGCACATTTTTGACTAGTTTTTTCGGAAAATCTTTAGAGACACTAAATGACAACTAGTCAGGCCGAGCACTTTTGATGATAGAGGCGTTGGCAAGTTACAAAAAATCGTTGTTTTTTATGTTGAATTCCGAGTTTTGTAATTTAAAATTCAAGAGTACCTAGTGGTTCGATGACGTATAACGATGTTCCGATAGTTTATGATCACAAACACAACATCGGATATAAGACACATTATTCGGCCTGACTAGGTGTCTTTTAGTGTCTCCGGTCTGAGCAAGAAAACTTTTCTGATCAAAACCGCGTAGGAAACTAGTTCTATATACAGAACAGATCCCAGATAGCAGAGGGCTGTTGGACCAATGTCAATAAATTGTAAAAGGTATATCGGTATCGGGCCAATGTTGACCCAACTGTTATATATCTATGATGATATCTAGATTTTGGCCCAACTGTGGCCCAACAAGTCATTTCCTCTTAATAATCAGCGTCATCCCAAATTGGTCCAACTTAACTTTTTCACGGGAATAAATATGGTATTGGGCCAACAGAGGCCCAGAACTGCGTGCTTTTAGTTAAATGCATTTGAATATGGATTGATATTAACTTTCATATTTCAAAGCAAATTTTTCATGAAACATAATTTACTAGCGCTCTATTGATAATTATTAGATCAGTCATTATTGTTATTATTGTTTTTGTGCCGCAGTTATACGATAAAATACAAATACATTTTATAGTTAGAGAACAAAAGTTATTACAAATGATCCGCAAAATACGTTGTAAAAGACCAAACAACAAAATGAACTCTTCCTGATGATGATGATGATCATCATCAACAACTTCATCTCTTAAACATTAGAAAGCATACATTTTAGGTGGTACTGAGCCAGAAAATGGGGTCTTGAACCTGAGCAGCAATGATTTAATATCATAGTGTCATGCCAGAGAGGTCCATAGTGGAAAAAATATTGTAAAAAAAAAACACAAAGTCTAGAAGAATCTCTATACATTTGTAAAACACTCGGATATAACTTCTGCCTAAAACCTAAACATTTCTGCATTTTCTCTAAAATCTAAGATAAAATCAGTGACTGACCTATACTTAACCTTTGCTTGACCTGAGGTTATATCATTTTTCTTGAAATCTCTCAAGATTTCTAAAGGATCTTATCGAACAGCAGAGGCGTCAGACCTCAGAAGTGTGCAGTAAGGTTACATTAAAAACATGTAAGTACCCTTTTTCGTAATGTGTAAATAGTAAAAATCATACGATGGAAAAATGTACAAATAATGGCAGTGAAATAATACCTATATGTATCACTGCTACTGGGTACTTAAAAGTAAATATTAATAACTGCAAGAAATACCACGTGGTTGATCACATGATGTTAAGATGGCCGACATTCAAACTTCCAATACCATGATAATGAGCTGTCTGTGTGGTTACTTAAACAGGAACAGAATAATGGAATAGCTTAAACAGGTTTTTAATTATTTCTAATATTTACATGCTAACAATTAAATGTTAGCCCTGCATTTTGTGCTCTTGTTTATGCTTATTCGTAGAAAATAAATCGAACTGTTTCTGGACCTTAATTAAGGACATTAAAAATTTAAAATAAACACAAATTGAAGACCAAAATTTTATTTCAGATGAGTCAGAGTTTGAAACCAACGCAACAAATGATGTATTGAAAAGGTTTAAAGGTTGAATGGTTGCGTTATGCTAAAGACAAAGACGGTGGCAGGGGTTTGACTTTGATTTGATTTCTGTCAAAATGTTAAACAAATAAATGTTGAAGGTATCTTTCTATTTTTCTTTTCCCCTTGAATAAAATTTCCTAGACGACTGTAAATTGTGATCACCTGTTGTCTGTTTTGCTTTTTTCAACTGTAATTTAGTTTGATTGCCGTTCTTTAACCTTACGCAAATTCTGGACAAGCCTATTACCAGTTTAATTAAGCAGTAACGGGCCTTGATCGTTGCACATGCTTTTGAATGTGAAAACTGTCCTACTTTTCTCGAGGTAGGAGAAAAATTGCCATAGAAATAACTTACGCCTGCAAAAACATTGACGCATGAGGCGCAGGTGTGTTAACAGAAGTAGAAATTTAGCCAAATGGTTGGGTCGTGTTGGTCTAGTAATATATCGTTGGTCCTTTCTTTTAGATGTCGATGTTGGTTTGATGTTGGCCCAACAGATGCTCAAATAACGCTGTTGGATCAATGTTGGCCCAACTATACATATATAAAATAATGGTGTTGGGCCAACAACACCCAACGGTTGGACCAACGTTGCCCGATACACGCCCACACGGACCAAGTGGCATCAGTCGTTGGGCCAACGCGTAAGCTGGGCCACTGGCCCTATCTGGGATACCTCGTTGATTTTTAGTAATTTTTAATGTTTTACATTTATTCATCAATATATCATAATGAAAACAGAATACAAGGTAATGCATTACAATTCTTTTTTATTTCATTGAATATATAGAACTAATTTTCGGTCGTATTCGACAAAAAATTATGTTAAGAGTTCGGCCGTAAGGATCTGAAATACTCTGTTAACTTTGGACACGATTGAATAAATACAATCGATCCAAAAAGCAAATCACTTGCATATAAGCAACATGTCTGTCTACGCATGAACAGCTGCCATTATTACAGGTTACTGTTGAAAAAGTGGTAGGCATAATGGCTAACATAATGTTCAGAGTTGTGTTCATGGATTTCCCCAAAAAATACGGGACCACCAGGCAAACGTATAACATGATCCCTTCGTGTAATTCAGGAGTCCCACAAAGTTAAGAACAACAGAAATCCGCATTTCATATGTAGATAATCCTAATAAATGGCTCAAGCATTTTAAAGAAAGACATATTTGGTATTTGAAAATACTATTTGGTCGGGGACCACTAAACTGCCACGAAAATGGGGGTGGTGTCATTCAGCTCAAAATTACTGGCATAAAGTATTGGATCAAATGTATAAATTTTGTTATGTGGGACTAGGATGATTCTACAAAATAAAGTGTATCTCAGCAGTCGGTGAGATTTTGGGCAATCGCACCGGCAGAAAACCTTATAATGTAAGTCTATGGAAATGTATTTATGCTACTTAAATACCTGTATATAAAATTATTAATTTCACTCGTGAACACCAAAAGTAGTTATTTTCAATCGTGGCTACGGCACTCGTGAAAATATCACTTTTGGTGCCAACTCGGTGAAATTATATCGTGATCTTACATCGAAACCAACAATTTTCTCACCTATGAAAAACATATTTCCGCGCATTTACCCATGTGAGATATAGAGGATAATTGTTGGTTTCGGTGTAAGATCACGTTATAATTTCACCGAATGGGCACCAAAATTGATATTTTCAGGAGTGGCGCAGCCACGAGTGAAAATAACAACTTTTTGTGTTCACGAGTGAAATTAACGTGATAGTACACAGATACCAACAATTTTCTGTTTATTTTATGGTTAAAACTCTAATTTTATTGAGTTTGTTCCTATGAAATATTAAAATCGCGGGAAACGTCATCAAAAAACATAACGACGTCATCGTCGCATGGTTTCCAGCATTAATCACGCTCGATATACTTTTTGACGTAAATCCGGGTTAAACATTGCAAAAACAGTGAAAAATAAAAATGGTAATCCACTGTTTCAAAACTGTGGAATATCACTTTTATTTCATTGAGAAAACTCTATAATTCACTGGAAAACATAAAATAAAAACTTATCTCGCATCGCTTATCTCGCATCGCCTCCGGACTATTTTTACGTTAATTGTATGCAGACATAAAAATCGAAAAATGACTGTAAAATTGTTATTTTTGAAATAAACATAGGGTTGTTGGTATTCATTTTCTTAGTTAGATCATTTTCTATCCATCTATAGCAGTTTTGAAGTAAAATTCGAGAAAAAGTTGATTTTCATTTTTTCACCCCCATCCTGTCCTTACTTGTGTGAAAATGCGATTTAAACGGTGAGAAAATAAATCTACCATGTCCATTGAGTTGTGGATAAGGAAATCCCACCCTCGGGTTGAGATCGTTTTTGGACGTATCTCAACCCTCGGGTGGGATTTCCTTATCCACAATTACTCATGAACATGTTAGATTCACTTTATCCTCTATATAATTCACTGGAAAACATAAAATAAAATATGCAATTCGACCATTTTGAACAGTAATATAAAAATTTAATTATAGCAGTTCTAGCACCTTACCTGTGAAATGCAGCCAAAGTTACCTTTAGAAGACAAAGTCAGAAATGTTGCTTTCATCTAAATAATCTTTTGTTTTGTGCAAAAATTAACGAAAACTATGTTTGTGTACATACTACTCGCCTCGGCATAACACCATCAACTGCGAAGGAGAATAAATACCAAGCAAGTTGATATTGCCTTAGTTACCGGGTCACAAACAAAACAACATCTAACATATGTTACCGTACACGTAGGGAATGCATTAGCATTTTTGTTGTTATATCAATAATTGATTACATGAAATGCGTTTTAAATAATGCATTTGTATTGTTTATCCAATGCGGCTACAATGTTTCTCTCGTGATGGTTAAGTTTCGTACTGTCACAATATACGTTTTGTATGTGTAGAAAAGATTAAACGGATTGTATTACTTGTCTTTGTATATTCAAATACTGGCGGGTATACTGAAGTGCAGTTTCATGTTATGCCAATCCGACAAGCACCGTGCACCGCTTTGCTACTGCTATCCGGCGGCGAAGTGTTTATTACCGTATATTATTTAAAGCATACGATAGGTAGGGAAGAATAATACACGCAAAACAAAAATACAACACAAAACAAGATTCCGATTCGGAAGACAAAAGTCAAACAAGATGAAATAATCGTACCATCGATGTCGTTTCCTTATTTCAACATATTCATGATCCTAAACGGTACTATTGCTCCCACGGACAGCAATGAAACACATCAAAACAACCACCATTATGACAACTAAAAGGCAGCAGCAATGAACCACATCACAACAATCAGCATTATGACAACTAAAAGGCAATTGTGACGCATGGGTTGATAGGTATGCAGCAATTAGTTCATCACCGCTCTTATTAAAAGACTTTTACTTCCAGCATGCTATTACTTCAGTTCATTTGGGAATTATCTTAATGAATGTTGAATTCAGAAGTCAATACAAAATTCATAGCGTAAAAGGACATGGCAGTTGTATCACAATTTTAATCTTGTTTCTATAGAATACGTAAAAGTTTAAGTCTTCACTTGTATTCCCTATTCTCCAAGAGCTACTCTGAAATCGTTACATTCCGCTAAGCAGCGTTTAGAACACGGCAAGGAAAAAACCATACAAAAACACTTTAATATACCATGAACATTAACTCGTAGTTAAGTGCATGATCATTGTATGACGGAGGAACCAGAATGAACAACACTGAATAACCTACTAACATCATAAAAAACATTTCAAATTAAGGTGTTTTTGACTTTAAACATGTTTCATCGGTCGAATTCGTGTCTGCGAATATTGTGTTTTCACACATCCAATGAAAAGAGAAAATCATTAAAACACATTACAATTAATAAAATCAACGACTTAAAACACGTCTTATTCGACGACTTTCAGGGGAAGACCTCCCTGTCTTACTTTAAAAAAGACATCTTTCGTGCGGATGGACAAAATGTCCCCGCTTTTACGACATCAATTTGACAAATTATTTTAGCTAAACGTTACTGAATAAACAGAATTACATAATAATGCTAGAAGACTTTGAAACAAGGTGCAAATGTGAAAGAAAACATAGAGGATAGGATTGATCTGAACTTTAATATCGTCCGTTTGCATTGCATCTGCCTGTAAAAGATGCGTGATAGTAGGTTTATTAACAATTTATCATCCGCACAAATCTCCTCTGGCGTACCCAATCCATCTGAATCAGTATACGTCATCTTTATTACATTTTTATTATTTACATTTCTGATGTAAAAGCAGTTGCACTGCATGTCATTGTTCGGGTTAATTTTACAGCCCACATATATTTCATACATCGATGCAATTCGACAAGGTGCGACTTTTTTCTGAATGATTAATAAAGCGATAATCTTGAAGATAATTAAAGTGCTATTCAATGCCAATAAATCAATCTCCCCAGTAGTTTTCTAGGGCAAGCAATGAACTCTCGTGTTTATGATCAGTCGATGTTTGGGAAATAGATTTCACATTTGAGTGATATACCGGTTAGTATATCACTGTGTGGAGTGTAGATGCGTAGTAATCTAATCACGAAGGCCGAAGGCCTGAGTGATTAATTACGAAGCATCTAAACGACACACAGTGATATACTAACCGGTATATCACTCAAAAGTAAAATCTATTTCCATTCTAACACGTTAATTTAAACAAAACAAAAATGTTCGAAGGGATACTATTTGATGCGCTTACACGAAGTCGCTGCCTTGAACTTGTAGTTTTCCGTGCATTTCTTGCATTTCATGAAAATTTCGCTGTCCTTTTTACTCCTCAAATAAAACGCTATTCGTCTCATTTTTGTTGTTGCTGATATTGCTGGCTATACCGGAAGTGTAGAAAATTTTACTAAGATTTGTTTTACATCACGCGAATTCATTCAAAACTATACAAATCCAAGCGTATTAGCGCATGCACACTCGTAGATGTTGTGTGAAAATTACGCGGGAGGGAATTTCAGCATTCGAAAATAGTTCCGGACGCCTAGTGTGATTTACTTGGTAGGTATATCACGCTCAAATCCTTCTTTGTCAATATAGGAAAAATTTTCAGTAGTGTAAGAAAAATAAATATAGACCGCCGCCGTCGACAACTTCCCCACGAACGATGTTTAGGTATATACTTAAATATCCTCCTGTTGAAATGGCCGAAATACGGTTGACAATACAAACATTGCATGAAATGACAGGTTCAGGCAGACTTTTCATGCTGAATAGATTCCAAGGATCGTGATAATTGCAGTTGGCAATCCCGTAAATGACGTCAGAACAAACTACGTGACAGTCCTTATGTATAAGGTCAAACTCCTATTTAAAGCTCTAAACTAAGACAAAATATCATCCTAGACCATATATCTAAAAGCTTACTGCACAAAACATATTCATCTCCGGAGATAAACTGATCTTACACGTCCAACAACCAGGTCAATAAAAGCTAGGCTTACATTTGCAAACCAAAAAAAGGGCTAGAAATGGATTTAATAGTGTGTATTACAGCTTTTTTCGTAGTAGAATATCACTTCTTTGATTTCATTTGCTTTTTTTTTTCTATCGAGTTGAATAATTAATAAATTTTTGCGAAACTAGAGAATTTTTCCATTTAGTTTTGAATGCAGTAACAGGATGGATATCAGCCTCACTGATATATACATGTATAAAAATGTAGACACATTGAGGTATCTAATCTTATTTAATTCACTGTTCGGCAGTCACATGTATGCACATCATTTTATTAATTCTAAGTGCCTTGCTGTCAATAGTGCTAATTTTAGTTCTGACAATTTCTTTTCAAAATATAATTTTAAGCATTGTAAAAGGAACTGAAAATAAGCAGCACAACATTCACAAAATTCAAAAAGTATATCTTATAAAAAATCGAATATGCTTATCATAGAGGCTGAAATAATTAAAATGCACAAATTAAATGAATATATATCATCATCTTGAATTACATGCCGATGGGTGAGTGCATGAATGCTGTATCTCATAAACAATCAAGAATGAGATAAAACATTCATGCGCTAAGCCCATGATGCATGCGCATGTATTATAACACTGCTTAACCCTCTAAAACCAAACCAATTTCAAAATTTTTAAAAAAATTTATTTTTTTTTTTTAAAAAAAAAAAAAAAAAAAAAAAAAAAAAAAAAAAAAAAAAAAAATTATAATTTTTTTAAAAAAAAAAAATATAAATATAAAAAAAAAAAAAAAAAAAAAAAAAAAAAAAAAAAAAAAAAAAAAAAAAAAAAAAAAAAAAAAAAAAAAAAAAAAAAAAAAAAAAAAAAAAAAAAAAAAAAAAAAAAAAAAAAAAAAAAAAAAAAAAAAAAAAAAAAAAAAAAAAAAAAAAAAAAAAAAAAAAAAAAAAAAAAAAAAAAAAAAAAAACCACCACACCCCCCACAAAAAAAAAAAAAAAAAAAAAAAAAAAAAAAAAAAAAAAAAAAAAAAAAAAAAAAAAAAAAAAAAAAAAAAAAAAAAAAAAAAAAAAAAAAAAAAAAAAAAAAAAAAAAAAAAAAAAAAAAAAACCCCCCCCCCCCCCCCCACCCAAAAAAAAAAAAAAAAAAAAAAAAAAAAAAAAAAAAAAAAAAAAAAAAAAAAAAAAAAAAAAAAAAAAAAAAAAAAAAAAAAAAAAAAAAAAAAAAAAAAAAAAAAAAAAAAAAAAAAAAAAAAAAAAAAAAAAAAAAAAAAAAAAAAAAAAAAAAAAAAAAAAAAAAAAAAAAAAAAAAAAAAAAAAAAAAAAAAAAAAAAAAAAAAAAAAAAAAAAAAAAAAAAAAAAAAACCCCCAAAAAAAAAAAAAAAAAAAAAAAAAAAAAAAAAAAAAAAAAAAAAAAAAAAAAAAAAAAAAAAAAAAAAAAAAAAAAAAAAAAAAAAAAAAAAAAAAAAAAAAAAAAAAAAAAAAAAAAAAAAAAAAAAAAAAAAAAAAAAAAAAAAAAAAAAAAAAAAAAAAAAAAAAAAAAAAAAAAAAAAAAAAAAAAAAAAAAAAAAAAAAAAAAAAAAAAAAAAAAAAAAAAAAAAAAAAAAAAAAAAAAAAAAAAAAAAAAAAAAAAAAAAAAAAAAAAAAAAAAAAAAAAAAAAAAAAAAAAAAAAAAAAAAAAAAAAAAAAAAAAAAAAAAAAAAAAAAAAAAAAAAAAAAAAAAAAAAAAAAAAAAAAAAAAAAAAAAAAAAAAAAAAAAAAAAAAAAAAAAAAAAAAAAAAAAAAAAAAAAAAAAAAAAAAAAAAAAAAAAAAAAAAAAAAAAAAAAAAAAAAAAAAAAAAAAAAAAAAAAAAAAAAAAAAAAAAAAAAAAAAAAAAAAAAAAAAAAAAAAAAAAAAAAAAAAAAAAAAAAAAAAAAACAAAAAATAGCATTTGATGGCAGGGTGTCAGTAAATGATTGAAAATGAAGACTAAATTTTCTTACCCCAACGCTAAGCTGACCATTCCATTCAGGTTCAACATTCGTCTGGTTTGGATTCCTGTATGATTCATCCTGAGTCTCGTCGAAACTGCCATATCGTTTATTCGAGTTTAACGGTACTTTAGCTTGTTTTTCGCGTTTAGATATGTATCGACTATTCGAATTCAGTGGCAAGTTATCGCCGTCATTTCGAGCAAAAATTGGTCTCGCTGGACTGACAGGGTGTTCATCAGCGTCTTCAGGTATATAATCATTTACGGGTGATTCAGCATCTTCCTCGGGCTGAATTTTTTCCTGTACCGCGTTTAACGGTATTCCCGCTGCTTCCCGGCTCTGTTTAAGCGCTTGTAACAGAGACACACCAGGTCCATTGCGGTTTCTTCTTCGCTTGAACCTTGCGACAGCTCTTGTTACAATTTCGTTTTCCCCATCCATTGATTTGTCTGTAATAGAAACAGTGAACACACATTATGATGTTTTATCTAAATTAGTTCTAAGTTTAGGGACTCAAAATATTCTTGATTAGTCACTTTCAGAATTGATTATTTTCGACTCCTTATTTTGCAAGGAACTTAATATACAGACGAAATTATTTTTTTCAGTACCAACATAAAAAGACACTAGAAAACAGGCTCATTTACTATTTTTACCCGTCTCACAAAAAACACAAAAGGTGATTGAAACGTTGTGATTTCAACCCTTTAAAGAAAACAGTGTCTTAGTCATAAAACATACAATGTCTGTTATATTTATCCATTTTTGTTCAGATGTCTGTAAAGAATAAATAAAAAATAAAGTTAACTTTCGTCTACAATACATAGCAATGCAATCCCTGAATTGATTATAGATAAAGAAGGACATGTACTTAAGTGTAATATTTAACAAATTTTAAATCCGTTCTAGCACTATTTACTGTGAAAGTAACATTAAAATCAAAACTTCGAAAATACCAAAACAAACCGTAAAATCGCAAGTCTCAAGTCTAGATGCTGAATGAACTTTGTTGAATTTGAACTTAGATTACATTTCGAAATGACTCTACTGTATTTTTGCCAAGTAAGATTCACGTAATGAATGTACTAAATATTTGAAACATGTTTAACTTAGAACATAACGTATGCTTACAGTAGTTAGTTATAATTAAAATAAACTTTACATTTTTTAAATATTTTCTATATTTAGTGAAACATGTTCAACTTTTGGTGATAAAAAGTAACGGTGAGTGTGTAAATACACGTTAAATGCATTCCCCACTTAGCTTACCTTACAGAAACAATCTCCTTACATTATGAAAACAATCTATCAATAATTTGTTCAAAACTTATTCCGAACAAAGCTATTCTGTCTTTTCACTGTTGTGAACATGTACATACACGTATCTTTGCCACTGCGAAAAGTAGGGATCATTTGTACCCCGAGTCAGATATATTGATTACTTAGAGTAGGATCCTTAAGCAAATTCTGATAGAGACTTGTTTGATAAATACTCCCTTTTTATTCCTTTGTCAATAATATTATAAAATTTAACGATTTAGTACTGGAATATATATAAAAGAAACCATTTTACGCTGATAACCAACGATATCATTCTCAACTAATTTGACTTTATTGATGATTAAAGAGTAAGTAACTCACAATAGTTGAATTAACTAACCCCTTTAATTTCTATATATTTTTCTAAGGGCCATAATCTTGATTTGGAAAGCGAAACTGTAAACCTTTTGAAGGGCTGTAGTTCTTCACAAAGCTATCACATCTTAACCTTTTTAAAACGTAATTTCTTTAATGATTGTCTGGGCTTGATCTGGAAATATATGCATTTGTCATTGTCAAACCAATTTTAATGTATTACTTGCTCGAGTGATTAAAAAAATCTAATAACAAGTCCACAAAGGAATATTATTTCATGATAAAAGGTTGTACCCAATCTGCTACGAATGCGTGCTGTCCTTATGGTCGCAGACAAGCAAGTTGACTGATAGCAGCACAGGTTTTCAAGAGCCGCATATTGCATCTGCGTATCACATTGCTTACAGTGACATCTCCTGAAATCAACTCATAAACAATTCAGATGTTATTGATGGAATGAATTACAAGACCGTAAAAAAATCAAAAGCTCTTGAGTATTCAATTACAGTTTTACTACATGAAATAGTTAATTTCATAACATACACGTATTCAACTGGAATGATAGCGAGAACAGATAATGTAATTGGTAATCATTCAATCTGTCTCATCGGGTTTTAAGATCAGCAGGAAAGAGGTTTTGTTTATCTTAATGAAGCAGTTTCGCACCATGGAATACAAATTGTGTTGATTGTCTACGAGAAAAGGGACCTTACATGTATCAAATGGTTACATTTCCCAAAACTAGGGAGAGTGTTACAGGAGAGTTGTATATGTGAATATGAAATTATTGTATATATGACAAATAATGCAAAAACAATGGTAAACTCATCAAATACCAACAACTAAATTTACACATAGAGCAATGAGTCCCTCCACTACAAAAAGCAGCCACAGACAAGACAAAATACTGTGTCATCAAGCTGTAGCATCAAGTATATAAAATACTATAGTATGTACAACAGCCATGAACACCACAGACGCGCAATATTTCTTCTACACTACGGTTTCCAAACAAGAAAAACTCTGATACTAAGTATCACAGCGGGCCCACAAACAAAACTGACATGTAAATATTTTGGAAATTGGTGATGGTTGATGTTGAGGCATGACCTCAAAGAATTCAAGGAGACTAAGCTTAATCTATACTTTAAGCAAATACCTTCACGGAGTTGATCTGATATCAAGTTTGATATGTTGAAACACACTTCTGCGACCTGCCATGAAACATATGATAAAGCAATTGTTTAAGTTCTAAGTCATTCAGCCAGCTTCGGTGTAAGATATACATGCCAGTGGATGGCACCAGAACACATCAAAACCTCGATCTTTGAATTTTATTTGCTTTGATCATTCATAAAACATTGACCTAAATCAACAAGTTATCTCCAGTGCCTATACATGAGGATAACATAGGATAGTTTTTATAGGCATTTTTATGGTAATTCAGTCCAGCTATGAATAATTCTGTTTGTCATGCAATGTGTTTGTACGTTGTTAACGTCGCATGACTGCTGTTTTCAAGGGAGAATAACTAATGATATTTTTAATAAGTTAAATGTCAAAGATCCCAAAAGCCAGACAAATCATCTGTTATATTTAATTGATGTGGTTTGTCACAGTATCTATCAAAAGAATTATTTGAAACACGTACTCACATATTTATGAAAAACTTAATCGATATCGTCCTAAAAATATCCATACATCTCTATGGAACGCCTTTACTGTCTTATTAAAATGGGCTGCGTATAATACAAAACAACATAATAAGACAGTAAATGCGTTCCATATATCTCTGTATATCTGCTCTGTATGTACTCAGGACTCTGAATAAATAATAGTTGACGTGTATGTGCACGTTCAATATATAGCACCTGATGTTCAATATAACTGAAGCATATTTTGATCCAGTAAATACAGAAGACAAAAATGCATACGATAAAGTTTAATTTGCTTCTGATAGCATCAACACTTTCATATTATGTTTTCGGGGGAGGGGGTCACTTGTTTTACATAGGCTTGTATAGGAACACTTCTTCTCAAAAAGCACAAATACTTCAGATATTTAGTATGTAGCATTGCCTAGTGGACCATTACCATCTTAGTTGAAATCATGCCGCCCCCTGACCTGAAAGATTGCAGACTTATATTGGAATTTTTGTTAAAAAAATTCTTGTCCAAAACCACAAGGCTATAGCTTAGATATTTGGTATGTAACATTGTCCAACACCAAATTTTTTCAAATTATGATATTGAAGTCAAAATTGGGTTGCTTGTCTGAATTATATATATAGTTGTAAGAAAAACATTAAAATCGTTTGATCGTAACAAGTAGGTGACTTCTATTGATAAAACAGTGACTGGGTCAAAGGTCAATGTCAGATCTATCATGTTCAATAACTGGAAAACCATTAGGCGTATGGTTTTCAAACTATATGTATGAAGTCTGGAAATAAATCTGAAAGCAAATGCATTTAATGGTTCCATATCTATAACATGACCATGGGTGGTACCAGGACTGCAAACCTTTGTTTGTGCTTTGGTTAAAACTACTGGTTGACTCATATTAGCTTTTGATGTCGTAAGTCAAAGCTCCTCAACGAAACGAGTCTCTGAAAGATAAACATTGAATGGACGCTTACGATGACCATGCGTAGACCGTGTAAGTGTTTAGGTCAAATGACAACCTTATGGAGACAGTTTGGTGTCAAGACAAAGACAGTCTGAGACATAGGAACTACATGCACAATGTAGAGATTATGACGATGACAATTAAACGAACGTTATTTATGTTGACGATAAAGGGCATGGTAACTTTATTATTGTTACATGTTTTAAATAAAAAACTGTTTGGTATTCTATAAGTACCATAATATACATTAAGCGGTGAAGGTAGGTTGCTAAAACACCAGTAGCTCAGTAGGTTAAGTAAATAATAGTTAAAGTAACTGTTAAATAATCCCAATTAATATCGAAGTTAAACTTTAACAAGATTCATTGTTTCCTAAAATGATAAATGCATATTATTGACTTTAATGTCAAAAGTTATAATTTCCCTGCATAATAACAATGTCATTGAGAGCCCCACGGCATTGAAGTTAGTAGAATTACAAGCACTAAATCTATTGTATGAATGTCATCAAGGGGAATACGTACTTTTAGAAATATCATTTGTTGCATATCATTTTCTTGTTTCAAAATTAGCGTCACATTAGCTCTTAGAATTTACAGCTATACTTGAAAGTCGTATCAGTTATGCAACTTGAGTAATCATCCTTGTTTCTTTAGAAATATCATACAAAGTTTATGGGTACATTGTACTTGTAGTAAAACAGAATCATAAAAGTCCTGAGTTATTGATTCAAAAGCGGGTATTCATCTACAGTGACAGCTGTATACGAAAAAATAGAATATGTAAGCAACGATCATGATTTTAAAACATATGTTGCACAAGTCTATATATTGATCCCCTGTTTACGTTTTCATGAGAACAGAATCAGACATTTCAATATTGTGGCATTAAACATATACCTGTTGTTTCTAGACCTTATTTAGATGCAATGCTGAACGAGATAATTACTTAATGGACGTGTTTTATAATGGAGGATAGTTCCTCAGAAAGCAGTATTGAAATCATTGTGAGAGGTTGCAGAAATCGGCTAACTTTGTCAACAGACAATCTTAAACTAGCAACTGCTTTAATTTACTTAGTTCTGATACTCCATGTAATTGGATTTGCTTTACCAAACTGGTATAAAATTGATTTGCATCAGACTACTATTGGCAATAAAACTATCGAAAATGAGATATATTTTGTTGGACTGTGGAGGGATTGCTTATGTGAAAATGAAATGGACTCTAATGAGTGTAAATGTGCCTCAAAATATGGATTTACAGGTAGTTTTGGCATGATTATAGTACACATAATTGATAAAAACTAATACAGTAAACTCCGTATATAACGACTCCGGCTATAGCGAAAATCCGGATATAAGGAACAATTTTTCTCGGCCCGAACTTTTTACTAAATGTACATGTATATTTAAATTATGAAAATGATATACGGATATAACAAACTCTGGATATAAGGAACAAATTTAAATGGTCCAAAGGAGTTCATTATAAACGGAGTTTACTGTATGTCATTAGCAATAATAAGGAAGAAAATGTAGCAAACAACATAAACTAAACATAATATACTGTAACACAGATAGGGAAATTTAACAAACATCGATTGTCAAAACTGATTTAAACAAAATAAAGTAGTATCGCGAAGACATCAATAAATTAACATCGAATATACTTGCAATCACAATGATAAACAATTATAGAAAAAGCAATGTAATTAAACACATTCATATTGACCAATCACATCAAATATGTCTATAACTTGTAGAAAGGTAACAACAGTTACAGACGACATCATAAACATAAACAAGAAAACTGTGATACAAAAGTATCTCAGCGGACATTTGAACAGTGTCTAAACTTAGTGGGTTATTGCCAAGTCCCGAATCATTTTTTTCCTTTCGAGAAACAGGACACTTTTTTTGTAACATGAGCAAACATTTCCAAATATTACAACTTTTATCTTAAAGAAACTTTATATTTTTAAAAAGCAATGTTTATAATTGAAGATACCAACACTCAACTTTCTTTAAAAAGAAATGTAACAGATGAGACAAGTCAAAGTTAATGCCTGGCATCAAGACGAAGCAAATTCACTTAACATCAAAATCTGGTGAAATGGTTAGTAATTGCATGTAAAGACAATGAATGCAACCATTCGCGCTACACTAAGCAATCAAGTGAATATATTGTAAGCTACTGATCACTACTAATTGTATTATAAGCTACACATTGAATAGTGATGCTTACCCATACTTATCTTATTTTCGTAGGCGATTTTATGTGTGCAAAGAACTATCGACTATTTCACTTACATATTCCCGTTTGACCGAAGGTGGTGTACAATAAAAACTGTTCACTACTTTCTAGTTTGCAAAGAAATATTGACTACTTTACTTACAAAAACATTTTCAAAAGCCGTCCTAAATATAGCGGGTCGCTGAGACATAAAAGATTTGCCTAATGCTTAGTATGCTTATCAATGAGGACTAGCAGGCAAACAAACTAAATTACACTCTCCAGCGTTGTACGAATATCATACACTTCATATGCTATCATTTTATTGTAGGGTTAACGCATGTTTTTTCGTGTTATAACATCTGCAGAATCCCGAGGGATGGTTGTTGCCCGAGCCCGTTAGGGCGAGGGCACCAACATATCCCGAGGGTTTCTGCAGGTGTTATAATACGAAAACACGTTCATTAGCGCTATTCTAGCATAAATAGCAAAAAAAAAAAATCATAAAAATAACAATGAAACGCTCTTACTGGTACGACATTCAATAATGCGCGGGACAACGTCCGTGTTGTTTACGTTATATTTATGTCGTCACCAGCGGTTTTGAAGCCCGGCACTGTTGACGCCGTACATGATGTAAGACTTGGGAGACAGGTCAATTGTTTACAATGGCCCTGTTCTGCGCATAAATGAAAACGGGTTATAACGGCGCGTGAATCTCCCTGTTAACACACGTTTTTTCTCCTGTTTAAGCACCGGCAAAATGGGCAAAAACAACACATTTTATGCTAGAATGTGTGTTTATTCTCTTCATTGTAGCATATTGACGGCTTCTCCTGTGGTGTTCTTTTCTTCGTGCGCTTGCCGTTACATATTTCGATAGTGGAGATAACTGTGTAACTTGCCCGAACCTATTTCAACAGTTAAAAAGGTCGTATTTTGTATCATTTTTCTTTAGATATGGTTTCTGGCGGGAGCTGCACTTGGTGGTTTTTAGGGTGATCTTTTCATTTAAGAGATAAACGGCTGTTTCATCATGCTATCATGTTTTGCTGTGACATAATGAATATGTTTGATTTGTTTCAGGCTTTTTAAAAACAGTCCAAATCCTCGAAATAATTGGGCTAGCTGGATATATTATGTCTGCAGTCATCTGCGTAGTACTTCTATGTTTACGACAACATGACAGACGAATGAAAGGATTAAACTTAATTATTGTAACATGCTCCGGTAAGTCTTATGTTTATCATGAGATATCCTAGCTTGTATCTGCTATAAAAGCTTATTCATACTCCATTATACTTGGGCTTCTTTATAACGTTTGCTTTGATATTACTCGTTTTAGATACTGTACTCACGATCTTTGTAACTGAAAAGGTATAAAATGAATTGTTTACTTACCCTTTAGTTCATCTGAAGATGAGCTATTATGATCCCCTGATGTCCTCCTTTTGTCTCTATATGTGGCTAAAATAGGAGTTTTGGCCATTAAGTAACCCAGATATCAAGAGGGAGCCATACTGAGTCAAGGGGCCATGGTCACTTAGCATTTTGCGGAAATGTCACATGAGGAGGGGGGGTTAGGGAGGAAACTGTCAGTGAACATTTTCCAAAATATGGCCCTATACAAAAAATGTCAATGTCTAGGGGGAAGACCGACAAGGGGCCTTTTTGGTCGTCAGGATGGGACAAAGACCTTCACTTTGCAGTCCATTGGTGTTAAGCCCATTGGCCTTACATAGTGGACCGTCCGTTCAAATTTTCGCCGTGAACACTTCTTATCCCACATTGCGTATTTATGAAAAAAGTCGGAATATTTCTTGATATATTCTAGTCTAAGTTTGAAACAGGGTAAATTTGTTTTAGAAACAGGCTTGTCTAATAAAAGAATAAGACATTGCAAACTCTCAAGCGCGACAATTAGTACATAATTACCATATTTTGTACATAAATAACAAATTCTCTACATAATTACCATATTTTGTACATAAATAACAAATTCTCTAAATAATTACTATATTTTGTATACCATCGATTACCATAAATGTTTGTCATAATATTCATGTTTAAAGTTAAAGAATTACGCGTTTGATAGTCAAAACATAGTCTGCGATATAAAGTCATAGGACGTTTCTGTGAACACTCTTCAGGCCATAGTTGTATCACATTTTCATGATGGTAAGCAGGAGAATAGAGATAAATTTCAGTTAAATATTGAAACTGGGTAACGTTAGTTTTATTAGCGGATCTCACAGTCAAATCATAGAAAAGTATGTCAACACTATAAAGGCCACTCTTAAGCAATTATCATATTGGTGAGAATGTTTGTCTTGATAGATTCTAGGTCGAGATTAAAACCAGATCACATACATGTAGGTCAAAAAGAGGTAAATAAATTACAAGTACAACTTAGAAGAACCTTGTGAAAATTTTAGTGGCCATATTTTGTATCTTATTATCAACAAAGTTGTTCAAAGTTATTTTTTCTGTCCACTGTAACTCAATTTTAAACTTGCACTCGCGTGGGTGAAAATCTGTGAAAGCAATATACAAAATGTATATATTTAAAAATCATTATGGATACTCTAAAGGTTAAATCCTGTATTCCTTCGTCATGGAAATGTCTCCAGGTTGGGTTCGAAACTGAATTAGATAGTCACCAGTTCAGATCAATGAAAAACCTTGTTAGGTCACACTTTGTACACAGTCATCATTAGAATCGGTCAGAATGCTAATCGTGATAAAATTTACTTGATTTGATTCAATCAAAAGTCAGACGCACTGTAAACAATATATAAAGACGAATTTATTGAGGGCCAATGAAACCAAACTATTGATTTTATGGCATTATCTTTAAGGTAGGTCAGTACCTTTAGTCGGTAAAATTAAAAGTTGTCACATTTATTTAAAAATTGGTACATGCGTATATTGTGCCCATCTGCGTTGCATGGTAACGTTTTTATTCACATGACGTCACGTGACGTCATTTAACAACGCCATCTGGCGACAGCGTACCGGAAGCATACCGTCATGTGGTTATTGTTATGTTATTTTGTCATTTGTGGACCTACTTTTATTTTTCAAAGTTTGCTATAATACTTGCAAAATATTCTATCTATCGGTGTGCAAACTATTACACTTTAGTTTAAAAAGTATTACATTTCCGTCGAAAACGTACAGAAAAACGTCAGAAACAACATTTTTCTGCTCCATGAATTTTGGCATTTCGGAGAATAACCAAAAAAGTAGACGGTGAAAGATTTTGAAATTTTGACAATTTACTATTTTTGATATCTGAAACTGAATAACTGAATAAAAATGGGATGTGTTCGGCTTAGATTTTTCAGAAAGCGCTCTTGAATAATGTCACTGCAACGCGAAAAAGTGACGACGCTTTTAGGAATAGGTATTCCGTAAACAAAGTGATCGTTTACGTACACGGAGTGAAAATGTCAAACAGTCACTGGACTCATTTTTTCATACGTAACTTCCGAAAACTCCAATATTTTAAAGGATGGAACAAGCAATTTCTCAATATTTCATTTATTACCTATATATTTATGGAAACATATGGAACTTTCATTTTTTCCCGATAATCAATTAGACGCGGTTTTTACACATGAAACAAAGATGGGAAATATTGGTTCAATCCTTATAAATCAAAACTGTTTAATTAATCGTTTTTTGCTTCGGTCAGACAAATATTATTTTTTCTCTTGATAATGGTGTAAAGTTTAAAAAGATTAATTTGGTCTTTCGCCTACCTTTTTTAATTCAAAGAAGTACCACAGCATTTTCCGTATGAAATGTTAAGGCTTGCATGACTTTTAGTCAATTTGTTGGGTCATTTGTCTCAATAATTTGACCCATATAAAGAACATCATTTAAAAGATGGTTTTTGCTTCAGTGATATCGGCAAGGGAATTATATCAACTACAAATTGGTGTAAAAATAAATAAAATATTTGTAGGATTTCGCTTACCTTTACAATATTTTAATAAGCACAGTCACTTAAAAATTTAATCGTAATACAGATCGGGTGCGTTCGCGGAAATAATATAAAGAGGAAAAAAGTGAACGATGATTGTACCGACTTTAACGAGTCTCTGTACCCTTTATCCATGAAATGTGTAAATTGAATGAGTAAATTAAAAGGTGCATTTGGTTAAAGTTAGATCTGTATTGTAGCAAGTTGACTTATTTGGACATTTGTTTTAACTCAACGTAAACAAGCAGATGTAACACCTGTGAAAAGATTTGTACATAATTTTGACACATTTTCACGGGAAATTGTCTTACATTTTAAATCATAGACTGGTGTAATGTCACACAAACACACATGCGTATGTCACTTTCAAATTGTGACGCTTAATTTATACAAAGAATTTGTTTTCAAAGTCCGTTCTTCCGGGTAGATCTCACCTGTCATAAATGTGATGTTTTTTTTGTTTTTTTGTTTTTTTCTAGGTCAATCACACTTAGATCTCATTGGTCGCCGTGATTGGCCTTCTCTTTGGTAAGCAATCAAATTCAATCTTTGGCTATACTAGCTGGAAATTGCAGTCAGGTAAATTTCTCCTATTTCTGGCTTCAAAATTTAGTTTTTTAGGCATGACGGGAGACATGCCAGGGTCTCATCCAGATATCAAGCTAACATAAGTGTTCTTTTGGACGGACCTTGATAAAATTCTCATCAAATCAAAATCAAGTGATGTTTTTTTTTATTCGTGCACAGTTTGACAATTGCCGACAATAAATGTATGCTTTATGAACCTTTGTGCTTGTAATCGGTTTTGCAGACATTAAATTGTAATCTAATATGCAGTCTGCACAATGAGGGATGGTTTAAGATATTACTCTGCATGCAGAAAAAACCTCAAACAAACATCAGGATTAAATTACTGTATGCCGCCATACGCTAATGTGAAAGAAACCTGACTAAACTTTAAATTGATGAAAGTTTAAAATCTATCACGACATTTATTTGTGCATGATGATAAAGTTTCAATTTGATTTTTTAAAAAGAAAAAGCTGGGACGAATTATTGCTCCAGGAAAAAGGCAACTCGACACTTTAGTAGCACAGTTGAATCAAAAGCAGTTTTGTCCGTTCTAAATACTAGTAAATACGAGTAATGTAATATCTTATCTTACTTTTTATTCACTTCTCATGAGCTTACCTAATACTTTAACACATTGACAAACAAAGTATACTTCTGTCAACGATTCTTACAAGTATTTACATTTACTCCACCATGTCACAGGTAGTCATTTAATCTTGTAACAGTTTAACTTTATTCACTTTGTGTCTTGACAAGTGCCATATCAGATGAAACAAAAAAACAAGAGGGCCAAGATGGCCCTATATTGCTCAGTCAACAATAGCAGACAGGGTCAATTTTGACTTGGGGGTCATGATTTGAACATTCTTGGTAGAGGTGGTTTCAGAGATAAAGATCTTTAAAGTTTTTCCTATATAAGCCTATGTAAAATCAAGAGATCCCCGAGTGGGGTCAATTTTGACCCGGGTCATGATTTGAACAATCTTGGTAGACGTTCACTAGACAATGCCACATGCAAGATATCTAAGCTCTAGGCCTTGTGGTTTCAGAGTAGAAGATAAAAAAATATTCCCATATATAAGCCTCTGTAAAAACAAGTGACCCCCGGGCGGGGTCAATTTTGACTCGGTGATCATAATTTGAACAATCTCAGTAGAGATCCACTAGGCAATGCCACATGCTAACTATCTAAGCTCATAGGCCTTGTGGTTTCAGAGAAGATTTTTAAGTTTTTCCTACATATTTCAAAATAATCCCCTAGCTTCTACGCATGTGAAAATGCTGTAGCGCATTTATCTCTGTCCTGTATATTTTACGCACGTGTAACGTTGGCGTCAGGCGCACGGGAAACAGTACTGTGACTAATTAAACGAATTGACGTTGCTAAAATATTTGCTCTTTAAACATCTTAAAAAATATTTACATAATACTTTCTTCTTGAGTATGTAAAACCATTCATAAGTTTTATGTTATAATAAAGAATTCAATGATAACACATATCAGTGTCAGAAATCCTAGATATCCTGGTGGAAGAACGCCTGCTTCTAATGAGAGAAGTAGCGTGTTCAAACCACGTCGTACCAAAGACGTGAAACTAAACAGTGACAACCGGTACATAAATCAAAGAATAAAATGAGCCTTCAATTTTACAAGGTACTGTCAAATTACTTTCATAACATGTAATCATTAAACTTTTGAAAATGTGGCGTGCAATTAAAACTGTTTTTCGTTTGTGTGTTATTTCATCAAGTAATTTATAAAACGTGACACGTATCCTGTTTTCTTTTCAAACGCATTCAAAACGAATTTTAACCATGCTAAGTGTAGTTTTATTGTATTTCAATGGTGAACTTACGAAGATCAGAATTGTAATGATGATTGCATACAGACTGCAGGATGTTTTGTGCTTAAATAATGATGTTTTTCTGCCTACAAATGGTGCAATTATCAAATAATATATGACATTTAATACCGTATCATACTTCAAAATATTTAATAAAATATGATTTATTTTATAGAAGATGGTGCAGGTGTTTATACCATAAAATCCATATCCTTTTGTATATATCATTATATAAACACCTACACAAGTTAGCCGTCCCGGATTCTGTAATGTATACTTTACCTCAAACATGCATAATTAGATCCGGGTTTGATACATGAGTCATATGACGATTAAGTGGGTATTGCAGTTTTCCTCTCCGCACTCATTTGATATACAAAATCGAACGTAATAAACTTTGAATATTGCTTTAGTTACATCACATTAAGATGACCGTCTTTGGCAACTTTTTCATAGTGTACGTTCTTACCTGGGATCCAAACACTTCGCCTTAAAACATTGTCTCGGAGATTACAGTAGCTTGGCAATCTACTTGATTAAAAACTTACCCACTGAGACAGTCGACTTTTCCATGCATGTACATGTATACTAAAACACTATATCCTGCTGCTATAAATATGTATGTTACAATTTAATGCCGAATAAACTATATAATATTATTATGTTATGTTATAATCCAGAACTAATATAAAATTGGAGTTAATTTTGCTGAAATAAAAGCCAAGTCCGACTTTCATTCTTTCCACAAAAGAGAGCTATTTTGACCAGTTTCAGCAAGCAAAAATTCGTAACATTTTGAGTCGTAACTGTACATGTAATTCAAAATTGAGGAATTAAAAAATTATAGTCACCTGCAAGTAGGATGATCCTGGATTTTAGGAACTGTTTGAAGTTTCAGGGATTATCTCTGTTCATAACATTTTTATCTGTCATCAAATATTTACAAAGTAAAATACTATCAAGTTTGTGCAGTTAAAAAAACTGTCAAAGTATTCGACTTGCGCACAAGATGATTATGTTTTCCTTTTATTGCCGCAACAACAAAATAACTGCAATGATGGAATGCATTCTCATTGCAAATATTAAATAAAACCACCCAAAACATCACTGTAAAGTTGAATAATATTTATCATTTAAATTGTTTAAGAAGGCCTCATTGTATATAAGATGTATCACCTATTAATGTACTGCACTTAATATTTGTTATGTCTGAATGAGTTACCTTCTGAAAATAAAGAGATTATTATTATTATTATTATTATTTAGTTAATAGGAGATGCCGCGGAAGTGGGACGAACTATTTGACGGACGGACGGATGACAGACGCACGATGGATGGCGAGTGGTGTGAGAGGTCACTGCGTGCTCAGGGTGAACTAAAAATACAGGAGAAAGTCAATTTATACGAATATAATTCAGTGCTAACTCGCGAAAACCAACGATACACTTTATATAATTTACGAGAGCATAAGACGTAACGGGAACCTTAGAGTTAGTGAAATAGTGTCGTACGTAGCATCCTCATAAACGCATTCGTAAGTAACGACTTACGATCTTTTCGATTTCCCGGCCGCTGATCTCAGATTAGCAGGACATTTCCGTGCCTTGATTGGAAATCAGATATTTTACGTTTTGGAATATTTTTCATCTAACCTTAAACCGATTTGTGTAATACTATAGTGGCATATTTCTATCACGAGATGGCGAAATAGCTGTGACGATAATGTCAAAGTTTTCTAAAAAGATGATCTTAAAGTTTGAAGTTTTTTTTAAATGTTATTTCGATAGTTATATAACATGAAAAACATTCTGAATGATGTTCGGCTGCGTTACCAACTGTGCCAACCAGCATCGATATAATTCTGTCCTCCGTTTAGGCCGTTGTATTATTTTGTATATACATGTATACTCTAGCTCATCTCACAACGACTGTAAACCTATTTATATGAATAGCACTGTGAAATAATAGAACAAATAATGCTAAATTAAGAAGATACATGTAGATCAAATGTATCGAATATTATTCAAAGTTTAGATGGTCATTTCTTTCAGTTTTGTTGTGTTATGTCATAACTTGTTGACTTTTTTCGGGACTATAAAGAGGCTTACTACGTTTCTCGGTAAAAAAAGATGAATCCTTGGTTATATATACCTGGAGAACATCAATTATTTGATCATATTTACATAGCAACGGGGGAGTGTGGCACTTCCGTGTTAAAAAAATACAGAGAATAGAAATTATCAGTGACATGTTGTCATGAACTGAACGTCATCTCTCAAACGTCGTTCTTTTGACGTTCAAGTGGTATCATTCACGCGTTATTTGTGAAAAATCTAGGACGAAGACGTCCTGTTTTTATTTCATTAATTGTGTTCAAATATCATTAAATAAACACTGTCAAATTTACATAAACTTTTACCGTCCCGATTTTGAAATGTTTTGTAAAAACGGCAAAAAAGCGTTGAAAAACGATAACGTTTCAAACGTTATTTCAATTGCTTTAAGCGGAATCATGACATGCTTTGTGAAAGAGAAGGAAAATGTTTTCTACTTTATATAATAGATGTATAATACATTTTCTGATGACTTTGTTAGAATTTACAGAAAGAAAATATGTTACGTATCAATAAAGCTATATGAGAATAACTTTATGACGGGATGGTTCCGGTACGCTGCCACTAGAGGGCGTTGTTAAATGTCGTCATGTGACGTCACAAAAATAAAAACGTATCCATGCAACGCAGATAGACACGATATACGCATGTACCAATTTTTAAATAAATGTGACAACTTTTAATTTTACCGACTAAAGGTAATGACTCACCTTAAACGTTAGTATGTAAATCATGGAGGCAAATTTCCCAGTTGACCCAGGTGATCGTATTAAGAATATGTTATTAAAACCTATTATCTGTTCAGATGAGTACTTACCCCCATCAGTTTATTAAACTTTAAACTGTATTAGGAAAAGGTGACTTTACTGACTATACTATTATAGTGGTATGTTGTTCTAACAGTGTGTTTTTATAGTGTTATGTTGTTCTAACAGTATGTTATCGTAACACTTCAGGTGCTTGTGCCATTGCTGCGGCTATAGTCTTTGAGAGAGAGAATGTCGGTTTAGAATACAAAGACTCTTTCAACTATATAGTATCAATCAGCCCCGACAAAGATGGTAATATATATCCAGAAGTACGTTCAAATTTATCGACTTCTTTCCTACTTTGCACTACTGCTGCAGGTCTTTGCCTGTTTTGTGTTCCTCTACTACTCATAGACTTGTGTAATCGGGGACCTCCTCCTGCGCGAGAAGAAATGCGACTTATACATGTTGAACACTTTGCTGAAGGACCATTTACTATTCGCCAAGCTCAACGGCAAAATGCGCAAACGAATGGTTTGCAGTCCCTACCCTAAAGTTGCCGGTCGGAATCAGCATAAGTATATAATTTGTAGTATGTGGAACACGTTTCTCTGCTTTCAACGTCTACAAAACTCGAGCAAAGAATGGATAAGAAATTTTGACCTATACGCGACAGTAATGTGAGCTTACATTGTCAAACGGAATATTTCTATGTGAACTGGAATGTTATTGAAATTCATTGGTGTTGATAATGTGGATGATTGTAAAGATGGCAAGAATGGGACATTATTTCAAAAACAAAAATGGATGAGTTGATCAACATCCATAGTGACGTAAGTGATGCATTAAACCATAGGGGCAGATGATTGTGTTTTATGAAAACTACAATTTTGTTATATAAATATATATACACAACAGCTGTAACGCTGTGGTAATTATTATCAATAATTGATCATACTGTAGTTGTCTCTATCGTTACGATAGTGTTTAAAGGTGTATTAATTGTCTAATAAACACGTGTTATTCCATTACTGTGCGGTGTCTGATTTGCATATATTTCAGGCATCTATATACATTTACTGAAATCTCAGTCAATAATAACACGTTTGTATACTTATGTATCTTTGTTATGTTAACAATGCTTATGCACCAACATATACACGCTTTGTCTTAACATATAAAACTATTAATTAATATATTTAACTAAAGGTTATTTTCACAGAAAGCCTACAGATTATGGAACTACATCTTTGGTAAACTTAATTGCATTTATACCCTACTCCGGTCTGCGGGAATCGTATGGTTATAGGGTATAACCGTGTATTATAGCCCTTGTGACATGGTAAATATATAACTTGCAACAATCATTTACAATTAACATTTGTAAAGAGATTTATTTTATAGGCAAAAAATATAGAAGAAGGAAAACACTTTGTTGTGCAAATGCTATTTGAGTGTTTCATTTCTTTTATACTACAGAACTGTACAACAATAATTGTGTTTTTTCTTTGTGGGAATATTCGTTTTTGTTTGTGTTTAATTTGAAATCTCGTTGACAATAATGCTTAATTGATAAATGTGCGAATGACTTTTTCTCATGCGAGCATCAATTACTTGAGCTAGAAAAGATTCAGTTATAAACATGTCAAAACGCCTTGAAAATACCAAATTTAGAGCCACGATGCCTAAGATGAGTAGAGGAACAATACACACTATACTTAATAAACTGTTAATATATTACATTTGTGTTGCTGATACATCTATTGTCGTTTACATTTATCCTAAATATTGGGTTCTATCTTAATTTCTATAAATAAATAAAGTTTGATAATATATACATGTAAACCATCATGACGTCGTTTTATCAAATAATTCAAAATGCACCAACAATAATACATATAATAAGACAGCTTATTAATAACCATGCCTAACGTGCGTCCTGTAGCTTATCAGCAGCATGCTTTTATTTTCCTATGCTTAGTGTAACTAGCTTACGGAAATAGAAATTATTGTGTAACATAAATTACTTTATTGCTGGTCTTAATCATTAACTTATCATTTTCTTGATAATTATTCACATCGGTTTTAGTATTTCTTTGTTAATATTTTCATTACTAATTGTTACAGCATTAACCAATATATATATATATTGTAGAGCAGCAAAGGTCTAAAAAGTGGCTTATTTAAGGAGAAAGGTTGCACAAAAAAGTAACAAGCTGAGTTATATACCAAAGTGTTTGGGAGACATTGTAGTTTATTGTGCAGTAGATACAAGTTGTCGACCTTGGAAGACTTATCGTTAAAACATGCTATCTCATTAAAGGGGTCGCGAGTGGTATCTGGTAATTCTCGTGAATTTGATGATGTTAACACGGTCGTAGTAGTGGTCGAGATACTCAAAGATACAGAAATAAAGCTCCTGAATCAGTTACTTAAAAAGAAACAATGACCTCAACTATTTTCAAGCAAGGGAGAAACTCTAGAAGGGATAAGAGGTTCAGTGATAGAAGAAGATAGAACAGACAAGTTTAAATTAAAACATACTTTTGGATGTAAATGTTTAAAGTGTAGAGAAGGACAATTGTGCAATTTGCAAAAGTGCAATTTCAGCTTAGGAGGAAATGTATAATAGAGTATTACAGTATATGTTATAAGTATTGCTGAATCTAATCTATTGCATAATGAATCTTAAAGTGTATCAAATAACTTTATATATTTGGCACTGTTTGGTACTGTTAACTCTATAGAACAATGGTATCGTCACATGAGAATGAATTGATGCACTATGTATCAGAATCTTTATTTTAATGTCAGTATGGATAGTCTTCAGAGTGAAGTTGCACAAACATTAAATGACAACATACATATATTCATACTCTACTACAATGTTTAAATTGTACTGTTATGTACTCTCTACGACTGGAACGAAAAATAAACTAGCGGATGATTAAAATGGCTTTCGGCGTATCAAGAGCATTATCGGCCATTTTACGTATTTTACATATTTCGTTGAAACAAGACAGAAATGGCGTCTCACCACTTTCGCGGCCTTCATAGATTTCCATATGATTCTGTTTATAAGATAGATTTTCGGGCGAAGTCTGAAAGAAATGTTTGTTAAAGGCAAAATTTGTCTGGCCATTAAAAGTCTTTGCAACACAAAGCAATCTTGAAGTTGAGAATGATTTGATGTTCAAATTGGATCCTGTCAGGGTCGTAGTGTATATAACTGGTTTATAAATGACTAAGCGCTGCAAAAATTGGCATAGACCTTGGTATTGATAGCGATAAAACTTTTAAGTTGTCCATTTTGTTCGGACCACCTTATTCCAGTAACAAGCGCGGCAAATTTGTTATCAGAGTGGTGTAAAATTAATTGTATGAAGATGAATTTGTCAAAAGTAATAATTGTTCATTTTAGAGATCTATTAATCAGAAAAAGCCAGTAATATTTTGAAATGTATATTTGTAGTTTGAAACTAACTGAAAAGTACAGTACGTATATACAGGTTTGGTTCTAGATGAAGTTTTAAGCTATAGGAATGTGTCACAATGTAGTATTGATTCTGTTCAGCAACTGAGCTGTGTAGCCAATACTTGTGTTCGGTTGTCACACACGAATATTAACGGAGGGAATTTTAATGTTTAACCGATGGTGTGCAAAACGCAAATAGACATTGTAAGACTGTGAATAATATAGTAAAGTTATTTTTGAATGAAAATGAATGTTAGCAGTTGAAAATGTGTATGATGGCGTACCAAAATGTATATGCATTAACACTGAAATTTCACCTGAAGTATAAATAATCAAACAAGAAACTGGTTTGATAAATTAATGCTGTCAATGGTACAAACAGCAAAGGAGGTAATTAATTCCGTGCTTATCGGTTGTTTAAGATATAGTGTGAAACAGAAAAATACATACCAGCTATAACATAGAGTCACAAATCAACCATGGTAAAATTTCAATGTCATGTTGCCCTAATGCGTCTTGAGACGGGAAGATATGAAATGATTAAGTATTTCCACTTTGTTCAATGCCAATAATCTATTAGAAAATATTTGTTGAGCAAAGCCCTAAAACTTGATAACAATTTCAGCACATTTACAGAAACGGAAAAAAAGAAGTTTATACTCTACGATAAGAATGGTTCATGTTTCTGCAAAATGTTGTTTTATATTTTTAAGGAAAACAAATTCGTTGATACATTTATATTGTCTATGAGCCCTGCTGTGGGATAGTAGTGTTGGGGCTGTTGTGGCCGGACGGATCTGGATGGGCTTGCCTGTTCGGGATCTATACTGCCTGCTTTACGTGAGCAGTATGGGTCCTGATCGGGCTGCGCTATTTTGCAGCCTTTTCTGGACCCATGCAGTGCGCGGGAGCTTAGCCAGGGTTTTCGTGCACCAGAGGTCATATACTAGATTGTGATATTTAGATGAGTGACATGTAGATATGTAACACTATGCTTAATATGATCCTGTTCTTGAATTACATATTCATAATTAAACTTAATTAAGTGATTATTTACTATTTTGCATTTAAACATAGAGATTATTAATTTCTTCTATAAGCACGCGGTTCAGATACAAAATTCCGTCACCGAGTTCCCAGGAAACAGTTACCCGAAGTGACGGATATATCCATCTTAACCAAATATTTCATGTTAGAAACGTTTTCTTGAATACTGGCTTGCACTTTAAGATATATTCTTTCATGTAAACTTATCGAAATGATGCATTATAATACAAAATCAAACGTTATTAAGATGCTGTTTTTTTTAAAGTGACGTCACGATGTTTATATTTATAACGTTACGTCACTAGTTATTCACGAGAGTTATCCTGATCGGGTATGCAAGAAAGTATTATTCAGTTTGTTTAAGATCTGATCTGAGGCGATAAGGGTTTTAAGCATAAAAGTAGTGTGACATTAGTCTAATATTTTTCCTTTCATAGTCATGAAATGAGCTGCACTTTATCGCAAGTTTTTACCATGTACTATAAACACTGTCTATATCTTTTTAAAGTGTGATATGTACAATAAAATGTAATGCAATTTATAGTATCTTGTAGTTCTGTAAAGAAATAAATTTTGTTTTAAAACGAAGAAAGCTGTCAACCAAAATAAGGTTGAGGATGGTTTGCATACACTAGGACTGACAAGAACGTAACTCATTTTAATGCTTTGAAACATACTCTGTATCGTATAGTTACGAACATACGACTCTCTGGAAGTGTTCTGAAACTAAGTCTACGAAAGAAGAAACAAACTATTAAACCATAATGATGATATCCATAAAGAAGAATGACAAAATGGCATCAAACTGTCCATCTGAAGCAACAAGGAACATGTTCATTAAAGGCGATATCAGTGACTGTCCTCTATTTCAGATAAAAACAATTCCAAATCTATTGGGTGACTTGGTTATTCTCCTTCATTTTATTTTCTTTTTTATTTTGAGATTCCTTCCCATTCCGAACAAAGATCACCCAAGATCAACGTTTTGGTTTAAAAGAAGATTTGCTGAATAGTTTACCGCAACAAAAGCTGCATAAGTGTTAACATGTGGTCACTCTTTTTTATATCAAATAAATTTACATTTAACTCGAGATGACAAATTTTCATCCAAACCAAAACTTAAATAATAACCAACAATATTAAAACGAGCCACAAGGAGCTGATGATTTGGTGATCCTCTGAAACATACAACCCCTTTCACCTTAGTTTCAGACATACCGGCATTTGTTTCACGACCTACTTTCTGGCAAAATATTGTGTATATCGACGATCGTAAACAGTTTCTAATGTATTAAAAAGAGTCGATGGTCCTTTGGTTTTTAAGATTAAATAAGCGTATCACCTTAAGAGAACCTGAGGTCAAAAGTCAATATCTCTTGGAGATAAAAATCAAGCTAATTTTAAAACACACTAACAAGATGCAAATTAAATATCATTATGCTGAAAGTTTATTCTCGATTGCGAAGCAAGTTCTTACAACTTAGATTAAGCTCACTTTCGAGACTTTCTCAACATACAATCAATCTCGAATAGAGGGATATAGATATAGCTGTGTCTTGTCTAAGAACACTACCGACATGGCACGGATGGGGTCGAACCTGGGAGGCGAAAAGATCATATTATGAGAACCGATACAAAATATTGAGAGGATTACAAGTAGACACAAGGACACGGAGGACTTATTCGCTAAAAACAACATTCGTCCGAACTGTGTCAGGCTTTACACTAATCTAACTTCTCCGGACTCTGCTTCTATCGCTGTTAGGTGATTATCAGGTGTTCTCAGATCGAAGTTTGTTGTCTAAATGGGCAGGACAAAGGCGATTTTAGAAATTACCAGGACCAAGTCTATGTTTGGTTGTTACTACACCAAAGTGAGTGAAAACAACTCACTAAATACATTTTGAATGTCTCTATGTAACCAATTGAATATTGAAGTCTGTCTCAATCAATCAGTTTACATCGCTGTTTCTGCGATAATCTATTGAAAATTGTTAATCATGCAGGTACTACTGAAAAAATGACTGTTCACATAAAGTTTTTACTTTTTTGATCACACGTTTTTGGGTCAAACATTGCACATTTGCTCGAAAGTGACGTTACGCTGTTTTTTTCAAAATGGCGGCGCCCATTATGACGTATCTAGGGATCAACTCAAAGTAGACAATATGTTGTTATATGTTGTTAATATGACAACCGTTCCTGGAAGATATCAGCTATGAATAGTGCAACAGAGACACATCTTAATCATTTTACATGTCCTGTAGATATAGCACCGATACATGGAACTCAGTCAGAAATAGTCTTAAAATGTTAAATGCTATTAATAGTTTGCCCCACTTCTGAGCCGTTCGCAAGACATTTTGAGTTATCATCCGAAATTGGAGTGTAACCATTAGTAACGAATAACAGAACACGGTAGAAAATTGCCGCAGGGCATAAACATATCGAGGTATGATTTAGAGGGAAACAAAGCTTGAATTTTCGAGGATCACTATGAAACCACTATATAATTATTTTATCTATGAACAGTTTAATGTCGTCAGTTAAGGTCAAAGTTTATGCGAACCACCGAGATGAGGCAGACAACGGAAGTGTAATACTTACAGAGAGAAAAATGCAGAGACTTTAGAAAATTTGAATTTAGCCACCAGCAAGAGCTACGAATGGAAATCCTGTGAAAACTCATATTTCCGATTGAAAAATGGTCGTCATAGTTATAAAACAGGACAATACTGATTATGTTATATACGATTTGCAATTAAAACGATAAATCAAGGATCAAGACATTTCAAAGGAAATTAGTATTTGAAAGTTCCGTGTTACGTTTATGTTTGCCATAATTAAAGGGTAAATACCATATAAGTTTGGTCTTAAATATATTGTCAAACATCTTTGTTGAAAACATGCTTATTTAAAACAAAAGAAATGGTGCTTGAATCGAATGAAATAGTCAATGTCATTCTTTAGATCAGGAAGAAATGCATGCATTTAAAATTTCATTGACAGTCATTGACTTATTATTCACAGTGAACCCAAAGCCACAGCCGTTATGGTAAACTGATGAACTTAAAAATGATTTAAACAAAAATAGTTAACATATTAAGTAATTGAATACATTCTAAAAAATTAAAATAAGTTAACTGTTATTAGTGTTTGCCCTACATTTTTGTCCAATGAAAACATCTAAAAAATTTAAATGTTCCCAGGTTATTCTCTGTATTACTATATCTTGATAGAGCGAGACTCTATAGACCTGTTTGCGCATGACGTCATAAAATGTAGTAAATAAAGACTAAATGTAGGGCAAACACTAAGTCAGTTAGAGGCTAAAATAGAGAAATTTATACAACATAGAAACCCAGCCTCTAACTATTACTTAATTGAAGATATTGGTACTTATAGTATTTACCAGCTGTCCTGATTGCTCGTTTGCAGAATACTGGAATTGCTGTTACTGCCCGAATGCGTTTTATGCAAAACTCGCTGAAAGAGCGCATTGAAAACTGTATTTAACTATTGAAATTTATTATAAAAGACGGTAAGAAGTATATGCTTGTATAAATTGTATGTGTTTAAAAAAAGTACGGTTGGTGTTATTCTATGTCTTAAAGCTAGGATATTTTAAAATGCATTATTTGTGCTCATTTTAATCCATTCTAAGACAAGTGCAGATAGTACGATTCCTTCTCACACTGTACTTTTATATTTGGAACGTGACAATAGCAATACATAACTATTTGAATACAAACGATTAACATTCACTTTTCAATAGACTATGTATGAAATTGAAACAGGACTTTGTCGTAGCTAGGTAGATTTTAATAAACATAAGTGCATTGTTTAATGTATAAATGACGGCAATTTGTGTTCACGTTCCACGTGACCCCAGCATACAGTATCAATTTGAACTATGAAAAATAGAAAACCATTTTTTGCTAGGAGAAACTACTCTTAAAATAAATACATATAAATTTGCAATGTGTTTTTTAAATGATCGACCACGTGACTAGTAAAAGAAGTAATTTCTGCCTAAACTTGAAATTATGAATTGCCACAAAATCCATAGCTCATGTCTAAGAACCTATGTGGTACATGTATGAACATTTCAAGAAATATTTAAAAAAAAACTTGGAGAAGATCACAAACGGTAGTATTATAATAAGAGGTTTTATTACAACTCACTGGTAACCTTTATACATGTACATGGTAAAATGTATCAAACTTTTCTATAAACTCCAAAATGAACAAAAAGAAACTAACCGAAGCTTTAGTCAATAGAATTGCACAACAAAACAATTAACGAAAAAAAGAAATTAAACGTCATTTGACGTCTGAAGCGACATGACCTTATGTTTCTGCGATACAAAGGATAGTTGACGCCAGAATGAACGAGGATCAATTAAGATTATAAACAAAAGTATATTATACAAAACAAAGTAACAGGGATATTGAGATCATTAACTGCAACAGTTCATTAGGAAACTATACCGTTATTTTTTAATCTCAGATTGGGACGTTAAACCAAAACTGGACTTATCGTAATTTTGACGCATACATCCTGATAAAAAATGTGATACCTGACACGTATGTAAGTTTCATGCACTTTCGTTGTCGTTTTAATTCTGAGAGCGACTTACCTAGACAAAATAGAAATAAAATAAAAGCAAAATACGGTTAAAAATGGGAGTAAAAATACGAACAATTCAAATTTGTTCGATTTTGGTTGCGTCGCATCTTTCACGTAAGTTGAACATTCAGTTAATATCTATCTCATTTCCTTTATAATTGGTGCGTTTCTTATCTTAATGAATTGTTTGAATTGTTTAACGTTACGGGAAATTGAATTTGCTAAAGTTATGGATCATTATATGAGCTATTGTGATCTGATGTCAATCATCTGTCGCCTCTCTGTCCACATTTACGTACATTCAACATGAAATTGTTCAGAATGTTTAACATTAATAGCTTGTAAGCCAAGTTGGAAACTGGATTACATGACCTTAAAAAGGTCACCAGGTCGAATAAAATAAAAAAACCTTATGAAGCCATGTTTGACCCTTAATTAGCATGGAAATTAGTCATACTCTTTGTCTAGATGATCTTTGGTACAAGTATGAAAGTGGGTCACATTGGATTAAAAACTACGTATCCCAGTCAAATTATAGAAAAAGCTTCTGAACACTCTTGCAGCAACATTTTTCACTAGTTATCTTAAAAATAAAATGGACTGTACGTCTTGCTGGATTCTGGGTCAAATTCGAGACTGAATCACAAGATCAAATCATAGAAAACCCTCGTTAACACTAAAGAAACAACATTTCGGACCCAATTATTATGGATATTGTTAAGAATATTAATGTAAATAAGCTCTTGGTCACATTCAAAGTGGCGGAAACTAGGTTACTAGGTCAAATAATGAAAACCTTGTGAAAACTTTAAATTTTGTACAAATCAGCATTAAAATATGCGAAATTGTTTGTCTTGATAAAGTTTTGGTCGGACCAAAAACTTGGTCACGTTGGGTAGAAACTACGGTAAACAGAGACGCGGTAAAATTCTTGGTAAACATTGTGAACACTGTAGAAGCTAGATTTTGAACCCATTCCTATTTAAAGTTAGTTAGAGAGTTTGTTTTTAAGAATTCTTCCTCAGATTATTTTAGTGTTTCTCTTAGGATAAAACTCTAGGACATAAGGTCATATCATATAAAAACCAACCTTGAACACTGTTTATGCCACATTTGACACCCTGTCATATTTAAAATTTGTCAAAATGTTTGTCCAAGTGTATATCTGAATTCGGTTATATCGGTAATGAGGGGACAGGTTGACCTACTTTCTGTTTTTGAAGTTGTAGTAACAGCATTTGACCAGTGTGTATAGATTTGCAAGCAGATTTCAAAATGTCCACAGCTGGCCTTGATCATAACCGTTTGATATACTCTCATAATTTTTGTAGCTACGGTTTTCAAGCTAACGATATATGGTCTTTACGACTATCTTTTTAAATTATCAGGCTAGTAAGAATTATGATTTTTTCAGAGATCAACGTCTTAATGGTGGAAATATAAAGATACGTAACGGATAAAACAACAGTAAATATAATACATTTGATATTATTCACTTGGGCGGTGGTCAAACCTACAGTCGTGTCAGTGAAGTATTCCTCACCTTCCAATCCAAATATCGGGACTGTCTTGGTACCCTTTGCCTAGAATGTAATGATAACAATGTAGGCGTTCTGGTAAACGGTGATTTTATTCTATATTTCAGACGTATTGGCAACAGATGTATGCTCATATTCTCCATTGTACACATATTGCGAGAGTGGGTATCATTGCTGTAAAAGCAACACCAAATGCTGGTAAATATCGATGGTCTTTCATGCTGTATTTATAAGCTTTAGAACACAATTGATCCTCAATAACATAACGATATCTCGTTTTGATAGAAATAACTTTTTGTAGGAGAAACATAAACTCCTATATACATGTATCTTCTATAAAAGTGAAGGGTTGGGGCATGCAATGGTACATGTGTTTTCTAGTCCTCTTGGGCTATAATTGGATCTCACAAGAAAATCATCACAACAAGTGTTGATTTAACATAATATAAGAATGAAAATGTAATAGAATGGTGCAATACACGCGCATATCTGTTGTATTTTAAGATACCAAGCTTCGATAGTTAGGTTAAAGAAGTAAGTAAGTAAGTAAGTAAGTAAGTAAGTAAGTAAGTAAGTAAGTAAGTAAGTAAGTAAGTTATTTATCATAGTTTACATACCTACTTACTTACATTCCACCATACTTCAACAGAGCATTAATGTGTTTTAAACTGAGTTTGGATATTATAAGGATAGAAGTAATGTTTTTCATAACAGTCACCTTCTTCGGCAGTTTGGATTTTGTGTTCTTTTATTCAGATTTATATAAGGTATACGCAGGTCTCACATGTTCTATCCCGAAATGTAGCTATAATCTGTTAACATGTGACTCATTTGTTCATTGCTTTTGTGCGGATTATTTGCTCACCATATCTATGTTCAGTTGAAAACGCATTTATATCTTTATTCCTCTCTGGGGATTGTTTACTCAAATACCAAACTCAAACCCCATATCTTTAATGTGATTCAGATTAATGGAACGGTGCAGTCATCAATAATTTCGCTTCAGTTAAAGATAAACGACAGTGACTTATGTATGTACCCCATTCATACAGTCAATTCGCAAATATTGACTTTTGTTATATGTAAATTGCATACATACATGACATCCCAAGTATAACGTTTATTGACTTTTGCAAATAAGGAAATTTTAGTCAGAATGACTAGTATGAAAAACGTTGTGTTGGTTTTGAAAACTACAAATACAACGGAGCTAGAATTAAAATCGTTATCTTAATATTTACTATTTCTTACACATCTTATTGCACGAAAATGTTACATTAATATTTACAAAGAATTTACCATGCTTTAACTCTGTTTGACAACACATCTCAATTTCGATATTACGATACATGAAAGCAAAAAAAAACTGACTGATTTTAATATGACCATGCTCAAATTTCCGGTACTTATATCTTATAATTCAAAAGCTTTACTGAATATGTTGATTGTCCCTGTTCAAATACTTCAAATAAACGGATGATATTGGACATCTGTATAAATTCTCGTAATAAAACTACATTTTCGGTGCAGCCGTATTAAGCTCGCTCTTGATCAAAAGTTTGTAACTTTTCAACAGCCAGTGCAATGACAAGTAGAATTGATATAATATTTTGTGTAGGACACCTTTTAATTGGATATTATCGTATGAAAAAGGTCATTAAAACTTTGACGTTTTCAGTCTTTCATGAATGGTTTTATCATCTTAGCATTTTCTGATGATTAACATTTTGAAATATTCTGGTAAAATGACGTATAGGATTGAAGGATAGCAAACTGTAAGTGCATTTTAACAACACATACTATTTTGTTTTTCGTTGTATTTAAAACAAGCTCACTAACTACCAAAAGCATGTTACAACTATTAAAAGATTGTAATTATGCGTGAACAAGAATCCTTAATGCATATTTTATTGAAATATTAATTATCAAACATGTTTTCAACAGTTAGCAAACAGATGACTTAAAGTAAGTGTTCATCATTTCGTAGTTCTGTACTTGTTTTCTAAATCGAGAAGAAATGTGCTTAATTGTCAAATTTTGATACATAGCGCTGACCTCTCTGCCGCTGCAATTTTTGGCATAGTGATTGGATGTATCATATTGCTCAGCTGCATTGTCGCTGTGATATGTGCCGTCGCCAAAAAAAGTTATAGACCTGGTCAAGTTATTCAACCTTCACAATCAACTGGTGTCTATGGTATCTATCATCTCATTCTTGATTGATTTTTAAATTTTTAGATTTTAACAATTTCATTATGCATTAATGAACGTTTTGATAAATACAGTACAGATAACTTATCATATACTAGTATATGGTTTTGAATATAGGTACATTGTATGCTGTGCAAATATGGTGTGGCTTTTAAGATTAGATGTATAATTTTTACATTTATAAAAAAAAGCATATATTATAATTATATATCATGCGTATTAATTATTTGGGGTTTAAGTATAAATATACCATTTACATAAATGAGCGGGAGCTGAATGATCAAGGCCTTACGATCAGTCGTCGCTAATGTTAAAGCCTAACTTTCTTGAAAAAGCAACTTTGGTAAAAGATTTTAAATGTTTCCAGAACACAATTTTACTGATAAATACTGCACACACACACAGGAGATATAAAGTACAAAAAGATTGTTAAAAAGTCAGTATGCATATGACATAATTTGTCAACGAACTTTATAATTATGTGATTTGGACCCTTTATGTACTGGTTCGTTTTCATATTTAAAGTTACTAAGATAACATTTGAACATGATCTTGTTTTTTTCATAGGCGTTGCTGCTATTTCAAATGGCCAGCAGCATGGTCAACCGATGTATGGACAGCCGTCGTATGGACAACCATCTTACGGACAACCACAATACGGGTTTCAACCATCCAGTGCTCAAGCATACCCACCCCCTCCTCCTCCCGCTTATTAAAGTCATGTGATTGATTCTTGATTAACTTAACGACTTCTGAATATTTTCTCGAATGAAAAGCATCTTATGCATAGGCATTCTCAGGTTTATGTATAAAGAAAAACGTTACTTGAGAATCTTTTAGATTTCACTATAATTAGCTATCGCTTCTATTTGAATTACTAAAAACATTTATTTATACATATTCCACGTCATAAAACTAAATAACATATATTTCTAAATGACGTGCTCGGAAAGATTCGACTCTATTCTTTAGGTTAATATTTGCTTTTTCGTAAATGAATTATATAATAAATGTGATAAAAAGAAAATTTGCACTCGTCCATTTTTTGAATAAGATGTTATATCAGCTGTGATATTTCTTTTTTTTAAAAAATATTCCTATGAGTTAAAAACAGAAATGTTGGATTTTTTCGGCACTGTTTAATCATGTAGCTGCGTTCCAACCCGAACAATCTGATTCCACAAAGAAAGAAAAAATATCGTAAAAGTTAATTCATCAAAGTTATATCGAAACCTGAAGGAAAGTCCAGTGTAAAAATGATTATGGTCGATGTTACCTGAAAATATGTGCTTTGCACGGGACAAGTTAAAGCCGATTCAAAACATTAACACATTTAATAGTCATGGTCATGCTATGTCTGCTGTGCTTGCAACATGTCTGCAAACGTGATACTTTTACTATGTGTATTTTACTTCTATATGTATGTTGGCAGTAGTATAATTTATTCAAGTGTTCTCTGCTTTGAATGACTAGTTATAACTCATTATTCACAGTTGATATAGTGTTCTGTTCTACTTACCCCATACACTCGTATTAAAATCACTTCCCAAAAACGCTAGGCTAGACGACCGATAGGTCACGTTCAGATGACGTTAAGTATACTAGGTTTCACATGCTAATCAGATCAAATAGGGATCGTAAAAACAAGCGCTCGAGAAGCGATCGAGAAACGATCTGGTATTGGTCGAGTAGAGGTCAAACTGATCGGGAAAGGATCGTGTAGTGATCGAGTTGTTTCAGTTGATCGAGTAGCATGATAAAAAATGTATCGTATAGGGGTCGTGTATGGGTCGAGATGATCGAGTAGAGACCGGAGTGGTTAATGGGTTGAAGTCATATGTAGGAGTTGTGAATGGTCATGTTGGGGTCGTGTATGATCGTGGAGGGTCGGGAAGAAGTCGTGTACAAGTGATCGGGTATTGGTTGAATACTAGAAGTCAAGTTTAGATCGAGTAGAGGTCCAGTTGGGTTGGCTGATCAAGTTGATTTCGTGTAGGGAACCTTATTTTCACAAAGTTATCTGTATCCCCAGGCGCTTTGATTTAGATAGGCATGTGTTTAATAAGTATTTGACAATACATTTTAGATGATATTTATACAGCAGAATTCGATATATTGATACACAAGAAAAAGACCAAATATGTTTAAATTCATCAACCTAATCGCATACGATAATTACATTAACTAAAACATCTTAGCCCATTTTGTAATAAAATGATAAATTATACCAGGGGATCCTACAGGTAATTATAATCTACAGTCACTGAATTACAGCACAAACATGTCTGAACAGATTAATGTAGTAAAACGTATCCCGATACAATTTATGAACAGTTTTTCTATTGCTTTGTATTTTCTGTTTACCTACCTATTTATACATACAAAACAACAATTGTAGTCGATTGCAGGACCCGAAGACAAATGGGTCCACCAAAGCTGATACATACTCACACTGCGATCTAGCCTCACGTTTCCATTTCGAACGCAAAAGGATTTTACAGTTGTCCGCCTTCTACGTCTCACTCTGATGTGCAAACAAAACAAACAAAATTCTGTGTGGCACTTATAAACGCAATAACATCCAACATCTAAAGGTATTTATGATTTAACATGATAGGATTAAGTTTAAAAATGATGCTACATTTTGTAACACAATTCAAAGTTACATATACCTATCTATACACCTGCATGAAAATAAACGGCGTATCATGCCTTATGTGTAAACTTGTATGTTTAGGTTTAGACATTCAGATTTTCATAAAGTGGTGCGATTTTTCATACAATTTTCGGTTTTCATTGATAGTGATATTTAATTTTTCATTTTAAAGAGGAAAATTGCTTTTGAAGTAGGTAAATTGTGTATTATGCGCCGGTTGTACCTAATATTGAAACTACACTTTCTGCTTATTACATGTATGGAGCACATTTAAATTAGGCGCAAAGGTGTGACAGTTGTAAAATATCAGATCTGTGAAAGGGTTCACATTGAAACGCGAAATTAATTAGGGTAACTGCCATCTAATCCCCAAAATACGTTTAAAAACTTGATATAAATTTTCTCATAGGTCCCTTGCTACCCTCAAATCATAGGTTATCTCGCTACACAAATTACCCGATCCTCGTTCAAGGAAAGCTCAACTTGTCTGGTAGTTACACAAATACAGTAGTGAGTGTATGCTTTTATGTAGTTGACAGTAAATCCCCAGCACTACCCGTGATGTGCCCGCCAGGACGAGTACGTGTAGCCTTACAGGACACCTTAAGTCTATGGAAGACAAAGGCATTGCAAGAGGGCCAAGATGGCTATATATCGCTCACTTGGCTACCATTGGCTATAATAAAAGGGCGTCAATAGTAGAAAGGGTCAATTTTTACCTCGGAGTTCTGATTTGAACGATCTTTGTAGAGGTCCATTACATAATGATATATTCCAAATATATAAATTCTGGATCTAGTAGTTATAGAAAAGAAGATTTTTGAAGTTTTCCCTATATAAGCCTAAGTTAAATCAAGTGACCCCGGACAGGGTTAATTTTGACCTAGGGGTCATGATTTGAACAATGTTGGTAGAGATCAAGTAGAACAAGAGCTGTCACATGACAGCACGCTCGACTATTCGAAAGCTTGTTGGTAAAATGGGGTTTTTGTCTAAGAACAGGAGTATTGTGTAATTGTCTATAAGAATTAAGGTCAAAGATATGAAACTTGTTCAAAGACCTTTGTAAATCTACATTGCATTCAAAGCTTTACTCTGGATTCTGCAAGCTAACAGGAGGGAGGATGGGGGGATAATTTCAAAGAAATACATGACCTTGTATATTTGATCATGAATAATTTTGTAACTTTTCAAAATTGATATGTATAGAATTAAAAAAGCATGACCGCTTCATGCTGCATAATTATTCTATGACATTTCAAAAGAAAGCCATTTTGAGTATTTCCATTTCCAAATCTATCAAAAATCACAACAGAGTTATAGAG